>JAHLJT010008756.1:16105735-16259994 GCA_031308135.1 Acheta domesticus | reverse complement strand
TATATATATATATATATATATATATATATATATATATATTGTAATCGGTTTTTCTACCTGCTCATTTCTGACCATCAACTATCTATCGCGATGTCTTGTGTGTGCGTGAGCGAGTTCCAAAAATGTTCCCCTTTCGCACCGGCTACCTTACTTAATTTATTTACCTATCAACTCGTCAAAACACAACATAAAACATGAACGCACGGTAGCCCAATTTCCATTCTGGCATACACACACACATAACGCCCATAACGTATTTACTTTTCAAATAATTTAAAATGCCTGATTTTCTCAAAAAAATATAATACACAATTACAGAAAATTTGTTTCCAAGGTGAGTCGTGACCGGTTCAGTACGGAAAGCCATAAACTGTAGCTTGAATTTGCAGTGCATCAAGGTTCGTAACTACTGAAATAATGACACATTTGTGTGAGAGAGCAAAATACTCGGTCGGCAGCCTCGTCTTCCGACACTTAATTTATTCACAAAAAGAATTTTTTTTTCTTTTTGCATCCACTTTATGTGATCTGAATTTAAAGCAGCCCATCACTTACACACAACACATAATAACACACACAAATAAAAAAAAAACCAATCCTGAACTTATATATCACACTGACAAAACAAAATATACCAACCATCAAAATTTATACTCAACAATAACAATTTCTCCTTGGAATTCCCTTCTTTTTATTTTTGCACGTGCTTTCTTTTAAAATTGAATTAATATTTCTAGATTTTATTCTGATTAATGTAAATCTGCCTATTATTTGAAAAATCCTGGATGATATTTGAATACTATTGAAATATCTGCACATTTTTAATGTTTTTTCATGGCCAATCATTTATCGATTACTACTAAACAAGCTTGGTCTTGGATAATTATTGATGTATTGCCGAGAAATTCTCTACGGTGAAAAAGAAAAAAAAATGCGTACACTTCCCTTTTTTTTGCTGCCGTCGTCTGCTAGATGTCCACACACCAGACATCTCCTGGGCTCCGAACCCCTTCCCCAGCATACGCGATCACTGCATGGACGAGCACGTTATCACGCGTTCCCCGTCGTCGCTACGTTGCAATCACCAGAAATCCTCTAGTAAAGGTCGCGCTCCGTCCGCGGGGAATCGACTCAGTTTTTACACTAGAATTACTACTTTTCTGGACATTTTAGCCTGGCGTTACATCACAGATTTGAGAGTGCATCATAGTCATTAGTTTTGCTGTGCGCCACCAGAAGACTTTTTAAATCTATTACTGATTTCATCAATTTAAAGAATTTAGAGGACTGTTTGTTTATTTTTCACAGTCAGTTGTCTAACACTAAATATTTGTTTTAGTGTAACAGTAATAGTTTTTTCCGCTTTATTTAGAAAAGTAACTTGAATATTGATTTTATCTGCGTGTAGACGTGAGTGCATTAAGTGTACAAGAGGCTAAATGTTTGGAAGATATAATTTTCTGATGAATGTGGTTCACATTGCCGTAAAAAGATATGAATACACATATGTTTAGTTGTAGTAAATTAAGCATAAGAAGCAGGTTAGGAGAGTGATAGTGCGATTTACGTGTTATTCTGAAACTGACGGAGGGATGCATGCTTCAGAGAAAAGTTTTAATATAGAAGAGAGTGGGAGAGTAGAGGGTACCTTTGGATGTTGGAGAAGAAACGATTAAATTGATGACTGTTCGGCAATAATACAATTTTTAGTAAAACGGCAATACAATTAAAGTAAAATAGTTTTAATAAATGGGTATTTCGAGGAATTTAATGTGTCACAACGCTGGTTTTGAAGGTTGTTTTTTAAATAAGAGAAAAAAATGTTGTCAAGCCGTGATTCAGGATTTTTGGAGATATTGTAATTTCATAAGTGACCAATGGCTCCTTTTGATCAGCCACAATTTATCAAGGATCCTAAAACAGGTACTAGAATCCACGAAGAATCACCAAGCACCAACGAAATGGTGCTTGATAGTATGGAACACGAGCAGTACGTTTTGTGAGGCAATCCAAAAACACAACAAGTACCATTGAGAGTGTTAATGAGTCTAGGCAAGCATCCTTACGATGTGCGTACTTCGAGATTTCTTTTGCAATCGCAACTCCTGAAGGCCGCAGGCTCAATGGAGTTCACTTCGACGGAATATTCTTCACAAGTAACTTTTGGCTCTGTGGAAAATTAATAAATTAATTCTTTCAAAAAACGAATAAGAAATGTAACATTATACGTTCGAACTGGTAGATGATCTGTGGGCAATAATATAGAAAATCACTTAAAAGAGAAAAGCTCAGAATAACCGTTAGCGCAAAAAGTCCAAATTGCCCCTTGATTTGGGTATTATATCTAATATGTTCGCAACATGTACAGTTATAAGCGCCAGAAATAACTTATAAACGTAGAAAAACACGTATGAGATTCATTTATTTGATCTACAAATCAAATCAAAATTTTGTGCCTTAGTAAGGGGAGAAGTGCAATATTTGCACTCGTTTTTGAACTCTGGGATCTACGTCCTAACTCATACACATATTAAGTTCATGTATGAATACAGTTAGCAACTTGCGTTTTCGGCAAGAATTGGCATCAAAAATATTCGCTCCAGTATAATAAAAACTATCTTCGAAGGCAAATCTTCTACAGATTTCGGCTATTATCTCTATATTCTACGTAAGGGAATCGACTTACTGTTGCGAGAAAACCGAAAACATTATTGGAATATCTATTTTTAGAGCTCAAGAAATAAGGCATAGGTAATGAAGCTCCATTAATGCCTACATGCAAAACAAGAGACCATCTCAGCATTCGTTCAAAGGATCCCGGAAACAGGATGATAAACGTAATAAACATGAAGATAATTGACCCCGAAACTGACTTAAAACAATTATTACAGTCATATTTATTTTATTAATATACAGTCCAATTTACAAATGTAACTAAAAAATTAAATACCATTCTTAAAACCAATATTTGTTCGTTTTGAATTATCAGTATATTTAACTCCAAATTGTATAGCAACAATTACGCAGCAGAAATTATTTTTCTTGGCATCTAAGCCTGCGCATTTATTTAATCATTTAACCCGGGAGTGCCCACAATAGGTGCCCGCAATGGATCTCTCAGACACAGCTGCAACGTTTTGTGGATGCGAATGATCTGAAGGTCCATTTACTGAAAAAGTATTTTGTTCAGTTTGTGCAAGTCCCCCAATGCAATTGTTAATTAATCATACACTGTAGATTTCTTGTCTGAACACTTATGAAGAGATATGCCATGATATATACCTCTCAGGACAGGAGCTCACAATGCACTGGTGCCATTGCATCCAACGTGTGAGACATATCGCGCAGCGCCGCGATCACGATTCAACATCCTCAAGGGAAATGATTCATCGAAAGGATAAAAATAAAAGGCCAAGTGCTCTTTGAAAAGTTCAGTGACGGAATACATGAAAGATCAGACGACTAATGCATCGCAATAATTCAGAAACATAAAACTGCCGTGGCTTGGATCTTACATATATATTGCAAGCACTCTCCGGTTAATGGCATCTGGCAGTATATTGTAAAATGACGTGAATGTATTGTATGTTAATATATTTTTGTGATCTGCTAATACTGACTCTTAATAAAAGTGATTGATACTTCGAGTGTTATTCTAATTGCATATATCTGGATTGGGTGAAAATATGTTCCCACTCTTAAATAAACCATTTTTTTTTCACCACAACCACTGATTCATAAATCAAAGATACAATGATATGTCTTCCCAGAATAGTATAGGGTATCTCAAGCGGGTATAAACATTCACGAAATGTACACAACGAACACAAAGAAGGCTGACTGAATCCGAAGGAATCCTGAACTCTTAACATAAATAAGCGTGCTTAATTTTGTCATAAATTCATTTGTATATATTTATTCCATTTGAGGTTTAAATGAATTGAGAGACAGGGACAATTTTCTTACCTTAACATCAGTCAATGGCACATCGTTCGTTTTCAAGGTGCTGTACAATTGTTTATTTGAATAACACAAAATGATTGGTGTTATTTTGCATTATAAAAATTTTATAAAATATTTTTAATGACACCTATAAATTCAATTGTCTATTATATGTGATTCTTTGGGTAATTCAAAAAAAAGGAATTTTCTAAAGCAAATTCTCATTATGCAAATATGCTTACAAAAATCTTACGCCCAAACTAAAAAACATGCATGAAAATAAAATTAGTAAATTGGTGTATTTAACATGAATATTCAGTGCTACAAATGTATTTTAAGCGTTAGTCAACTAAAATTCTTCTCTAATGGAACTGCTAACTAATCGGATTTGAATATGTTGGCCCCATGGGAGAAATGAAATTATTGGAGAATTAAATTTATGCTGGAAATTCACACCGATAAAGTGAAAAAATCGCATTATCAAAATGGATAAAGGATTAAATTAATATTACCGTCTGTGAAATGCACAAAAGCAAAATTAAGCAGGCCATCAAATTTTTAATTTACCTGCAATAATTTCAGTTTGGGATTTGGCTCTAATAAAAATTATTTAATTATTTAAATCATCCCTTAATTATTCAAACAAGCAATTTTAATTTAATATGTTCAGGAATTTAAAATATGATCCTCTTTCAATAGCAAAAATTATGTCAACTTTTGCAAAAGCCATCCTGGTCCCTAGCTTGACCGGAGAAGTGATCATTTTCCGTTGAACAGGATGAGGTTACTTTGAAATGGTCCTGTTGGCTGCAGCCCACTTGTTTGCTCAGGAGCGACAGAGCCAATAATAAGTCTGAGTTCAGACTGAGCTATCACCAATTAATGTATCCCAATAATAATCTCAATATTAACTGTTGTAATATACACAGGCACTAGCTCCGATAGGACACAGAGGCTGAGGAAAAGGAAGGAATTGCTATTTGCTATTTACATTCTTCTACCTCTGACTTATTCTCGCCAAAAACGTACAATAAAATTCAATAAATATTTGAATTAAAACTTGAGAAGAATAATGTTAGGTATTGCTGGAAGTCCTTCTGATTTTCGAGCATGATATCGACGAGTATCAAGTACTTCACGTACACAATCATGCACAATGATTTTGTTGAATTTATTTTCCTCCTTTCCGCAACATGTGTGCTAGTCATTTTGGACATTGGAGCAGCTGGAGTAGTCCTCCGATAAGTTTTGTCGTTACGTCGCAGACAGAGTCTTTTATCTCTTGCACCACGACCTCGGCGCCGTTAGTAACTGGGGTTCACATACTGTTACCCATCCTGGAATTCGAGTCGTCTCGAGCAACTTAACTTCCTTGACTTCAAGGAGCACATTTAAGCAATTTGTCTTACGACGCATGCTATCACTGAAATCGTATTTTCAATATCAACACGTTTCATATATCATATGCCAACTTTTTCTAAAACTGAAATAATTTAACTTTCTTGAGCATGCAATAAATAAAGCAGCTATATCCTGTATTAAATTAAATCATAGAGATTTGAACTTGTTTTACTCAATGAGAAAAAAATGCATGAATGAAAGAAGGTTAAATGTTACTATAGTAGATTTTTTATTTATTTATTTAAAGTGACATAAAATAAATAAATAAAGTTGCTATTGTATTCTTCTTTCATTCATTCTGTGGTGGCAGCAGAGATTTTGTGGTAATCCATGATAAAGTTCCAAGGATAATGAGATATCAACCACAATAGTAGTAGATAGATACTATTGTGGTTGATACCTCATTATCCTCGGAACTTCTTTCATTCATGAATTGTTTCGCACGGAGTAAAACAGAAGTTCAAATCTCTAGAATGTTTGGTTAATAAAGGTTAAAATCCAATTCCATCTAGAGATGGCAATAAAGAGGTTAACGAAAAACCCTAGAAAGTTAACTACTTGCATATAATAATCGTTGAGCCTGTTATTATTCTAAAGTACATAGATGATAAAGAAAGTCTGCAACATTATTCATGCATTTCTTTTATTATAAAAACTATGTTCACAGTTTGGTGCTAAAAATATTTTTATATACGAATTAAACGTATTGAGGTACAGTAGTATAAAGCCACTTCCTCAACGACCGATTTTTTTCTTGAATCAGACACCGAAACCCCTTACATTGCATGCAAATTATACTCCCATAAGGAGACGACCCTTCACCCCGACCACTCTCTTCAAAGTTCGAAATTCAAATTTTTTCGGTGTCTGACTACAACTAAAATATTAAAGATAAATATTTTTCTCTTAATGAAATATATTCTTTAAAGATAGATTTTGGAATAAGGTCATATACAATTTTTCGAAAATTTGACTACTTTTGCGTAATTTTGCGTGAAATCATGAGCAAGAAAGTACGTAAAACTAAGTTTTAGCACCACTCGTTTTTTTAATAGAGAATATTCTTTTCCTTTCCCCCTCTTTTCCTCCTTTACCCTCCCTTCTCTTCCCTTCCCTTCCGTTCCCTTCTCTTCTCTTCCACCCACTTCCCTACCATTTCCTTCCTGGAAGAACATGCGGTTGAATATCAATGTCGGAAGTCAGTGATTTCTACTTATTCTGTAACATACGTGTGTTAAGGTTGAGACCAGAATCTAAGCCCAGCGCTCACCACAGACACATCACCTGAATTTTTTTAATTGTTTTTTGTAATTTGTGCGGGGAAATGCAAGAAATCGCGGCTATCATTTCCGGAGACATAGAACGAGCCCAAATGACATTTTTAAACTACATATAAAAATAGACATTCATTAATGATAGATAACAACTGGAAATACGTTGTATTGGAAACTGATTAAAACCTTTATTTTTACTCAAGAGAAAAAGCTATAAGTATTGAAAATGCATTAAACACAGTAAATAATTTCAAAAAGCAATTTACGTCAATATTGCTATACGAAACAGTCAAAATATTCATAAATTAGAAATTATGAATATTTATTACACATATCAGAAAATCTCATTTGCAAAGAACATAAACAACTGCAGAGCCTTTTGAACAGATCATCAGCAAACTGCTATTTAGAAAGTACAATGACACGAAAGTTGCTGATTCCACTATGCTCCTAAGCGTTTCCTCTCTAGAGTTAGAGACTGCTCCGACAAAACTCCAGTCCCCAGGAGGTGCGGTCCAAAAGATAAGGTCCTACGGCTTCCACAGCCCTGCTCGCCGCCCCCACCCTGCCCCGCCCAACGCCTCAGCCAAAGCACGGCCTCGCAGCTGGAACGCGTGGCCGCTAATGAAACATTATGGCAGCGTTAAATCGAGAGAACCTCCCGGGGATAGGGGATTGTGCGAGCTCCTGCTCTTCCTCCTCCATCCACCTCTTTCGCACCCTTACTTGCCTTCCGCGCTCTCCCTCGCCGTTCTTCACCTTTCCCTGCTTTTCCACTCATGATACCCGCATTATCCTCATATCTCACAATATTCTCCTTATACCCTCACCATATCTCGCTCTCCCAGATATATCTCTGCCCTCTTCTCAGAATCTATCACCACATTGTACCGTTATTTTCCACCTCTATTTTAGGTCTATCCTGTCTTCTCCCCTTCCTGTCTTGGAAGACATAGATTTTCCACCTCACCTACTTCCTTCATATTCAACACCTGATCTCGTATTGATGCTTGTATTTTGATCGCTAGTTTGGAACGGTTTGCACATTGCTCATTCATTTTGCTCATATACATGATCAATAAAAAATAACTGCATCTGTTTTCACTATATAGAACGTCATTACCATCTGCCAAATTTGACCTATCTTTCACCTAACACCCACATAGGCTTTGCACCTAGCAAAATACAGCAGAGGCATAAGACGTCAGTCGATAATCATGAAGGATAGGGAAGCGGACGCAATGTCTAAATGTTTCAAAGGGCATCAGGGTGCTAATGGGACGAAGAGTAGAGCTGAGACAAAGAGGGACAAAGAAACTGCAGAGGCATTGTTAAAGAACTCGACGCAGGAGATGTTCTAAGCTTACACGGGACGTGACCGTAGCAATATTCATTACTGGATGCATATTTAAACATCTCCGACCTCGATGGCTGACTATTAAGTACATCAGTGGTGTCCGGGTCTTCTACTGGTGGCAGTGGCACGCGTCGTAGCGTCGTAGCACCGTAGAATGCCACGTGCTTATCTGAGCAACAGGCGCCGGGAAAGGGAGCTATTAGTAACCCCGCCGTTTTACAATAGGAATGACATTGTCTCTGGTGGTGGGGTAATGAACTGCCTGGAGGGGCGATTTCGTCGTGGCACTGGTGCCACGGACTCCCACTCGTGACATCTACATTGACAACACTGAAGTAGATCAAAGAGACAATGACAACACTGTAGAAGAGTGTGTCGAGTGTGTTGATTTTGACCCTACTACAGTTTTAAACACTATTGCATTTTTGTGAATAATATTACTAATATAGTTTTCTTTGTGACTCTCTGATAAACAACGACGAAGTAACTTCACGACGACAAAACTTCACATACACGTGAATGTTTTCAGGGAGAACGAACAGAACGACGTATTTTCGTTCACTTGACCATTAAATTAAATGTTTGGCAGCCCACGCCACCAAGTAATGTATGTAGAAGAGCTGCGTTGCATGATGTAAAGAGCTCATGTCAAAGAAGGAAAGAAAGAGAGAGAGAGAGAGAGGTGACAGAAGGTCCTGGACAGAGACCACCGGAGGGTCGATATTATCGCCCCATTTACATTTGTTTTCCTGCCAGCGTTGACCTCCTCCCTTATCTGCTTCTTTCCCAACACGCAGAAGCAGATAGCGAAGGAGAAGGCCAATTCTCAGCTTGGGGTGCGGCGATTTATCTGACAAATGGTGTTCACATCTTTCCTGGCCGTTGGTAGCAGCGATCTCTGCACAAGCATGCACGTGAATACGGAAACGATCGACAAAGAAACCCTTTGGGAATCTTTTCACGGCTCTTCAAATTGTGGTGCACATAGGTCGGATGTTACGTGACGATTTTGAAAATGTTATGCTATGATACTAGAAGACATTTATGTCGTTTTAAAATCTTCAAATATTCAGGTAGGCAAAATGTTTATGACAAACGATACAATAATTTGTAAGCAGAAAATAAATCCTTGAGACATAATTAAGTTAAAATGTGTGCATGAATACCCTAAAACATAATCTTTTCTAATTATACGTCACATTATGTACATCAACTATTGCACTAGCTGGAGACACAAAGGTCATTAATTGAATGTAAAATATGTGTTAATCACAAACTTGGTAACAAGTTTTGGATATTTAGGTACTTAGAAAGTTTCACTCGCCACAATTTTAAAGTAGTATTACATATCTCTAAAATATTCATAGAAAGCTTTTTTCAAAAACAAATTAATGTACACACTATTGCCAACGCCCGAATTTTGCGCCGTAAAAGAGCTTACCTGTAAAAAATGCAAATTAATTACATAAAAGTATGTAACACTTCACATTGTATAAAAAACTAATGCAATGCATGGTTCATAGGCTCCCATACGTATTTATGACAGTACAAGAAAAAAAATTAAAAAAAGAAAATGTTTGGTTATTCTATAGCGGCAAAATTTGAATGTTTTCAAAAATGTTCCATGAGGCTGTTATGATTACGGGATGGAAAAAACGTATTAAAATAAAGAATACATTCAGTACATTTAATACATTCAGAACCCAGCTCCGCAGAGATGAATACTAAAATTCGAAAACTTGTAGACTCATTGAACCATTTCTGCAATAATTGAAATTTTAATAGCAGTAATGAATAAATACACACGGGTTTATCGTTAAAATAATACCTCTATAGCATATACTAAGATAAAACAAATTATAAATAATGACAAAATTTTCATATACACGGAAGACTTCCTTACGTCTTCAAGTCACCTTAAAATGTTCTTTTACATCTTAAAATTATGAATGAATTCGACTGTAATACTTAATTGTAATTAGGCAAAAATAGGTAGTTAAGAGTTTTTAGGTAAATTTGCTATACATATATTACTCAAATGTAGTGATACACCTGTACTGCTTTAAACGTATTTGTAAAGATCACGCCAGGCTCGTCTATTTGGTCGATGTCCTAGCATTTGTTTGGGAATTTAATTATCACTCTTTTTCCCTGTGTTTGGTTCATTGTCGTCTGTTTTATAATATTAGTTCCTGTAAATTAAAAAATATAAACCGACGTATATTAATTTCTTTGTTTATTGAGAAGAAATTAGCGTCCACATTTATAATCAGACACATTTTGTAACCATAATTTATTTCATAAGCTTACTGTGCAACGGTTTCGGGGAATGTTGTCGCCATCATCGGACTGACAAATTGAATCATTAAAATACAGAGTAAATCAGAACTGATTCAGATATTATGGTGATATAAGACATAAGAATTGCTTTACACTGCAAGAGTCTTAATTCATCAGTTGTCATTAGGGACTGGATTTTTATGCCCTACAAATATTAAATGCTCTTAAAAATAAGCATTTATAACCTAAAAATTTTGAAACATACACTTTAATATGTAATTAAAATTAACAATTCATTTCCTCTATAAACCTTTCTTGATGAAATTCAGAAGATGCATACTTGAAATGAAATATATTTTTGTGCAAACAAAATATAATCTACCCTACTTCGCGAGAGAAATAATCGCAGTAAATATCCACCTTCGTGAAGTACATTGTAGGTTTTGCTGTATTTCTTCTGACTGGTTTAAAAAATATGTTATGAAGGAATACTCTACATTTCAAGAAGTATTTTATCACTTATAGAAAACAGAAAAACGCAGTATTGGTTTAGTGGTGAAATGTCGTTGGCATTTAAAATTAAATGATCGCAGGTGTTGTCATTGCCAACAATGTTTTTTATTTCAAGAGCAGCTTTCGATGGCTTAGCCATCATCATCAGTTTTCTGCTGTCTGGAAGCCACGAAACCCGCGTAGTCGTTTTGTGGCTTCCAGACGGCAGAAAACTGATGATGATGGCTAAGCCATCGAAAGCTGCTCTTGAAATAAATAACATGGTTGGCAATGACAACACCTGTGATCATTTAATTTAATTTGAGAAAAACGCGAACTGAGACACACTGTTTCGAATCAATGAACGCTCACAAATAAATAGATATTATGAAAGATGAAACGTTTTATAGATAAGTCTTTATTTTAACAAAATAGCGCCTACAATTACTTTAATATGCACTATCAGGAAAAATTGTGCAAATATACATAAGTATGCACTAACATATTAATTTATATAGCATCGAAATGTTCTATATAGCTAACCAAATATCAAGAAATTTAATTTAGCAATGCTGTGAACCGAATGGACAAAAAATGCCAAATCATATAAATCCGCTCTCTAGTTGCCAGCAATGTGTAGGAAAAGTAATGTGTGATTTTATCATTTTCTGCGAGCTTTCAAATCCATGGAAAGTGGAGACAAAGACATGTATTGGCAAGGGGCGATGGAAGGGAGTACGAGCAACGGGCAATGGCGACGAGCAGGTGTGATGGGCAGGAGACGTACCGAGTGATGTAATGGGTAGGAGGTTATGAGCACATGGGGTTTGGTCAGAGGCGACGGGCAAGGGGCAATAGGCAAGGGGCGATGTGCAAGAGGCGGAGGGGTAAGATTGTCAAGGAGAAAAAGGGTTAGATGTAAAGGTCTTGTGAAGAAAGGTGGTAGATGCTAGTGCGCGTGGGTCAAGAGGAGAGACCAGGAATGGCTGGCGTGCTGCCTTAGCGGTTGAGTTCGAAGCCGGTGGAAGGGGCGACTGGGTGAGGGGGAGGGGCGGGGACGACCACGAGCAGCGGGCGCCGCGTACCGCGCGTTTGTTTCCCCGCGGGGCCACGCGCGGCGCAGCGGGACTGCGGGCTGCGGTGGCTACGCGCGCAGATTAACACCCACGCGCGCGACCGCCGCTGCGCCCCCTGGTGGCTGCGCACGCAGCAGCGCCCTTCCCCTGCGAAACGCAACGTCAGGTCTATTAGGGGCTTACCCGCCCACCGACCCATGCACCTTCACCGGTTACGGGCATGCGGAGGGGGGTGATAAACAGGAGGCGATGAGCAGGAAGCAAAGGGCATAGGAACAATGTGCAGGGGGCGATAGGCAAGGGGTGATAGGTAGGACTGAGGGGTAGAAGGCGATCGACCGATGGCGCGAAGTGATGTGCATGAACTGTCCTCACAAAGTAGGTCACGATGGGCAGGGAGAGATGGGTAGGAGATACAGTTGAATGTGGAGATCGGCAGAGGGCAATCTGTAAAGGAAAATGGGAAGGGAGCGATGACGATGAACCTGGAGCGACGGGCAGGGAGCAATAGATAAGAGCAGTTGGACAGAACGCGATTGTCAGGTTGGGATGGTCAGGAGGGTATTGGTAAGGGGCAATGGCAGGGGGGATAAGCAGGGGACAATGGGCAACGGGCAATGGTGATGAGCAGGTGTGATGGGCAGGAGACGTACCGAGGTAGTGGGTAAGAGGCTATGAGCTCATGGGATTTGGTGTAAGGCGATGGGCGAGGGGTAATCGGCCAGGGGTGATGTGCAAGGGGCGAAGGGCAAGGGGCGAAGGGCAAGGGGCGATGGGCAGGGAGCGATGAGCAGGGGTTGATGGGTAGGGGGTACGATGATCTGTATAGGATGGTCAAGAGGCGATGGGCAAGGGGCGATGGGCAAGGGGCGATGGGCAAGGGGCGATGGGCAAGGGCGATGGGCGAAAGCGGAATAAACCGCGCCCCGTAGCTGGGCCTCCCGCAGGGCCAGGCGGCGCGCGGCAGTGGGGGTTGTGAGTTGCGGTGGCTGCGCGCGCGATAATTAACACTCGCACACGCGGCCGCAGCTTCGCTCCCTGGTGACTGCGCGTAGCACGGCGCTCCCCCTGCGAAGCGCAGTCACGCCCTATCGGCACTCCCACGCACACACCGTCGCCCCTGCATGAGCCCTCTGCGCTGCAGCAAGGGTCACCTGTCAGCTTATCATACACACGCTCGAGCGTACATAACTCTACAAGCAAATATTTGTACAAGCAAATATTTCAAAAGGATAAATTACAATAAAATACTCTGTATATTAGCTTCATTTCTACTTAACTGAGCGCAACGTACTCCTGGGTATTGATTTAGCAATTACAAGTTACGTTCAAATAAACGAATTATTGTTAATTGGACGCAACACGAATGCACTTTATTTATTTATTTATGTTGGAAGTAAAACATTTTAGCGGATAAAAGAATTTCAATGTCAAGTTTTCAAAAAACAAATATACTAATTGCACAATCGTACATGTTCACATACTTTTTCGCAAATTGTGTAACTTTATCAATTTTGGAAAATTTAGAGACTTCAATGAAAACAAGACCTGATCATTTTAGAGAGCATTTTGTATCATCCAAGAAAAATAATATTAAAAAAATTGGAGCCGTTTTGAGAAGAAAGTAAAATTGCTTTCATTCTAGCAAAAGTTACGCAAAAACTACTGGTATTTTCACACAATTAGTCGGAGACTATGTACAGATTGCATTTTCTAGATCAGGCTTCAAAACTTCTATGCCTTGAAAATTGTAGTTTCACAATGTTTCTTTTTTGAATTTTCAAAAAATACCCTTTCAAAAATGCACCGAAAATGGTACCTATGTCATTGCATAAGCGTACATTTCTGTATTCTAGAAAAAATGGAGCCGTTGTCTTCATTCCACGGAAACAAAATTCAACTCGCAATTTTTGCAATTCAGTGACTTCAACGAAACTAGTAAATCTATCTTTTTTGTAAGCTTTAGCTTTATCGGGAAAAATTTGAATCCACGTTTAAAAAAATGAAAATATCAATAATTCAAATAAAGTACCTTCCAAAATCCTCGGTCCTCGGGTCCTCGGGTCTTCGGATTCGAGCAGATCGATCGGAGAATATCACTTTTGACGAAAATTGTCTGAACCATTAGGCACTAGCGCCGATTGCAGACCGACAGAGAGACGCTTTGACGTACGTAACGTTACGTGAGTAGTACAGTGAGAAACATCACGGGGATTGAAGTGGTGTACCAAAAAACACGTGCTTGCGTATCAAATTTGGTGGTGTTTTGTAGAATCAATAAGTACAGTCTGAAGTGCATTCATATTGTAATTACGATTTTCATTCGAGATTTAGAAATTAATTTAATTTGCGTGAATCTACCTTCGAAAATGTCTTAAGTAATTTACTCATCTAGTTATCTAACTTGTGTTTATATGACTAGTATCAAAATTAACCACACTATTGTAAAGTTTACAATTCTTAGTCATAACAATGTACCGTTCGGTACAGTTCACTGAAGGAAAAAGTACAATTTATTATATCATCTTACTAGATCCACAAACGGTATTGTACCTAAGACCTTACAATCAATTATGTTTTAATCGTGAAGTAAAATGAGTTGCGGAATTGAATTGTTTCTAAAAATACTCAAAGCAGGAATAAAAAGTTCAGTTCTCAAAGGTCAACGTAAATGCAGAAATATCATTAATATTACGAAATGAGTTGAAAACACTGATGTAGGCAGTTATAATGAGAGCAACTATATTGTATACTACATACGTCGGCTTATTTTCTCGCAAACTTAGTACCTGGCGTGTTCAGGATTATAAATCACATTTCATTGGAAGTCCTAAACTTCCAGCTGATACATATTCCAAAGTAACTTTGTAACTCAATCGCCGAGACCGGAGTTTTTCTGGAACGCCAGGTAATGGAATTATTATTCGTTCGAATTTGAAACGCTATTTGCTAACGACCGCAGGCACGCAGCCTGAATCGTTGATAAGTTGAGCGGAAGTTAGCAGACCTACAAGGATATGCACTTCCGTGGAAGCCGAGAAGGGTGGAATTCCTGAGATCAGGTCTCCTGGAAACCCCCTCTACCAACAGAAGGCTGAAGGAAAAAATGAGGAAAGGAGGGGGTCGGGTCCAGTGTTGCCAGACGTACCCGGATCTTGGTACTTTTACCAGGATTTTAATGAAGATACCATGTACCAAAATGAATACATCCTGGTACGTTTAAATACCAGAATTGTAAGAAAACGATAATTGATGGTGTTCTATTTAAGATTAGTTTAATTTTTTTAAATTTTAATCTAATACCAATATTATAAATATCTATGATATTGGTGAAATCACTGCTCTAAAATCATTAAGGAGACATAAGATGTTTTGTTCTATCCCATTCTATAGTAGGAAAGGAGATAACGTGTTCCATTTAATTTATAGACATAAAATGAATCAATATTTAGTTAAGTTTAACGAGTTTCCTGCGCGTGTCAAAAACAAAAGTTGTAATTCAAACAACGTAAGAATTTAAATCAGTGCACATTGGTACGAGGAATTTTAGTGAAGTATCAGGACTTTTGAAGTTTGGTACCGAGGTATACATTTAATCATCTGGCAACGCTGGTCGGGTCTTGGTAAATCGTTTCAGGAACGTAGCAATAGGGGGTGATGACTACAGAGGGAGCACACAGATGTGAGTATGACGCGAGCGTCATTGGATACGTTATTAGTTATCGCCTAAGTATAGTGCATGTCATATTCCTGGATGCAGAGTTGTTCCTCTCTCGTTGAAACTGACTTTTGGGGTCTTCTTTCTCCAGATATTTCCTTCATTGGGGCACCTTCTCACTTCGGACATGTATAAAATTTCCGAGCGGTCTTCTCATATATATGCCAGGGTACCGCATATACAGTGTATGTGTAAGAGGAGAGGAGAGGAGAGGACAAGGATGAGAAAGAAATGATCGCGTACGGTCCATGTCTCGTTTGTTAGGGCATTGCTCGGGATTCGCCTAATATTGATCGGGGACACTACGGAACATTACCGGTAAGAGCAGTCGGTCGCTAGAATTCTGCTCTAATGAACGGATGAATTCGACTCAGTATTGTCGAGAATCCGTCACTGTCGTGACACAAACCTGGACCTCCCGGCCTGCGGCGTCCCGGAGAATCGCTGCAGAGGCAGTTGTAAATAGAATCTCATAGCTACCTCTTTCGATCAGATCGCGAGGCAGCCTATCTTCCCTTCTTTTGATCCCACAATTTGGTAGCAACGAAAGAATCTGGGGTTATTTTTTCTAATTATTTAATATTAGCGTTTCAATGAAATATGTACTTAAACTAAACTAATAACTGACTCAAACAATTATAAATACTCGTAGTTATTAAAAAAATTATAAATACACCATGTTTCTATAGCTATGGCTGTTTTCTATCATTTATAAGAAACCACCGATACATAACTTAGTATTTGTTCTTCTACTGGAGCGGCCAGCGACATACGTATTGTTGCAGCATACTTCACTATTGAAGTGAAAAACGGTGTATTTTAAGCCCTTAAAAAGTTATGTTTCTCAAGTCATAAACTACACAATGGGATCTTTTTGGAAGCTTTCTAACTCTTCCGGAGTTTACCTCCACTTCTTTCCACGGATTGGCAAAACGTTTCACGTTGAGTTCCAGCAAGTAGCTATAGGTACTTTCAAACCAATGATCATTCATATAGTGCGAAATGCTCACACAGATCCTGGTAGTATTAATTGTTCAATTTGAACAGGAGAATCGAAATAAGAAAAAAGTTTCGTTCATAGTGTCCTGGAAGCTTCAATACAGTATAGCCCTATAACCCTGAATGCCGTCTTAAACCTGCATATCTGTCTCGCCGCCACGAACATAATGACCAAGCAACTTGAAATACGTCTTCTTTGCTGGCAACTAAATGCAATTGCCTGCCTTGATCAATAGCTCCTGGATTATCTTCAATGTAAAATCTGATAGAAAACACGACATGTTCATTTCTGGTTTGTGTAATTTCGAATGCAGGAAGCGTTTGAAATATAATCCTGTTCCGACAATATGAAATTCGGAAAATATTTATATATCATAAAGAAAAACGCCACGGCTACTTTCACTATGATTAAGTTCTTCAATTTCCATCCTTCACAGTTTTTGCACCTGGAGCAAGGGGTGTCAATAGTATGCCCTCTGATCCAGTCCAGGCACAACTTTGTTCCTTTCACCAGATTCCTCAAACTATCGCTCCGAAGTAGTTCGTAATCCCTTGAGGTTACTTTTTTACCGACTGGGGTAACTCATGAGGTCTTCGCTGATTAGTCCTCGAAAGGGGCGCGGAGTCAATGTGGATTCGAGATTGCGCAAGTAGCAGTTCCCCATACACCCAATTTATTGCTCACTTCGATTATACAATTTCGCCACACTGTATTCGGGGTGGGGAAAGGCATTAGAAGAAGCAATTGGTTCAGATGTAACACAATGTTCTGGGAATTCCCAACGTGCCCCAAAACAACTAGGCAGAATGCTCTGAGGTGTAGTGTCCCAAATCATGAGCCACCAGAACAGCCTTACCACTTCCACTGCTTCCCCTGCGCTCCCCTCTTCCACTGAGTCCATTGATTCGTCAATAGCGTCAAGTACTCAACAACTCCAATTCATCCTGTAAGTGAAAAGTTTATCTATTATTAATGTGTACTATTAATTAAATGCAGTGTGAGAGGAATATAATAGACTGTTTATTGCCTTCACACCATATCGAAGAACTTTTTCGTTTAAACTCCTAGGAAACTACGAAAAATCCGAGACTTGCACATTCTGGCGAGCACATCTTGCGACGAGACTTCGGATCTTTGCCTCCTATTCATTTTTCGCTCCATCTCTCTTTTTTCAAGTTTACGAAAATGAGATAGCCCCATCGCCATAGTAGTTCCCTTGGCTAATATGCCTTACTCTTTCTAATCACATATAAGACACTATAACTAAGGACCATTAATAAACAAAGTGATGTATTCCACTTCATTAATCACATTGTATATTACATATGTTGTATATTACAATAAAATGCAACCAGCTTAATCAAAGGATTTAACGCCAATACATCCAATAAATTCGATACCATTAGTTCTCCTTCCGATCAGCTTGATCTCCACTCTCTTTTGTTTCACTCTGAACATTCTGAATATGCTATCTTACCTCTTCCTTCTTTCACTTACCTATATATCTATTTAATCTTGCCTATCAATTTCACGCCCTTCATTGATCCTACCAAGCTCCGTTTCTGAATATATCATGTATGCTTATGTCCGTGTTTTACTGCCTTGTTACCTCCAACCAAGTTTCAATAGTAGGATACTTTCGAATACTCTTCCTCATCATATTTCCTGCATAATTTACCCTCAATGATTTGACAATATCTATTATATCTCGACTCGTTGTCTTGCCTTTGCTCTGTAATGATTGTCCTAGTTCTATCACTAAATTTCCTCAAATATTCTAGTATTCCCCTCTGCTACGCTGTATTGAGATATATAAAGTACTTTTACACATTTCGACTCTTTATGTTGTTATTTATGAATTTATCAGGCCGTTTAAAAGGATGGTAGAGCCGTTTAAAAGGAAAAAATCAGGAAATTTTAAAAGACCGTACAACATATCAAGAAATATATTTTAGTTATAAGCATTTATACGATACTTCTGATTAATTTCTTTAGTTAAAAGTGAAATGTGTACTTTAAGACACTAATGTTGAATATTTTATGTACTTTAATGTTTTAAAAATGTAAATAAATAATTTAAGAATTCATCTATCATTTCTTCAAACAAGCTCGTGTGCTCCTAATATAAAGAAAGTTTGTTTATTATTATATTTTTACTTATCCTGTGTTATAATTTCAAACCTTTAAACTTTGCTACCTATACTTCATAAAGCGTTTTCCTTTCAAACACATACTACTATGTGATCAGTAGACAGCCTTTTCTCCTCTTTAGATATAATTAAATAATTTCGTTCCAGACTAAGCGAGTGATTCATTCTTTAAAGAATCCCTCTCCTTTCGTTTGGAAAATAGTACGTAAATTATTTCCAGCTTCGAGGTGTTGTGCAAGCGCGCGCGCTGCTATTAAAAGCGGCGCGGTTGCCGTTGCCTTTGCCCTAGCATCGATCGCCGCCGGCGCCCTCCGCTGCCCCAGAAACCCAGAGCAGCCTCCGGCGCCCTGCGCTCCCTCCCCCTCCCCCTCCCCCCCAACCATTGATCCAGTGGCGCGCGTCGATGACCCACTGTCTCTGGCGCGGCCTCGGCCTTACGACTCCCATTGCACAATCGCGTGCACAGAGAATACTATGTGATTGACTCTCGGTGATTCCAGGTGCGTTGACTACTGAGGTCGTTAGTCCTGTAAGTGTAGTGCACGTGTTTTTCATCGGCAGGTGGCGCTGATCTTCCCCCGTTGGATGGCGCCGATCTACAGTCGAGTAGCGGGTTTTTCCCAAGCAGGTATCTCCCACCAGTAGAGCACCGCTCCAGCCGGAACAAGCTCTAAGCCCCCGACTGGTGTCACGGCATGTGTGGTAGTGTAGTGCGTGTTAGAGTGTGTGTGTGCAAGGGGTGAGGATAGGATAAGGGAGAGGAAGGAAAGATCGCGCGCGGTTCGAGGCCCGCTAGTTACGGTACTGCTCAGGCATTCGCCTGAGGTTGGTCGGAGAAACGACGGAAAACTACCGATCAGAGCAGCCGGAAGCTAGAATTCTCCTCCAGATAGCGACTGGACTCGACCTAGCTGAAAAGCGTCGAATATCTTGCCGCCGTCGTGAATCGAACTTAGGACCTCTCAGTTTCATCAGTTCATTCACAGAGCACACCTCTCTCAGTTGAGATTACTGTAAGAAGGGACCTCTTTGACAGATACTACTTCGCCACTGTTGGCAACGTAACTGCAGGTTATGTCCGTGCACTCATTTTGCCAGTGAGTTCATTAACAGTTACCGCTTTAGTAAAGGGCTTCATCAGAGCCTCCTGCAATCTCATTACCTTTCATGGCGTTTGTTTCCCGACCTGTCAAAAAAAAGCCTTCCTAGAGAAACTTCTCTGAACAAGGATTGGACAACGAATGGCATAAATCGCTGAATGGCCTAGACAAAACTGCGCTCCTTTGGTTCCTCATGGGGACATCTCGCGGTTGATAGCAAGGCTCCATCGGAGCACTACGCGAACGTCCCACAGACAAAGTGTTAGGTCACCGAAGACGAAATGGCGTATAGTATGTTACTGACACATTTTCTGGGTATTAAAATCAGAACAGCGAAAATAATCTTGGCTGTGCGGGAGATTCTGTGTCCTAGGCATGGCTTCCAAGGTTTGGACGTCATACTGCGACCTTCTTTGGCAAGATAACACAGTACGGCACGATGAACTATGCGCTCGTGAAAGGTCTCTCTCGCAGACGCCCGGCATTTGTTTTGATTAGTAGGGTGGGCGACGGAAGAGGAGGAGGGGGGAAGGCAAGCGAGAGGTCAATGGCGCCAGCGGTCGCAGAGAGGCGCCGGCAATGAGATGCGCAAGTTGAAGTGTGAGTGTAAACAACTCTCCTTCCCTCGCCGCTGCCCCCTTCCCACCCACTACCAGACGCTGCCCCTCTTTCCCGTCCTCACAGCTGCCTCTCCCTTCCTCTCACTTATAGCTCAGGCCCCTTTCTCCTCCTGCTGCTGCCCCTCTGTCCCTACCGTACACAGCCAATGTTTCACTCTCCCGCCATCAGCTGCTGCCCTTCTTTCCCCGACCATACCCACTGCACCTATCCCACTCGCCCACAGCCGCTTCACCACTCATCCGCGGCTGTCCCTCCCACCACTACCCCTCCCAACTCACGTCTGCTACCCTGCCCTCTTCGACATCTACTGCTCTTCACCACCACTGCCCCCCCCCACAGCCGCTGTCAGTCCCCCCAGCTCACAGTCGCTGTCCGTCCCTCTTGCCACTGCCCTTTCCTCCGTCCATACACCTCCACAGTCCCTTCCTCCCAGCATTACCTCCCCCCGCCCATATCTACTGCCCTTCCACATTCGCTGCCTCTCCCTCCCGCCACTGCTCCTCCCCCTGCCCACAACCGCTTCCCCTCGCGCCCGCCCACAGCTGCTGCCCTCTCTTTCCTGACCACATCCGATGTCCCTCCTGCCCGCCCAGAGCCGCTGCGGAGAGCCCCTCAAATATTCACGCGGTTGCCCTCTGCATGCGCCGCCTGCACACAGCTCTGGAGGAAGAGACCGCGCGGACAAACAAAGCCTCTATTTCACACACGATTTCAATATGGACTCCCCGTCAAGAGATTTTGAATGAATGAAGTTCACATTTTACGGAAGTCCTTTTTTCCTCTTCAACAAAATTTGATTAGTCATATTACAGCGACAACTACTAGATATTTATTTTCAATATCACATTGCTGTTTTGGAACAAATTAAATTTTCCTGGTGTCGTCATAGGCTAATCTATCTAAATTTGAGAATTTTATTTGGTTGCAAAACTGAGACTAATCTATATTGTATCATGCTTGCAGCAAGTAAAAGAACTCTCGTTAAAAGGGAGGGAAAATTACAATCCCCGGCAATACCCATTCTAATTAGATCACACATTGGCTTACCCTGAAATGACTCTAGTTATGGTTGGATATTAATGAGACCATTATTTTGCCATATCCTGATGACATATTGAAGTAAAACTTTACCGGCATCACTGGGAGCGTACAGGTGCCAAATAGAAAATTCCCACAAATTTCATCTCATGTCACGAGTAAGCGAGTGGATACAACTCCAAAAGCCCTCTAGTGTCCAAAGAGAGTCGACCGCTTGCCTAGCACGTTATTTGCAAAGATGAACTTCAACTCATCTTAGTACGAAGTCTTTGCTGCCAGTTTGGGACTCACTCGCAGGTGTTGATTATTTTTTAGACAACTGATAATCGGGTGAAAAGCCCCTTTGTAGAATATTGAATAGTATGTCATAAATACTGTACTTTAATTCTTGCATTCTGGCAAAAAATAACTACTTATCATCCTCTTTATAAATATTATCCATCACCAGGGCAATAAACGTTCGGCAAAAACTTTAAACAATATGCCTACTAATATTTTCTACAATGTACTTTTAGGAGACCACCCTTACCAGAAACACTACTCAGGGTTTCTGCATGTTTGATGGCGTCCGTTGTAACGGAATTCGTGGGATGATTTATTTGCTCTGAGTTTTCTGGCGACAATTGCTGCAGTGTCTGTCACTAACGTCCACTCGGCATGAGTGCCCGCAGATTCGGTGTGGTTTCGGACGTTGCGTTTTTTGTGGTTTTTCAGGCAAACATCTAGAGAATATCCAGTGAATTCGAACGGCCAGTTCCATCACGACAGGTTTGGTATTGAGCGCACACATTTTTTCCATTTCATTATATTCCTTTCCTTAAATATTATACTTTACAAAAGTACCTTTGCCCACGTATTTCACAATTTTCTTTTTCTTAGTTTTCTCTCTTCGTAAATCATTCGTAATATATTGTTCTTAAAACGTATTGTGGCGTCGTGGTAGCGAAATGACAACACAGACACGAGCTCTATGTAAAATATATTTACTTACAATACGCACAACTCTGGAGTTACGTTCGTCATTACCTACGTGACTCCCACGCAACTTCTTCCCGTCTGTTACGCTCGTGCTTCCCCCACCTTGCCGCTGTATCGCGCCGGTGGCCCGACACCTGCGTTACGCACACGCCGTGTCTCTCGCAATACACACCCATCTAGGGTGAGCTTACACTTCTGCTCACGAGGTGCTCTCAATACCAACTGGCTGCTTCTGCCTCTGTCCCAAGTTCTTTTCGCGGTCACGTGATCGCCTCGAGCCCTCTAAGGGCGAGGGGGCCCCTAGCCCACATGTTCGTTTACCGGGGATACGCGTCCACTCCCCGTTGGCCTTGCGTCACGGACGGCACGGCATTTTCCAATGCTTTTGTTCCTGCTGCTTTTATCCATCCCATATGGCCGGCAGCCACCATCCTAGCCGTTTGAAGATCTGGCTGCCATGTGACGACGTTACCGTATGCATATTAAATGCAAGAATTAGTACAAGATTTGTGTTTTTTTAATAGCTAAGTAGTAAATATCTATTCAGAATTTTTTTGTCGTAATTATTAATTAAACGTTACTTTTAAGGATAAAGTCAAATAAAAGTCAGAATAAAAGGCAAGTAAAAGGAAATAATTCTAATAGCAATGCAAAAATTCTAAATTCTGCATTCCAAATATCAGGCAACCCATTTATTTTGAATCCATCTTGTTCGATCTGCCGAGTTATAAATTGTTATTAAAACCATTCTCCCGTGCCGAATTTGAATCATTTTTTAATGCCAATGTGCCAACAAAGGGACAAAAATAAAGCAGTCAATAAAAATCTTGCACAATGTGTCACTGAAGTTATATTTTATCGGCAGATTCACAACCTCTATGAAGGAGGCCATAGTGGTTCCGTAGTAGCAGTCTTTCAACCTGCTTCACGCTCCTAGCGACTTTTGTTAGCGCAACTGACTGTACAGGCCCGTGTTTACACTGTTAGTTCCACGACGCGCCGCAATCGCATCTTTCATTCTTCGGTTGGTCGGGCTATACTATATTGTAAGTCATAGTAACAAACCTTATCAAAAACTCACAACCTGATGAAAACAATGATTTAGATAATGAATATTGATGATGAATTCTTCAGAAAAGTGTAGGAAATTAACATTGCATTTGCCATTTTTGCAACCGCCCGACATGGAATACGGGAATGCGGAAGTCGAAAGTGGCGAGGGTTGCTCGAAACAAACAAATCCCCGCAAAGCGAACGCTCTTGTCCATAAAGTACTCTTCTCTGCCAAATTGCGTCAGAACACTAATCTATTCATTCCAATTCCCTCACAAATCAAAACCAATAATGTGTTTATCCAGTCGTTTAGCAAGGCACAGGGTACTTGGTCCCAGACACCGCTCTTCCTCCAGTTCTTTTTCTTGGTAATCATATGTCACGCCGTGTAATAAATTTCGTGTGGCAAATTACTGTGTTATTGAAAGAGAAACAAGAGAGTGTTGTGGTTGTAGATTATAACTATAGTAGTTGTCGGACTAAATTAAAGCGGTGTGTCCGTATCTCCTGACTTAAAACCTGATCTATTTATTGGATCAGAGCTGCAGTACATAATATCCGTTAATTGATAAAATGAGCTTATTCTCCAACAGTTTTTTCTCCCTCCGCTTCTCATATTCCTCATCCTTCACCTTCTTGTCCACACCGCTTCATCCGCTCTTCTCTCCTTCTTCTCTTCCATCCTTCCTCGAGGCACGGGCCGCTGAAGTTGCCGAAGGTTTTGGCACAAAGCCACATAAACTTGGACCTCGCCCCGTCCCGCCGCCGCGCCCCCGTCTGCCAAAACTGATTCATTCGCTGTCATTTGCCCCGCCGGGTGACAGGCGAAGGCAGAGGAAATCGGCGTATGAAAGGGAATTCCGAACGCTTTGATATTTGTCACGAGATGACACACGCACAGATCTCCGCAGCCAAAAACACGCATTTGTCAGGGCGCGCGTGTGCAGCCAAGAGCCGAGCCCAAAAGTTCTTTGAGCGGAGGGAGGGAGTCTGAGGGTAAAAGGCGCGAAGGGCTGAGGGTGGAGGGCCGTTTTGGTGGCGCTGCGACGCCCAATCTCCAAAGCGATCTTAAGAGGATTGTCTTCTGGGGAATTCCGTTCAAAGAGTGGCGACATTTCTTCAAATGAATTTTGCCACCGACGACTTTAAGTACACTGTTGTTGCCAAAAACGAAAACTGATCACAAGACGAAGTTATCTTCATGCTATTAAAAACTTCTCAAACTTTCTCGCTCTGACAGTAAATTTACACAACTGAGCTTGCTTTGAATAGTATGTCAAACACCATCCTGTTGAAAATTCAGTAGAAATATTAGTCATTTTTACGCACACGGGAGAACAATTCATACAAGTAAACGAATTATGTCTTACAATGAATTTTTTTTAAAATGCATTAAAGAATGCTAAAAGATGTCAAAAACTTAAGGTGAGTGAGGGAGAACGATTCTTAGTCAATGCATCGTCGTCTTGGGGCAGATGAACCTTGTATTTTGTCATTGCTTCCACTACAAGATACATATAAGGTGATAGTAAATGTTAACTGTTCATGATGTATGTTAGTTTGGGATGTACGAAAAGAGGTACTGGGTGTGTAAAATACCAACCACACTCCAATCACATGGTGAAAACGCCAATGTGCTACCAAGTATTCGAACTCACTTCCATATATTCATGCTGCACTAGCGGCGTCAGGCTTAGGGATGTAAAAAGGATATTAGGTATATTTACCAATTCCGTGGATTACAAGTCACACTTACTGTATTGGTGAAATCGTAAAACAAATATTACCCCATTATACGAATGCTATCAATAATGAATAACATAAGAAGTTATATTACCTAAGGAAGAACTATATTTAGAGAAGAACAGTAGAGTAAGAAAATTAAGAAAACTTCAAAAAATGTCAACCCCGTTTCGATAAGAAATAAATTCACTCACAGAACAAGCTATTGAACTATTGTATGTTGAAACTACTCGATGAATATAATTAAAAGTAGAATATAATGGCATTAAATAGTTTATGAAATCTCGAAAATTCGTCTTGGCGCATTTTATTTATTATTAAATACATTTAGATGAATTATTTTAGAAAGCACAATGGGTATTAGTACAGAAAGCGAGTCCGTTAGTGTCAGTATGAAATGTTGACGGACGAGGAACTGTGAAGAGAATACATCACATAATTTCGTATGAGTTGCGCACATTGTTACTATCTCGTCTTACGAAGGAGCTTACTAGGAGAAAGTTATGTAATCGTGCGCCGGTAAAATTTTCTCCCGAATAACTCTTTTTACCAGGCCCTGGTAACAAAAATGTGGATAATATTTGTTGCAAAATTTAGAAAAAAATTATAACACATGGTGTAGCCAGATTCTATGTTCTGTTGGTATTCGATACCGAAAAATCGATTGATGGCAAAACGTCTGCATATCATTCCGCCTGTGGTCAACGCTAACGCCTAAACCGTTCAGTCGTTTTGCTTCAAAATTTTTATTCCTCACTTAATTTTTAGTAGCAATAAGTGGTATGCAAAAAAAAGCGAAGGAAACGACTTCATAAATACGCTCTCTTTTCCAGGACTAGGAAACTTTGGGGCATTTTGTCTTTGCTTTAAATGCATCAAATTTCATGCAATGCAATGATTCAAGCGGGAGACGTAGGGACTTATGCATTTGTAGTCTTGGGATAGTTTATGATAGGTCTGATGGCAGACATGTTGACTCATGTGACTTCAGTGTATTGTTTATTTTTTGGCACCAATTGTTTCATTTAATTTCAAATACGTATCCTACAAATTGTTATTTTTCCTTGAGTTAACCGCAAAGGAACATTTTCCAATCAATAAACAGCTTTCGGACGTGTTTTCCTACCCGAATACAAAAACGAAATTTTTGAAATGTTGATTGATTGGGTAGTATGTTATTTTCTTTGTTCAATATTGTTTTCTGTTTTGGCCTGAGTGATTACGACAGAATAGAAAAAAATAAATGCGTCCCAGTACCTTTCAATTCGTTCTCCGAGTGACTGGGAGAGGTGGCTCAGTGCATCAAATGACATCAGTGACATTTCACAGCTGTGCCTCTGACCGGGAGGTTCAAACTCGAGTTCCGTCGCTGGCAGGAGTTTCGATACAAGCTAGATAATTAGGTCGAATTCAATCGCTGTGGAGGGGAAATCTAGCGACCGGCTACCCTGATCGGTATTTTTTCGTAGATTTTCGATCAATACCAGTCGAATACCGGAGCAGTACCCTAAATACGGACTCAGACTGCGCGCAATCTTTCCTTCCTCTACCTTGTCCTATCCTCACCCCTTACACACACACTAACATGCACTACCCTACCACACATACTAGAAGACCGGTCGGGGGCTTAGAGCTTGTTCCGGCTGGCGCGGTGCCCCGCTGGTGGGAGATACCTGGTTTCAGAAAACCCCGTTAGACGACGTTAGGTCATTGCCGTATATCGCCCTCCAGCAGCGGAAGATCACCGCCACATCCCTACAACCACTACCCTTACGGGACTAATGACCTCAGTAGTTGACGCGCTCGGAATCACTAACAATCAATCAATTTTCCGAGAAAAGTCGACCTTGCGGGAAGGGGCTGGGTAGCATTTACGTTAGCAGAGCGGTCGGTCAATCTGAGGGAGAAGCTCGGGGTGGGCGTGGGCGTGGCGTGTGGGGGGAGGGAGCAGCGGCGAACAGCTGCTGCGATCGCGCGATAAGCGTCAAGGGGGCGGATATCAGGGCAATTAAACGCTCGCCGAACAGCGGCGAGGTCACGTGATCCGAGCAAGTTGCCGCATAAATCGCGCCCCGCACAAAGCGCGCGGACGACGGAGCGGTGTAAAGGAAGGAAACGGGGGTGGGGGAGGGAGGAGAAAGCAATAGTGGGCGTTGACCAGGAAGATATGTGCACTGTGAGGTGAAATTAAGTCACGTGGTGGATTCTAAATTAAAATTTCAAATTAATGGATTTTATTGATACGGCTTTATTAATTTACGAATGTATCATAATGACGCACAGTTGATCATTTCTCGTTCTTTACCATGAAATTTCCTTTGTGCTATCTATATCTTTCCTGACGACTCAGAGGCTACAGTCAAGAAGTAGATAATTACACACTGTGCGACGTATAGAAGGGTCGAAAATTAACACTTTTTTGCAAATAAAGATGTAATGATTAATTTTATATAACGAAATTACACATTAAACTTTTAACCCAGATTGTTAGGCTTCCGCGTACTCACAGATGTTTGGCAGATGCATTAATGAAATTACCCATTATTTATTCATCGACAAAATGTGTTAATTTTCGACCCCAGTACATCCCAAAGAACATTGTAAAATTTCTTGAGTTGTTTCGTATTCATCTAATGTTTTGAATTCCCGTGTTAATTTAAAAAATCAAAGAAATCTAAACTACAATCAATTGATCGATACGTTATTAACTCGCAAAAAAATACAGAATTTCTGACTTGTGCCTCCTGATTTGTGATCCTCCGCAGAGGAGGGAGAATGAGGGTCCACAGGGGCAGTCAGGGCACTGGCAGAGGAAGTGGGCGCCTAGAAGGCCGGCAAGCTCCGCAGAACTCCAAAGGCTTTGGGGGGGCGGAGGGGAGGGGGCAGCGGTTCGAAGGGCCTCCGGCACAGACGACAGCGCTCCCTTCAGCGGCCATCGCGAGCTGTAATGACCTTTCATGCGCTGTGCGTTGGCGGCGTTCCCGATCCGGGTCGGAGCTTTTATTAACCCGGGGATGGCCCGGAGGGGGGCTGCGGGGAGGGAGAGACGGACGAGAAATGGAGATGAGGCGGAGGGGCGGGGGCGGGGATGGGCGCGAGGATAAAGCGGGGGTGGGGAGCATTCTGAGGCCGAAGGTCGATGAGTAGAAGGTGCAAATGGAATCGTACAGACGAGCCATAAAGACATGGGCTGAAGGAGCCGTTGCAACGCAAAGGTCCTAATATAAAAAAACATACGTCTCTTTAATTGTACTCTCAACCATAGGGCCGAGAGGTTCTAGGGCTTTAATTTAGACGAACAATGAAATTCAGGCTCAGTCTGGAAAAGAATTCTAGCGGTAAGTTTTCCGATCAATTCTAGGTGAATGGCAGAGCAGTATCCTATAAACTTGACACAGACACTGCACGATCATTTCTTTCTCTTCTTTGTTCTCTCTCACACACACACACATGTGAATGCACTAAACTACAACACATGTCTGGAGACCGGTCAGGATCTTAAAGCTTGTTCCTGTCGCGGTGGTGCTTCCACTGTGGGAGATACATGGAGGGGAAAACCCGTAAGTTGACATAGAAGTCAGCTAAGGATCAGCTAAGGAGAGGAGCACAGCCAACTCCAGGGATATATAGCTACAGTAACTGCCACTACATCCACTACAGCTACGGGAATAATGATTATAGTTGACATACCCGATAAATACTTGTAATCATTTTGCAGGGCCAGTGCTGCACTCTAGTGGAAGTGAGTTGGGACGAATGGAGAACGGAGCTGCTTCGCTACGCCTGCATAACTCCGCCTGCAGCACAAGTCACCTCCCGCGACATCTCCATCGTCCTCCATCTCACCTCAACTACCTCCGCGCCCCAAATACGCTGTGACCCCGCCCCCAGCCCCGCACTTAACCCCTCGGCGCGGCGCGGCGCGGCGGCCGAACGACGGTCCAGCGCAGCGCGATGCTCAGCTGCTGCCGCGGGTAATTACGCGCGCGTCCGCCCGCCCGCCGCGCGGCGCCACCGTCGCCCCCTCCCACGCCCCTTCGGCCGGGAAATTGCCTGTGCGCCGCGGGATGCGAGGGCGGTGGCGCGCCGGGGACGCGAGAGGGGGCGGGCAGAAGGGCCAGGCGAGGAGTGGGGTAGGACAGGACGGGGAGGAAGCAGGAACGGGGAAGGACAAGGCGGGGGAAAGAGGAGAGGCGGGGGAAAAGGCCGTGACGAAACGGGGCGGTGCGAGGGTGGAGTAGGGACGCGACATGATGAAATGAGACGAGATCGAATGGACAGGGCGGGGATGCAAAAGGAAAGGAAGGGAATGAAAGGGGAAGGAAACAAGCGATGGACCTGGTGGCACCGGCGGTCATGTGATGGCTGTTGTAGTGGGTGTGGGTGTCGTCACCGTCATCGTCGCCGTCATCGTCATCGTCATTGTCATCGGCGGCGGCGGCGGCGTGGGCGGTGGCGTCGTTGACGTTGTCGTTGTCATCGCCGTTGTCTTTGTCGTTGTCGTCGTTGTCGTTGTCGTCGTCGGTGACGGTGACGGTGACGTTGACGGTGACGATGACGATGACGGTGACGGTGACGGTGACGATGACGGTGAAGCTGACGGCGACGGCGAATGCGATACATGCGCCATGGCATAGGTCGGAGAAGATACGCCCACTCCTCTCCCGCCAGTTTCCTCCTATCTGCTTTACCACAACTTTTTGCACTTGTGCTTACGAGTTGAATACAAATAATACCAATTCTGTATTTAGTACTGTATGTACAGAAATATTTCTTTCATATGTTTATAAAATTCATTTTCATTTGAGAAATAATTTGAATTTGCGACATATTTCACAATGAGTGGTATTAATCACGTAACATAAAGGAAATATTTCCTAACTTGAAATATTAGAATCAATATTCTAATATTGTCAATATTAAAATATGTAAACAGTATATAATACACCTCTTTGAAACAAATATGCCAGTTTAATTAAACTGAATTTACAATTATGAAATTTTCTTAATCATCAATTTTTTTTATTCTTTTCTAAGGCAGCATTTTAAATTATGCTTTTCATTGAAGCAACATCAATTTTGTAGGCATTCCGCGTGCGCAGCAATCGCACGGAGGTGTCAATATTCGCAAAAGGTGTCAACTCGATGCGCTGATTTATCGATCCTATTTGCTCAGTACAAAACTCATTTCATGCAGTCGCCATTCTGAAGCTGCAATGGACGTCGCTCGTCACGAACATCGAGTTCCTCACGATTGCCACGCAGGGGACAAAAACAAATCGTTTGACGTTCAGGCCTTGCAGCAAATATTCACAGTCGCTCTGCGTATGGATATGTGCTTCCCGCGCTCTCTCATCAAGTGCAGAATTGGGGAAACAGAATTATTTTAGAAATCGAATCAGTGAAATCAAATGATGGGGTTACGCATGCTCCCTTCAAGTTATTCAACGAGATCTGGGGCCGCAGGGTTTCATTGAAGGCTTTGAAGAGTGCGAAGAATGAATAGAATACGACGAAGTTGTGCGGTTGGAAAAAACGGAAGGAATAAAATGTAGAAATGTGAAGACACGCTCGTCAACGGATGAATAACCAAGAGAGAATAGACAATAGTGGCTGTCAAAATCGAAATAAAGTTATTGAAATTTTCGACACGTACATTAAACGTATAAGAATAATAGACAAGATTATATTACCATGTCTATTCTTTAATATGTCAAATATAGACTATAATAAGGTAACAATGCTTTGAAGATTAGTAAAGGGCACAGAGAACACAGAATCATAAGAGAACTAGTGTTTCTTTAAAATGGCATACAATACCTTCTATTGTTTATAACCATTGCGTAAAATTATAAACACTAGACACATTTATTGTAATTTATATCTATTGTGGAATTTATTTTAAAAAATTAATATTTTTGGCATAATTTATTTTAAATTATCGTCTTTTCTAATATTAACTAAGTTATAAATAATGCGTCCTTTTATTAAAAGATGTAACTTTCTAATTTGACACGAAAATTAGTGGTCAAAATTGAAGCCGTTTTTGAGAAAATGTCGTTTGAGCTTTGTTAATTAGCAGCATGTTTAGTTTACTTGCTCTGGAAAATACTGAGATTTCCGAAACTACATACTACTTACTGTGACCGAAATTAAAGAATTTTGGTCACATATTCATTAAACTATAAATATGTTTCATCTATAATGTAATGCAACCAGTAAAGATAAAAAAATACATAATTTTGAAACTCTAGGCCTTAAAAATTATGTTGTTTTGACAATTCAAAAGCGTTATTGAAAAGACTTTCTTCTCACAATTCAGTGCGTAGTGATCTATTGGCACAAAAATTTAAGATAAAACTGAGCATTTTTGAGAAGTTCCTGTTTGGAAAAAAATTCACTATATGATCAAAAATGAAGCAAACATTTTTCATATTGTGTAAAAATGAAATTATATAAAAATATAACACACAAAAATAAATGACATTAAGAACAAATGTCGACCTTCAACAGAAGAGATCTAACATATGTTTCAAAAATTAAAATTATGCCAATTTAAAAATTTGTTATTTGATTAAATGAATTAAATCTTCTCTGTATTTATAGATGCATTTTGCATCATGAATAAAGCATTTAAAGAAAAATATTGGAGCGGTATCCCAAAAAAATTTAAAATACTTTAAATGGAATAAAATTATTGGCTATGAAATATTTTATTTTCCACAGTTTAGTAAAACACAAATCGATTAACATTTTGTATTGTATTTTTACTCTTAAGAAATATAAAGTAACTAGCATGAATAAAAGTAGCGGCATTCACAATCGTAAGGTGTCTTGCAACACAGTTTCATTAAAGATACAAATGAAAATCAAACCTAGCCGGCCTGGATAGACGAGGTCTCTGTCTAGGGCCGTAGCTGCCTCGGCTCGAAGCCTCAAGTATGGATGTTAGTGCTCGTATTGTCGTTACGTGTCATGTTACCCTGCAGTTACCTCAATGCAAGCAGTGGTCGCTTCATGACCCAGTAGTTAAAAAACGACCTTAAAAATCAATCCAATTTAATTTAATTAGGATATTATTAGTTCATATACTATTAGTAATTATTAGTTGAACTTATTCTGTACATTTGATGATCGCAGCGCAACTAGTGTTTCTTATAACTACTAATTTCGTTTTGCACATATATTTCTTAAAGATACTAACGAACAGAATGAAACAAACAGAATAAGTTGAATGCGTGTGATGATCCCCTGTGTAACTAGGTTTTCTTGTAGCTAATTCTTTGTTTTGCTCATATATTTTCTTAAAGCTACTGTATTGTTTCTGATAGCTATTATTTTTTTGTTCACACTATTTGTTGTCTTATCGTTTGTTTCACTATAGTTTCGTATAGCTACTAATTGTTTTGCTTTATATTGATACATTATTTAGATGATTCTGATCATTTATTTCAGTGAGTTTACAAATATCAACCTAGTGTAATCCCTGCTAAAGTAGGATGCCCTTGCCCTTTATGGGATGTTGTAGGCTAATAATAATAATAATAATAAGAAGAAGAAGAGAAGAAGAAGAAGAAGTTGAAAGTTCTAAAATGACTTGATTGTTTGAAAAATTATAATTTGAATGGGAAAATATAACTTGTTTTAAACTTTGACTGTAACTTGGACTTAAACGGTAACTTAAATGAGCTACTAAAATTAGAAAAATATTGAAAGCGCCGACTGGTTGGGGGGGGGGGGGGGCTAGGTGTGGTGAATCGTCGGTGGCCAATTCTCGGAGCGCAAAGCGGCTTCGCCCCCGCCCGTGCGCCCACCCCAATTTCCGGCTGGATGGCGGGAGGCGCGACGGCCGCTCCCCGCGGAGGCAGGCGGGCGGCGGGGCAGCGGGGCAGCGGGCCGTTGGGCCTTTGCCACCGAACGACGCGACGGCGCGCGCAGACCCTGTCATAGCGCGGAGGAGGGGGGCGGGGGCGAAGCGGTAATTAACGAGGTGGGGGAGGGGGATGGGGATGGGGCAGGTATCGCCGGGCGCCCGACGGCGCGGCGCCGCGCCCGCTCCAGCGACTCGCTGGGCGTTTGTCACCGGGCGGATATCGCCTCGTTACGCGCCACGCTCGCCCCCCTCCCTGCTCGCCGCTCGCCGTTTCCCGCTACAGCGCTCTCCCCACCTGCGTCACCCGTCGCATCCCCTCCTCACCCCTTCGCTCACGTGCTTTGCTTTCCTCCCGTTGCCCTCTGCCGACGTCTCTCCCCGCCACTTCCCACCAGTGTCACTCTCAAAGCCACTCTCTCGACCCGCCCTCCCACAAACGGCTTTTGATGCAACATGCTCGAGTATTGCAACAAAAAGTACACTTTCTGATTTTTCATTCCGATTTGATAGTCTATAAAGTTATTCTAGAAAACGTAAGAAAGTCTTAAAAGTGCTACAACGCGCAAACTTAGTTGTCTTAATATAAACCACCGAAGGACGCAAAATGTCACAGAAACGAAGCATAAGAATGTGTAGCTTCGACATTTTGTGATATTTTAGCGTTCTTTGTTATTTTGTCTTTAGCTATTTTAGTTATGCTTTGATGTTTTTCAAGTTTGAAGAACCATAATGAAATAATATGGTTTTTATCTCAACTATTCAGTGATGATGCCTTTAATCTCAAGCAAAATATTTATTTCAGTTTGTTTTTGTCTACTTTGTGTTTACTGGTACATCAACTGCCCCTGCTCTTCTTATTTTTTTCTTAATAGACTACCTTAGTGTTATTCGATAAGAAAAAAACTAAATTTATCTTATTTTGTTAATCACAAAACTGTGATTTTTCGTTGTGTGCTGCATACTGCCAGGTCATAAAATTGTTTTATTTTGACATAACTCCCCTACCACACTCCCCTACCAAAGAAATAAAGTGGACTTTTGAAGAGGAATTCATTTATTTTCAAGTCATGGACATTCATTTAGGTGAAAAATAAATTTACATAACAGAAATACAGTTTTAATGAGACTGAATACAGAATATCAATAAATCTGATTGGTGAAACCGTAGTAATACAATGCAGTTGACCACCGAAGCCGCAGCGATACCTTTTAAATCATACTTACGAATAAAGTCCTAGAATAAGCACATCTGAAAATTATTCAGTGAATCTCACAGAAAAAAATTAATATTTAAGTAATTTTGGCCCTTATTTTAGATGTAATCAGATATATCATAAAATTATTCAAATTTTTAAAAAATAGCAAATAATTTAGTATAATATACAAGAGATAATATATACTCTCAAACGCCTCATTCAATTTCAGTTACGATACACTCCAATGAAACGAGTTATTATTCCCAAACAGTAAACTTCTCCACAGCTCCCTTAAAAGAGGATACAACAAAAGCTTTAATGTTCGCACTGTCCGCGTCGTGTGTTGAGGTTTGAGGGAAGCCGAACGGGGTTTGTCCAGCCAGTGACAGACATGAGCTTACGCGAGCCGGCTCTCCATCGCATTGCGCCGCGGACAGCAACCGCTCGATCGTTGCGGAGGCCTCCGACCAGCGAACCCCTCCCCCTCCTCTCCGATCGTCGCAGGGTGGGTGGGCGGTCACACTTTTTTGTAGAGGGGTGTGGATCGTGTGTGAGAGAAAGACTGAAAAAGGGAGAGTCGGATGTGCGAATATCATAGATCTCTAGAACCGTACGCAGCACTCTGCACTAGCCTACACACTCTCCACCACCTTCAGTCTCTTCTTTTTCTCTTCTTGATCGGTGCTCTCAACAATCTCTTCCATGCGCCAGTTTAGCATAATGTCCAGAATATTGCGTCCTCCCTAGCACCGGACGCAACATCCTTCACCATCCACTCTTACAGGCGATAACAAGCCCCCACCCCCTCTTCTCTTCTCCTCTTCTCCAAACATTCCCTCTCGTACACTATGTCTCCTCCCTACCACCGGTCCCAACAACACCAACACATACAGATTACAACATGCCAAATCTCCCATCCATTAGTGCTCTCCTATGGCATGTACCTCCTACCATTCCTCTCACGTATGTCTATATCTACTCCTCAGCGCATGACGCCTGCACCCTCCACCACCCATCCACATGTAAATGATCACAATTCGCTTCTCCTCATTCCTCACTCATGTTACCTTGGCAGTACCTCCCCCTATTCCCTTTCATACACCCATTCCTCTTCGTGTTCCTGTTATAGATACTTATATACGAACACATTCTGGCTCTTCCCTTTCTTCCCCACCCTCCACAGGCTCGTACCTCCCAACATTCCCTGCCATACGCCTATTTCTGCGAGAACAACTCACTAATACACACAACATCTTACAACTCTCCTTCCCTCCTCTTGTCTGTATCTTCTTCCATCCCTTCCCTTCCCAACCTACTCGTCTACGCACATGTATCCTTCCTAGCACTGGAATCAACATCCTCTACCATTTGCAGATCCTCCCCACGACCCTCCTCTCCACTTGCCTGTACCTTCCACGATCCCCTCCCCCACATTCATTTGTCATTCCTGACACTGGGTGCAACACTCTTGGTCCCATGCCACTCCTAAGCACTCATTGCCCTCCCCTCGCAAATCTAGCACTCACACTCCAGGCAGCCACCATGAATCGTCGACCCAGTGTTTGCTGGAAGGTCTCGTCGAGAGAGCCCCCACACCACACCTCCAGCCCCTCCCGTTTATCCTTCGGCCTTTAATTTTTATTTCCGTCGCTGGGAACTGCTTTTTCGTGTTTTCATACCATTTCATTCAGCCTTTCATTGTTTACTCTGCTGAAAACACTTCATCCCTTTTTGTTACTCCATGCGCCTCCTTTGTTTTCCTTCCATGTTTGTCCTTCTGCAAGCACCACTGGCTGTGTATGTATGTGTGTGTGTGTGTGTGTGTGTTTGTGCGTGGGGTTATTGAGTCGTACGCAAGGTCCTCGCTCATTCAGTCAACCACTTTATTTGAGATCGCAGCGTCGCGCTGGCACAAACAAATCGGGCGGCGGGGACTCAGCGAAATTGATCGGCCGAGAGGGAAGGGGCTGGACGAAACGCAGGAAATGAAAGGAGTTTAGATTCTTTCGGGTCTTCCTCGGTGAGCAGTGGAGTGAATGAGCGAGTTCGCCAGTCGTGTGCAAATGACATCAGTCCTCTCGCGCGGTTTCGACGCACGTTGCAAAGTACTGCGAGTCTCGCGACTTCTGTGAAGGTGGCACAAACCGAAAGACGTTCGACGCATCTTTCTAACTCGCGGGAACACAGAAGAGAATCCGCTGTGACTGTGAGCGGGATGAGATGCAGAGGAGAAGGGCGGGTGAACGTTTTAAATCCTTTCGGTTTTCTCTCGATGAGTAGTGGAGTGAATGAGCGAGTTCGCCAGTCGTATGCTAATGACATCAGTCCTCTCGCGCGGTTTCGAAAGTACTGCGAGTCTCGCGACTGCTGTGAAGGTGGCACAAACCGAAAGACGTTCGGCGCATCCTTCTGACTCGCGGGAACACAGAAGAGAATCCGCGGTGAGCGGGATGAGAGGCAGAGAAGGGCGAGTGAACGGTTGCCAGAAGAGGAGACGGATTGCGGGTGAGATGCAAGCGAGACGTCGTAGCTCAGAAGCGAAAGGCGCGGAAAGAAGAATCCCTGGAGTGGAACCCCAGACAGCCGCGCTCGTAAAGTGCGCGAGATCGGCGCCGAGGAGGCGGCGGAAGCGGGGGCGGGGAGAGAAGCGGGGACGCGTCCGGAGGCGGGGATCGAGGCAAAGGCGAGGTCGGGGAGGGGTTTTGGCCCCGGTCCAACCGCGGGGACGCCGCCGCACACGGGATGAGGAAGGCCGCAGGTCACAGAGTAACGAGAGGTTTAGGCGAGTGCTAACTTTTAATTAACTTAACTGCGGATTAGAAGCGCCTTTGCCGCGCATCTCAGGGCGCCTTCTATCCGTAAGGGGTGGAGGGGCAATAAGAGAGAGGAATGCCAAACGAACGACATAGTTTTTGTAACAATCATTTTGTTTATTCGGGTTTCTCGTCGTTCGAGGGGTGTTCAAAGAGTTACCGGAATGGTCGTTCAGCATATTGTGTTGCACATGGTAAAACGTTTGACACATAAGAATAGAATAGACTTTTAACATATATGATCATTTATATAAATAATAATCTTAAAGTTTTTGACAATATTTAAGAAATTATCATCACGGAAATCTGTAAGTATGCTACTGCTTTATAGGAAATTATTCCCCGTTCTGTATTCAAGAAATTTAAGACGAAAATAATTAAACCTGGCAGATTATGATATAAAAATGGAATAATGCACCACACACATAAATTGTCCGTAGCTCTGAAACGATGTGACTTACGTCCTTAAAACCACGTTTTTGTGTTCCGAAAGGGGTCAAATGTTACGGGGACACACGTATTCTAGGAGAACACAGGAAAACAAATGAAGCGCATTGGAAAATATGGGTCAATGACGAAGAGATCAAAGAGGACAGGTGACTGAATTTCTTTGTTGAGAAGTATTACATAAAATAAAATCTTTTTGAGCTTTCTATTGTAATTTTGGAGATTTAATTCTTTCGGGTGCTCTCACCGTAGAGAATAGCATGCTGAAATACAACATTTAATCAAAAATGTAATTGAAGGAAAAGACAGAAACAATCTTTACCAATAAAATTAAAGGGATTATTTAATTTTGTGTGCAATTCAATTGCAACACTTACCAATATTCGAATGGTTACTCCCGGACAGTACTGCATGTACAATAAAGTAACGCAAATTTCAGAGGACGGCCATCCAAAGTTCGGTTCTACTATGAGGTAGGAGGTACGTATGGGGTACTATGGGGTAGGAGGTACTATGAGGTAGGTACTATGAGGAGTTTTCTTCGAAAATGTTTCTTTTCAAAGTGAGGATTTTTTCTGAGATCCATCTGGTCGTATTTACTCCCCCGGCACTCATTACCTTGCTTTTAATTATTTACTACTATTTGACATAAGAAATTTCACTACATTTACGTTAATGCGAAATTTAAATGAGTACATCTCACGAAAATAAAGGTAGTAATAATAGGTAACTAAGCGTATATTTGAATTGAGTAATAATAAGTAAAAAGGTACTAATATTTTTTCTAGAGAGTCTGTAAGAGTTAGCAGTGATCACTTGATAATGAAGTCAAAAAGGAATTAAACGAACCACAGTGTATTCATGATCTCGATTTAATAAGGAGACAAAACCCGTATCTTCGTTTATGTTCCCCTTGAAATGGGAGGTGTTGTAAGGGTAGCTCAAACAGCCGGCAGTTGTCCGCTGCGGGTAATGACCGACAACTACAGTGACACGAAGCGGCGATTGCAACGCCTAATGCCCACCTTCCATTCAATTGCATCTCGCCGCGCAGAGAGCCAACAGCCATGTACAAGCATGAATGCGTTTTGTGTTGATCGTATCCACGGTTTCAAAGCGGCAGAATGCATTACTAGTAACGTGCGCCATTGTGCTTACAACAGGCGAATTGTACGCTAGTCACAATTTGTTGTCCCTCGCGTTGATGGTTTCGAAAATCTTGCATTGTAAAGTGAAAAGGGTACTACTCTGACGTTTCGGGGATTTTTTTCGCAAATACCCTTTCATCAACCTTGATTGTCAACGAGTTAATTATTCAAGAAAATCAAATTATTATTGTATTATAAGAATAAATTTAAATTTGAAAATTGATTTATTTATATTATTTTTGCTTAAACATCTAAATCCTTTGCAAGAATATCCCGGACGTCACAAGCAAATGTTTCACAACCTTTCTTAAAATATTGTTCGCAGAAGACTCCTCATTAAAAGTTAGAAAATGCATGTATTTTATTTACGCTTCGTAAAATAAAATTTAATAAACCATTATTTCATACCAGGGGGCTTGGATCTATTCCTTTACATGTACTTTGAATCAAATTCTTCCATCGGTGGCCCTTCTTTGAGTTGGCAGCGGAGGTCATCCCCTCACTCCACACCTTTCTCCTAGCAGCGCTCGTGACAAACTTCTGAAGAACACGTGATCGAAACTCGACAAAGTTTTCACGTTTCTGCTGCGCGTGCGTGTGTGTGTGTGTGTGTAGGGGGCGGAGGCGGAAGCGCCGACCGTGGAAGTTGAAGAAAATTAGAGATTCAAACCAAAGTCGCTTCTTTCAAAATCTGTGGTTACATTCACATGATGGAAATTTAAGTGGACCGACAAAATAACAAACGAAGTTTCAGGAGGTGTCAGTGGAAAAAAAGTTGGAAATCCATTTTCAAAGAGAGGAGCACACTTTCAGAATATTCATGGTGAAAAAACTCGCAAAACGAGACTTGTATAAAGAAGAGAATTTTATTAGATGAAAAGTAACTAAAAGATAAAATTGTACAAAATAATATATAAGAAAAATGTGAAAAATAAAAAATTAGAAACAACAAAAGAACTGACATTTCCTTTCAACGGTAAATGCAATAATATGTCAGATGCACACTATCTGAAAAACGACAAGCAAAAATTGAAGTCTAAAATGAAAAGAAAATGTGTCAGAGAATTTAAACAATTCTTTTGAAATTTGACATTTAAATGTTTATAGAATAAAATTAACGATTATTTACAAAATAATTATCAAAATATATCTTATAATAAAATATATAATCTTTTATAATAATATATTATATTTTATTATCTTGGAGAATCAATTGATTATTTAATTGTATTTTGATACGAATACTACACAACTTTTTATCTACTTACTAAAAACTTCAGTTTCCTTTTAAATTGTACCATTCATGCTGCAAAAGTGTGAAGATGGGTGTTTGTAGTGGTTATCAGGACACCTTGAACTATTAGAACTTTTGTGATCTAATAAATTCTTATTACTAAATTGATCTGTTTCATAAAGCTACACTATAAATAACTAAAGGAGTAAAATTCTTACGGAGCGTCATTATTCGATAATAACCCAACTTCATTGGAATTCAGTTAGTAAGGTTTAGAAAATTTCGCGTCATCAAGCAAAACGCAAGAGTTCCTCCTTTTACTCAGCAAAGATAATTACCTTACCTCTCATCACTTCACATTCTTAACAACCCAAAAATTAGAGTGTAGCAGTACGTCTTCCACAGTGCCCTGATACGCTAAAACGGTACGATTCTATGTGAAGTATGAAGCCTAAAGAGATACCAAGTGCCGCACATTTGCATTTGTTATACCATTTATTAAGGAAAAATGTCAGGCATACGGAAGTGTCGCTCATATTTCCAATGTAGTTGGCTGGTCACAAGACGGCACGTCAAAACGGCGCAGAAGCATCAGCAACGGGCTGCACCGTGTATGGCTGCGAAGGAAGTACGCGTGTCGTGGAGTTAGGGCGGGGAGCAAAGGGCAATGGGAGTACTTGGCAATGGAGCCTGTGAGCGCAATCGCGAAGCGTATCTCAGGCCCCGTATTTCACACAGCGTCTGCATTGGAGCATCACGTGGTAAATCTTCTCCGGGGGCAACGCGCCACCTCGCAATCCTCAACTCTCTCCACACTACCTCTCCCCCACATCTGTCGTCCCCGCCACCCCCTCCACACCTCTGCCTTCCCCGCCACCCCCTTAACACTTCTGCAGTCCCCGCCATCCCCTCCACACCTCTTCCGCCCCCGCCACCCGTCAACACTTCCTCTCCCCCATGCCGCCGCGCCATCCTCTCCACACTACCTCTCCCCCTCCTCTGCCGCCCCCGCCAATGTTAATAAGAATCTATCCATTTATGGGTCCGCTATAGCGCACCCATCTCTTTCCATCATGCTACAACCCGACGTCCGGAAGGTAAAGATGCCTTCAATGTGGAGTCAAAGGCATATACTTGTATGTCCGGCATCAGCCATCTTCAGAGAGAAGGTTGTACAAGCACGGTGTTGCTATGGTAAGAACTTGATAATGGGGCTTTAAACACTCGAATATCAACGGAAGGGTGTCAATGGAGACCACAACGTAGTTTTTTCTTATGTTTCAGGTAAAGAGTTGCTGTTGCATCGTTTACGATTTTTATTATTAAAACATTTACTAAACCTAAATGGTGGCTTTCGTCTTTGTTCGGGCCCACAGCAAAGCAGGAATAAATACGTTTATTTTCACAAAGCGAGGCAGAACAGTTAAGATGCGTAATAGGCAGGAGCGCGGCCATTGAGCCGGCGAAATCACGCCATCGTCTCTATATCCGCTGTTCCGCGAATTCTCCAATGGGCGGAGACTGCTCGCGCCCGTGCGCGTCTCGCTATCTCTGCCCTCAACAAATCTGCAAATTAAACCTTGCTTGTGCTGGAACTTTACTTTGTGTGTATCCTGCAACTCCTGCGCTAATCCCACGAGCTGTCAAAGGGTTTCGGGACTACTGTACCTCATCACCATTAATCATACAGTCCACTTATAAAATAACGTAATAAGAGTATAGTAGCCCCGAACAGTTTTTCTACGTTTATTAGCTATTTACAAAACCATGGAATCTCTCCCAGTGCGTAATCGAATCGTGGAAACTTGTATTTTCAGACATCCAAGTATGCCCATAAAATATTTCAATCTAATTTGAGTGCCTGTCGATGAAGGGAACAGTTATCTACTAGGTGCTACAACTTAAAAAGTACTTCTTAAGAAAAAGACCTGACAATTTGTGTTCGCGCAGAAAGGATCGCAAGTCCAGAAAATGTTCAAAATATGTCAACCTTGCAATACATAAAAAACAAAAAAAATATTTTAGAAGAAAACTTGTAGAAAATTATTATAATATACTACTAAATACAAGTAATATTAGTTCTGCAATATTTAAATGGTTTTAATTTTTTTATAAACAACGACGCCTTACGAGAAGTAAAACTATAGTCGCTCATTTCGAATCGTTTATTCGGTAAGACTGACTGCAAGTATATAACTGCTTTGTAATCAATATTTATTTTCTGTCTGTATTTTCAATGATATCAGAATATATTGGTCAATATTTAAAGACAGAAAAATTCTTCAGATAACTGTTTTATAAATACTATTAAATGATATACATAGTATTCGCAACGTTTCGGAAATTACTTATTTCCATCGTCAGGCGTCAAAACAAATAAATATTATATTGCGAGTGCTACAGAAACGTTGCGAAACTCTATGTATAGCATTTAATATATTTATAAAACAGTCATCCCAAGCATTTTTCTGCCTTTAACCCTCCGGCGGGCGCTGTCCCATCCTTTCCCGTCAGCAGGCGCGTGCGGCACTCCGTACAGCATTTATTACTCGATTTTCGGCTTTAATAGTATTTTTTTTGTTATGAAGTGTGAAGGAAATATTCTTTATGTATGTTTTTATACGTTTCATTTCATAATAACTAACTAAATGCCAAAAGAAATAACAATATTAATAAGAGTCTGATCCATCACTCGCTCCCTCCTACGTGTTACATACCGGGGAATGAATACGGTGCAAACGTGCCTTCTAACGTTTCTTCGGAAACAACGCATTTAAAATTAAATTTGTAGTTAGTACTCCAATATCTGTGTCATAAATCTCAGCAACAAAACAGCAGTAAGAATTCCAATAGATAAAGTACTTACATGACAAGGCGCATACGGTACGGAATGCCGCAACCGTTGCAGAGTTCGGATTATTAATGGATAACGGTAGATATGTCTAAAATCGTGATTTGATTGTCGTCAGGTTGAAAACATAATGAATGAAGAATAACTATGAGCTCAATAGTACGACACGAATTATTTACAGGAAATCAACAAATATGAAAGAATGAGGCACTGAGTGCTACGTGCCCGCCGAAGGGTTAAATGTTGACCAATATTTGACCTGTATACTTTAACTTCTTTGTGAGCGCGTTTGTCCCACGCCGGAGCCTCGCCACGTGCGCAGCGACCTCTTCGATCGCCGGTCGTTCGCATTGGCAGCGCCGCGCCACGCCGCGCCGCGCCGCCGGATCCCCTGCTGAGGCTGCTCATTCAGCGCGGCCGTAATCGTTCCACGAGCTGATAACGCCCCCGCGCAGCCCACGCTAGCGCTCCTGGCGGCCGGGAACGGCGATCGTCTGGGTGGAGGAGGAAAAGGAGGGCCTTTCTCAACGACTCCGCCACCTTCCGCTAGGCCAAAGACCGAATTTTGTAGACTTCTTTTTCGTTCCATCTCATATTCCGTCTCATATTTCCTTCTCCCTCCTCCCCTTTCACTTCCTATCCCTATATTTTGCTCATTCCCTCCCCATCTCTCATTCCCTCTCATATTTCATTCCTTCTTTCCGTATTTAATTCCTTCTCTCCGCATTTCACTCCCTCTCCTCATTTCGTATTCCTACTCCCCATTTCTCATTCTCTCTGCCCCTTTCATTCCCTTCCTCTTTGCCCTTCTCGTTCACTCCCCACTTCTATTTTCGCCTCGAGTCTCTCACCTCCTGCCTTCAACACAATCTTCTCTTGGTTTTGATTTATTGTTGTGGCAATTAAAATTATTAAGATGATGTGGCAGACAACTCGACGCAACCACGCACACCACGATGCAACCGGAGGCAATAACAGTTCGAATACTTTCTAGGGAGAGGGCATTCGCAGTCGCGAAGATACGAGTTGTATCTCAAATTAAGTACCTATATTTCAAAAGCAACCATGTATTTCGAAATCAAGTCTACTGATAACGTTTCAATGATACGGGTACGTTTTTTATTTTCTTAATTTCACTTACTTAAGATCACTTTTCAATTACTAAGATCATATAGCGACCTCTGGTAACTATGGGGGTAATGGTAACGGTATACAGACACACACAAACATCCCTACCCCGGGCAGGAACTCGAACCCGCGACCCTTTAGGCATTGAGGCAGCTACGGCTATTCAGCCTTGGTGACCTTGGCTATCCAGCCTGCCATACAGGTCGTTTATTTTTGTACTGCAATGACGAGTACAATAATTGAATAAAACTTCAACTTACTTTTATGTTTTAACACATAGAAAATACATAATCTAATAACTTCAAGTAAACTAAGCTAGAATGTTTTGGAGTAAAACTTGAATTCTTTCGTAATTGTTTCGTCTTGGTAGATTTTATTCTGTTGATTTGTGATCTACAGTCTGATGTCTGGAAACTTGTTCATTGATGACTGCCTGCATCAGATGTATTTTTAGTCGTTTTGAATTTGGTATCCTATGGTATCCAATTTGGAATCGTATAGGTTTGTTCCGACTCTCTTGTTCACCACGTTACAATAAAAGTCGTATTCCTTTACTCGTTTCTTCTGTCGTTCTTTGGCTGATATAGGGCGTAATACGTCGAAGGATTTAATTATGACAGGCCACAACTATCATTCGAAACCCTTAGGATTTTCCGCCTTTTGGAAATTCACCGCCTCAATCCACTTTCAAACCGCGAGCTATAGAGTATAAAGATAATCTGCTAGCTCCATTACTACTAATGCTGCCGTTTTCATACTATTTCTCTGTGTTTTAATAGCATTACAGTATTTCATGAGTTGTGAACTAGTCTGGAAATTAGACATTACCTTTTCCCTTTTGTAAATCTTAGTTACAGCATACCCAGAAACTGTGAGTGAGATTTTACGGTCTTCAAAATTTAAAAGGAGAGAATTATTAATTCATCTCATAGCGTTTCATCATTTCATATTCAGTATCATTTTTTTCTCTTAAAAATTATAACAGTTTAGCACAGGTGCTTCTTTCTCCATGCGCAACGATGGTTAGTAAAGAACTCTGTGTAATATAAAATAATGAAAGCTTACGAAGCAAGCACGTAAGAGGTTACGAAAATTTTAGAACTACTGATGGATAATCGCAAATATTCAGGTCTCGAGCGTTTGAGGAAGAAAATATGTTTGTTGAGGAATTGGCAAAAGTTAGAATTCTTCCTTTATTGAATTTACATTTTTCTCGCGATTCACCTTAGGGAACTACATATTTTGAAGCGTCGAGTGCACTGCCGCAAGTGTGTAGTATATAAGCCTGCAGCGCAGCAAGCGGCCATCGGACGAACCAGCGCCGACCGCAATGCAATTTTACGCCACATTCAGCGGCGTCCGACTACGAATCTCGTCAGCAAATGTAATGAAAAATTACCAGCAGGGGAACACGCACGGCGGCACGGGAAAGTAATTTAAGTTAAGCAAACGGCGCGGGCACAGCACGTGATTATACTGCTACCTCGCCCTCCCCCCCGCCCTCTCCGTTCCCTCGCCACAAGTGCGTGTACGTCGCCTCGACAACACCGCGCTCTGCAACCCTACCTGAGGCTCCACCAAATTACTTCTTTCCACAATCCCCACCTAATAAGTTCTCCTACATGCTACTCAGATAGATACACAGGTGGAGAAGCACGGCAGAGGATAATGTGGCGAATTCTGACTCTCCAATTTGGGATAAAAAAAGTCGTAGGAGGAATTAGACAGGAAACCGAGGAAACATAAGTCGATGCGATGGAGGAAGCGGCAACAGTTGGAGGTAGGACAGTTAGAAGTATAGTTGGCGGTAAAATAGTGTTAAAAGTAGATTTAGAGTTCGAGGTGGAGGTAGAGTTCTAGGTGCAAGCATAGTTAGATGAAAGAGAGTGTCAAAAGTAGAGGTAGAAGTGGACGTAGAATTGGAGATGGAGGTAGAGGTGGAGGTGCAGACGCAGCTAGATGTAGTGACAAAAGTAGAGGTAGAATTGGTGGTGGAGGTAGAATTGGAGGTGAAGGTAGAATTGGAGGTGGAGGTAGAATTGGTGGTGGAGGTAGAATTGGAGATGGAGGTAGAATTGGAGGTGGAGGTAGAATTGGAGGTGAAGGTAGAATTGGTGGTGGAGGTAGAATTGGTGGTGGAGGTAGAATTGGAGGTGGAGGTAGAATTGGATGTGGAGGTAGTATTGAGGGTGGAGGTAGAGTTGGAGGTGGTGGTAGAGTGGGAGGCGGAAGTAAAGAAAGGGTTCGAGGTAGAAACAGATACGAGTAAAAGGCTCCCGAGACGGAGGAGGTAACCGAGGGAAGTGAAGGAGGAATGGAGGCAGATGTGAGCTGGAGACGGAATTGTGGGGGAGGTGAAAAGAGGGCGCGGCAAAACGCGTGTTCGCGTGCAAGACGAGGCAGCCGTGCCTCTGGCGCGGGGCGCGGGGGCGCTGGGTGTGCGTGCGCGAGTCGCTCGTACGGCTTTCAATTTGCGGCCGGAGGGCGAGAGGCTGCGTGCGCTGGCACCTCCGAGCGGGCGTCCTACTCGCGCCCCCTACATGCCCTCAACATTGTCTTGTGGGGAGCCAAAGTCATTTATTTATTATTTATTTATTTATTATTATTTATTATTACGTACTTATTTAAGAACATATTTAAGAACTTATTTACTTCATTATTCATTTACTTATTTTAACTTTTTACTTATTTATGTACTCACCACTTATTTACTTGATATTAATTTACTATTTATTTACTATTTTCTATTTACTCATTTAATAATTATTTTTTAATAAATATTTCCTTTCAATTTTTAGACAATCATTTCTGAACTTTTTGTTTTATTTTATTTGTAGAAATAAAATGATTATCTTATTATTTAAACAAATTAGTGTAGATTATGATTACAAAAAATGTGGATGTAAATATTCTACACTTTTAAAAATTCGTGTCTACACGAAAATTCCAATTTCTTAGAAATCCTATGATAAAACATTTAAAGTATACTGTCACTTTACATAATTAACGAGGCATAGATTACCTCATTACGTATTATTGATTCTGGACATTTATGATCGTTAAATTGAATACAACAAGCAAAACTTAAAAAATATAAACGGAAGAATTAATCATATTCTTCTTCGAAAAGGAATTTCATAAGAACATTTTTATACGAAAAAACAAATTACATGTCCTACTCAAATAGATAAAAAGGAGGAAAAGATGAATTCCCGAATTATATTAATACGTTATAAGGAAACATATTCACATGATAGTAAATTAAAAATAAAATGTTTGTGATAAAAATATTCGCCCTTGTGTGATAACATACATTTCACTCCTTACTTCATATTGCGAAATCCATGCTGAAATAAAAATCATTCACTAATATTCTTCTCCACATTCCTCTGAGGTCCGCATTCAATCTGCATCGAGTATTTTCTCTTAATATATGATCGAAATAAATCCTAATGTGAATATAATTGTCTAATTCTGGCAGAGTCTCAATTGTTTCTATTTCCACTAATATATCAAGAGTTCCATTAAGTTTAACGTTGTTTATATTTATTTCAATAGATGTTTCCACAGAAGTAATGTAAGGTAAGCACCAGATATTTTTCCAAAGAAACATTAGCTGAACGTTAATATGAGCAGTTCGAAGTGTCGGAACGCTAGTAATCGTATTACATTGACATACACACACATACATAAACTTCGAATGAGTTCCCAAGTCTATGCGACACGTCGACGCGAAACCCAACTAAGCAGCAGCGCTCAACCGACGTGTGGGCTTAATGGCAGCGGCAGCGTGGAGCGAGGAGGCAATTTGCCCTGCGAAAGCTCCAGCGCATAGAGCTCATGTCAAGGGCCTCTCCCCATCAACCGCTCTCCCCCCGAGTGATTTGTGCGCCTCTCGCCGCCGCCTCCCTCGTTCGGAGAAGTTGCTTCGAGGGCATCGGAGTAACGCAACTTCCCAAACTACAGCTCGTCCCAGCACTGTCCGGGGGTCCTCCCGAAGCCCTGCGACTCACATCGGAGCAGCTCCCGGCCCAGTCTCCCGCCAATTCCACTCCCGACCTCCGCAACTCGCGGCGAGTCTTAGGAGACACCTGCGGCGACAGACGAAGCCTCGCTTCGACAAGGGATGCCCGCTTATGAATACCGCCGCAACACGCCACTCGCATGAGCGGAGTCTGGTGAGTTGGGAAGGAATTGAGTGATACGCAGTGAGGTGAAGAGGAGTGAAGCGAGGTGAAATGAGGTGGAGGGAAATTAAGTGAGGTGATGCGAGGTAAAGTGAAGCGAGTTGAGATGAGATGGAGAGAGGGAATGAAGACACGGAGGGATCTTACGAGCCTTCTTTACCGGAGGCATCTACAGAGGAGAAGGAAACCTCGTCCACAAACGTTCGGCGACGTCTACTTGTGCTGCATGGATTTTCTGAAGATGAAGTAAGGAGTGAATGTATGTTATCACACAAGTGCGAATATTTTTTATCACAAACATTTTATTTTTAATTTACTATGATATGAATATGTTTCCTTATAAACGTATTAATAGAATTCGGGAATTCATCGTTTCCTCCTTTTTATCTATTTGAGTAGGCATGTAATTTGTTTTGTCGTATAAAGACATTCTTATAAAATTCCTTTTTGAAGAAGAATAGGATCAATTCTTCCGTTTATATACTTTTAAGTTTTGCTTCTTGTATTCAATTTAACGATCATAAATGCCTAGAATCAATTACACGTAATGAGGTAATCTATGCCTCATTTCAAATACACACAACTTTGATGATTCGGGCGAAAGAAGGGTGAGACTTGACAGGGGATGGGGAGATGCGAGGAAGCCAAAAAAAAGCATAATCTAACACATCCCCGAGAACTCGTATGTGACGGTGGTAATCTACATGAGCAGAGGCGGAGGTGGGGTGTGGGTGTTTTAAAAAATGACTACAGAGCTCGGCTCCTTCATCCTTAGGTGACTCAGGGCATTAGTCGATGTCACTGCGGTGCCCCTGACTGGGAGGTCCTAACGTTTGAGTGCCGATAGTGGCAGGATTTTCGACACTACCTTGTTATCTTGGTCGAATTCAGCCGCTGTTTGGAGGAGAATCCTAGCGGAAAATTCTCATGAGTATTCAGGCGGCGCTGCAAATACGATAGCTTCGAAGAGGGAGGAAGAGAGAAGAAAGAAGGGAAGGGGCAGGGAAGGAGAGAGTGATTGATTGGTTGTGAGTTATTCCGAGCACTTCAACTACTATAGTCATTAGTCACGTAATTGTAGTGCATGATTTAACTCGAGAGGTGGCGATGCTCTTTACCCGCTGGATGGAGAGATCTGGCGCCGACCTACCGTCGGATAGTAGTGTTTTTACCCAATCAGTTATCTTCCAACAGTAGAGCACCGCTCCAGCTGGGACAAGCTCTAAGCTTCCAACCCGTCTCCCGGCATATGTGCTTGTAATGCTTGTTAGTGTGTGTGTGTAAGGGGTGAGGAAAGGTCAAGGAAGAGATAGGCAAGATCCCGCGCGGTCCGTGGCCGTTTGTTAGTGTACTGCTCCGGCATTTTGCCTGGTGCTGATCGGAGAAACCATGGAAAACTATCGGTCAGAGAAAGCCGTTGCTAGAATTCTCCTCCAGACAGCGACTGAATTGGACCTAGCTAGTGCCGATAATCTTGCCGCCGACAGGACTCGAACCTAGGACCCGGTCAGAAGAACTGAAGCGACATCAGTTAATACCAAGAGCTATCCCTCCCCGTCGAAAGGAGAGAATGTGGAGTAAGAAGGTGATAGAGAGGAGAGGTGAGGGGGAAGAAAATTAGAGAAAAGGAGACAGGATAAGGATAGCGGCGGGAGAAATGGTGCGAGAGTACGCAATCCACCGGAGGCTGCGCAGAGACGTCTTCACAGACGCAAAGCGTTTACATGAAATGCAACAGAAGGGAGAGCTAAATAATCTGGCTGCTCTCCAAACTCGCGAGCATTGTTCATTGTTCCGGGCGCTGACGGACTGAGACAAAAGCTAGTCTCGCCCGCACATTTTCTAACTTCCTCCCGTCTCCTCCCCCAAACAGCGTCCTCGGAATTCGCGGACAATCAATGAAATTTTGACGGCTATTACAAAGAAAAGGATCACGTGGTAGAGGATCCCGCCCGCGTCAGAGTTTCCCAGTAGCACGTCGCGGCAGAGGCTGGCTTTTTCTGTTCCTCGGGTCGCGGGGGGGAGGGGGAAAGCAGTGTGAAAAAGGGCGGCGCCGTCTCTTGAACGCGCTTCGGTTTTTTGCGGGAGGGACAAAGCGCCGCCAGTAGATCTCGCGTATAATCTCTTGTCGTTACGGCCTCTTTTGTGGGGCTATTGGCAAAGGGCGGCTGCGGCGCGGGCGATGGCCAGCGAACAGTGGGGAGGGGGCGAAGGCAAGCAGTGAACAGTGGGCTAGGCGTTTGGGAGGGGCGATGGCAATGGAAGACGTGACGCACAGGAGCTGCTTTAGAGGTGCACGGAAGGGTCTGGGCGAAACCCTCTTCATCGTCTTCGCTTCTTTACGTCAGCGCGCTGAGAACCTGTTTAAATTAAGTTGTCAACTTATCTTCGGCAGGCAAAACGATAGTTTTCTGGTTTATCACTCAGTTTATAGACTAATTTATGAAAAAAGAGTGCCTACAGTGCCGATGGAAGTTGTTTATCTATGTTAATCCTCTAGTATTTTACCATTTAAATAATCAATTTCTATCTCTTATTTTGAAGTGTGGCGAGCCACCATTACTCCACACCCAAGGTTAGCGGCTTGCATTGGCAAGCATTACATCTCGGCGGCACAACCTCCAAAAAGTGCTGTCGCATGCAAGCGAGGGCCAATATATAGGGGCCCCGCGGAGCCAGGAGATCAGACGGGACCATGCGGAGCAGACGGGACCATGTGAGTCACAGGCGAGTCCCATGCGAGTGACAGGCGAGTCAGAGGCGTACGTAAGAACTGTAAACGACCTGCACCAGTGCACCAAGAACGCTCTTCCATGAGGACTCGTTCGCAAAGCTCCGCCGTTGCCGCCGCTGCTGTCGTCTTCGCCGCGCCTGGACCACGGAGTGATGGGGTAAGAGGCCGCCACGTCTGAGCTCGATTTCCTATACATTCCCTCATCTGATTAATCGTTCCCCCCTCCTCTCTCTCTCCATGTAACCGTAATAAATGGTACATTGTTTGGAACATGACTTCTTCTTGAGGAAACTGCCCTCCCGTCCCTCGTCTCAATAAACCCTCCAGATCAACCACAGCACTCCAAAGTGACGCGCTGCCTAAGGAATACGCTGAAGTCAGTCAGCCCCGAGGGTGGCACGTCACAGAACATATTTTTTTAACATTACTCTCAAACTGAATTTTTTATCTTAAAGGTTCGCATATCTGAAATTCTGTGGTTTCGTTGTGATTATAATAACTTCAAAATGCCATTGAAATTAAACTTTTGATATTACGTACCATTACGTTTTTAAACGAATGGGAAACGAACTTCGTACATTTCAAATAATTACTTCCGAAATCAAAATTCAAGTAACTACACTACCAAGTTCTTTTCCAATATGTTTGAAAGTGTAATGTTGCAAAATATAGTTCAATCAGAATGTGATTTTTAAGTTGTGTTCTATATAATTGTCATACATTTAAGGGATATTATGTAAAGTGGTCAATAAGGCTTTCTGGCCATTTTGCATATGAAAGTTTCCGGGGACCGTTTGTGGGCAAAAGAGCCAGCCGGGTGGTTTAAAAAACTGTCGCCTTGATAATTCGATTTTGAATGATTATCAATGTTCCACTGAATCTGATCAAATTCTACGCCTCCGCAATGCATATAACATTTGCAGAATATTTTGAACATATGATTGAATGAATAACTTGACAATAAGTCACTTTCTTAACATAGACAAAAAACTAGTGATGCTACAACAGCACTTACTTTCCCGTATTAGAGGAAACAGCTAAGTAGTACTGTAATATTGCACTTTATGCGCTACTAACATCTTCGCTTGGAACTCACTATTTCCATTGCAGTGTTGTCAGAACTATGTGAATTCTACAACTTCACAAAAATAGAATGCAAAAGTTTTGTAACCCTGTATTGGAAAAAGAAGCCTGATACCCTGGAAATATAGAAATGCCTTCCATTGGGCCATGATTAGGGAAGAGTATTTTAAAACCATGCAACAAATTCTCTATTCACTACAAATGGTACAGCATTTGCTGCAAAAATAAATATTTGCCTGCAAATATCAACATAAATTAGACAATTATAACTCCTTTTCATACAGCTCCATTAGGTCACAACAATGACACTAATTCACAGATATTCGCGAGCGCAAAGTGAATTCCATTGTTGCAGACCCTGCATTGTTGCTATTCTGAGAGCTATTAATTCTTTTTACTTATTTCAAATATTTCAAAATAAACAATTTCTAAAATATTAATGTGTAAGTCTATAACAAAGTTCGAATGTAAGAAACGAAGAAAGAAATAATATACAAAATTGCACATTCTAATTTACGACGCATCCAGCTGTCCGAAGCGCAGTAAATTTACAGCGGCCTATTACGTTTGCCACAAAATTAAAGAAAAACTACTCGTATTTTGAAAAAAATAAGCATGACCGTATTTATTTATTTATTTATTTGTCAAAAAACAGAACAGAATGGCACAGACTTTCCCGTATTAGTTTTCTATTTTCCTGGGTCTTCGCTAGCTATTCGGAATTGCCACATACTCTTTCTTGCCAGCTACCATCTATCATCGCCAAAAGTACATTTTTTTTGTCATTTTCTTAATTTTTTCGGTTTCCTATTGGTAGAACAGAAACATTAATTTTAGAATATTAAAGAACACAAAAACCTAGCCGTAAATGGCAATTTCTTTTAAAAATTATGTGCCGTTTAAGAGAAAATGGCGTTTTAGCACTACTAAAAATGCGAAATTTGAAGCTCATTTTCACAGAAAATTTTTGAGTTTTCAAAATACTTTATTTGAAGTTATTTGAAGCACTTACACTCACAAATATAATCATCTTTACAAATTGCGGGTAATGTGCATATTAAAGATGTGAAAGATCTTTCAAAAAATTTACATTTATATAATTTTTGAAAAAAACAAAAAAAACTCAAAATAAACTTCACGCTATACTAATGAGTGTAATTAGCACTATCCGTTACAAAAGTTTCAAGAAAAAAATTGCAGCCATATACGAGAAAATGACGTTTGAGCATTTCTGAAAATGCCGAAATTTGAGCTACTTTTCAGAGAAAACGGTAGTGTTTTCGAGAAACTTTACTTGACAACATTTAAAGCATATATACTCGTAAATATAATAATGTAAAAAATCGCCGATAATGTAATATTAACGACGTGAGAGACAAGTAAAAAAATTTACATTTTGGTAATTTTTGAAAAAAACCAACCGATAGACCAAAATGGCTTTTATGTCATTGATAGAGTACATTTACCACTATCCCTACCAAAAGTTTAAAGGAAAAATTTGGAGCCATTTTTGAGAAAATTTTGTTTTTGTAATTTTTTAAAATTGCACATATTGCACGCAATATTGCACGAAAACTACCAAAATTGTGAAAAACATTTACATGACCTTTATTAAAGAACTCAATATGCAGAACAAATTTTATTTGAAGAAAAAATCTCTATCTTCAATTTTGTAGTTGGAGAAAGACGCCGAAAAAAATTCAAACTTTCACAATTTTCGAAAATTTAGAGCTGTACGTGAAAATCGGACCTATGCCATGTTAAAAAGTGTATTTTCCTCTATTCATACAAGAAATGTAAAGAAAAAATTTGGAGCCGTTTTTGAGAAAATGTTGAAAATCCCCGGGGGGCTTCATATAAAGTACCCCCAAATTTTAAAGAATCTTTTTCAAAATCACAAAGCTTCGACTAGAATCAGATCGACTAGGGAATATCAATTTTGAAGAAAATCGACCGAACGGTGTAGGCGCTAGCGTTGACCACAGACGGACAGACGGACAGACGGACAGACGGACGGAATGCTGTCAATCGATTTTTAAGTATAAAGAAGCAACAAATCATGGATTTTGACCACACCACGTGTTAGGGTTTTTTTTCTTAATTTAGCAACTGGTTTTATCCACTCATTCGTTTTCACGGCCCGGCAATTAATTTTTTTCCGCCAAAAATTGGCCATTTTTTCGCGCTTTCCTTATACTACGTATATGACTCCGTGTATACGTACGTATACGGGAAAGTAATAATTTTCCCTAAAAATACATATTGTTAGAGGATCATATAAAATTGCAATATATGTACTAGGTGTTTGTAAAAACATTTTCCTTTAATTCGAGTTCATTTACTCCGTCACTGGTGCAGAACATTTTACTCCTAATAAAAGTGTTTTGATATCATTCAAGATCATGTAACAATTTCCGCTTCCTTGGGCTATTCCTGAAACTCCAAATTCAGTTTTTCTATTTTTTCCTTGGCGATATTATCACGCAGAAGGAAACGCAATCGCGTGTCCATTTGCGAGGCTCCCTGCAAGTCGAGGCGCGGCCCTGCAATTGCCAGTTGCCACTCGCATTACGGTCGCCACTAAATTGTAGGTCGCGCTTCCTCGTCAGAAGAAAGGAATTTGCCGTTTCCGGCCCAAATTGCAGCTGCCAAGACCTCCGCGGAGGCGCCTATCGCGAGCATCTCAATGGGCAAGAGAGCTCAGCGAGAGTTGTTCGGAGCGAAAGAGACGGGAGTAGAGAAATTCAAAAATATAAACGCAGTTTCTGGTTAATAACATCAGGTGGTGTTTCGCAACGTCGAGTTCACAATAAACTTTTAGCATATTATTGTTTCAAGTATTGAACAAAAAAATTCCAATAATAGTGCAGACTACCTTAGGTGGCTCAGGGCAACTACTGATGTCAGTGTAGTGCCTCTGACTGGGAGGTCGTCGGCTTCTAATCTCGACGATGGCAGGATTTTTGATACTAATTAGATAGCTAGGACGAAATTAGCCGCTGTCTACAGCAGAATTCTGCGACCCGGCTGCTCTGATCGGTTGCTTTTTGTGGTTTCTCCGATCAACACCAGGGAAATCCCGAAGCTGTACCCTATCAAACCTGCTAGGTACCCCGTGATTTTTCCTTCCTCTTTCTTGTTCTATTCTCTCTCCTTTACATACGCGCATACATTTACATGCACTACACTACAGTACGACATATAACGCAAGACCGGTTGGGAGATCAGAGCTTGTTCCATTGTTAGTGGGAGCTACCTAGTTTGCAAAAAATACCTCAAGCCCACAATTAGGTCAGCGCCGGACATCGCCATCCAGCGAAGGAAGATCACTGCCACTTCGCGTCATAGAAACGTGCGCTACATTAACGGGACTATTGACCTTAGCAGTTGACGCGTCCGGAATCACTAATCAAACATTGGTGCAGAGGCTTGAAGGGGCGTACTGACTAAATAGATACCAATGTTAATATAGGTTTAAATAATTTATAAATACAGAAAAAATATTTAAGTACTATCATAATAGTGTATAAGGAAAGATCGTAAACTATTAGCTTGAGTAGTCGATTTTCTTTAGGACGACACACCTGGGTGGTCTCGGCTTCAAGGATTGATAATTTGAATCCCGGCTCGGGCATAAATTTTTGTTTATTTTTGTATGGTGGGGCTGTCTCAAACTCCGTAATATTTTATGAGTATGTACCATCCCCCTACACCCACTTCAAATTGGAGATTGACAATCACACTCTCAAAGCGATTTTCCTTAGCCGAGATGGACCTACGGGGAATCGACCGTTCTACATACATTGAGACTAAAGAAGACAAGCCTACCGGCTGACATCGTCTGAGAAGGGGGAGGATCCTATATAGATGGCATCAATTGAAATACGGGAGAAGCGAGAACACGGGACGAGAACTCGTGCAGACCAGAGATTTGTTCTACATATGAATGTTTGGTTAGGCATTGTGTTAGCACATTTTCCCGGCGCGGGCTATAAACATATAACTTTTCGACCATCTGGACGCTCAATGGCAAATTAGCAGCTTCCCGTCCGTTGTGAGCGTAGCATGGTGGTGCAGTGAATTATGGGGCCCAAATATGAATTTCGCGCGTCCCACTTTATACATTTTCCGCTGCTTCCAAATCGGTTTCTTAGTTCGCTGTCAGAGTGTATTGTCAGATGCTCTGCCTGGACCGGAGGTGATGCTGCAGAGCCTCGGCTAGCGTCAGCGGCGAGCGATAAGCTGTTGCCCTCTGTTAACGGGGCGAGGGATTTGCTGACTTGCCATTCGCTGCAGTGGACCAGTGCACGGCGTGAGAATTACGCAATATCATTTCATGTGCCCCATTGACCCCTTCACCTACTGATGAACATAAGAGTATCACAAGGAGTGTAAATTGATGTCAAAAGTCAGGAAGTGTAATTTGCTCTTTAATTTTTCTTTGGAAGTTTAAGAATGCTTTGAAGTGTTTTGAAAAGAGTTCAGCTTTCGTTTTCTGACATTTTCTAATCATTTATTTCCTTTCAAAGTAAATGTGAATGTCACTATACGTTTCCCTCTTCATTGTAAGAGTTATGTAAATTGTTGGAAGATTTTCTTTTCCTTGACACATTCAGAAGGCCGGAAAGGATAAATATGACTTGATAAGAATAAGTACTTCTATGAGAAACGCATTACGTTTGCAGTAATTGTGTCCTGATTTACTAATCGGGTAACCTTCGTATGTCCGCCCGTCCGTCACTCATGGAGAGACATTTTCTGGACCACAATTCCACGTGTCTCGAGCTTGCTGGTGGGGGAACTGATCATATGCATGGGAACCTTGGAGAACCTTCTAAGAAAATGGCAGAAGAAAAGCGTATTCGAGGGAGAAATTTATAGAAACTAAAATTCGCTTTGATGAGAGTATTAAACACCTACAAAATCAATTAACATTTCAATCAATTCTCTAGAGCAGAGGAGTCAATTCGCACTCATTTAGCCAGTTCCTTGTAGAATATTCTGAAAGAATGTTGTGAAAAGCAAGTTTTTTTTGTGGGGGAGATAATTCGAAGAAGTTAGTCTGGAGGCGGGGTCTCCCCTTTTCAGGCAAAGCCTCGCGTTGAGGCTCCTGGCTTTTTGTGCCCTGCTGCTGGGGCCGCGCTGGTCGGAGCCAAACGGGCGGGCAGCACGCGACTGCCCCTTCCACGCCTTCATTTTCGCCCGGCCACGCCCCCGTCGCAACTCCGAGCTTGCTCCATGGCCAGCGGAAGCCCCCAGCTGTTCGGATGTGATTTTTTGTGGTTTCTTTGACCAATACCAGACAAAGGTCGGAGCAATACCTTTACCGAAGATCGCGCACGATCTTTCCTTCCTATATTTTTCTTCTTACATTTACACTACCACCCATGTCGCGAGACCAGGCAGGTGTTTAGAGCTTGTCCCGTTTGGTAAGGTGCCCTGTCGGCGGATATACGTCATGGGGAAAATCCTTGGCTTACTGACGTTTAGACCGGTGTCTGATCTCACAATGCAATGGGAAAGGAACCCTGACAACTCTCGGGATATAATATTTACTAACGTCACCGTCACTAACACTTAAGTACTTAACGCGCAATGAAACATTAAATATTCGCCCACTTCGCCCACATCAATTCATCCTCGCGTACCGAGGGCATGTACCTCTGGCACCTGAACTTACTCAGGGCGCAAGTGATGCATGCGTCACGTCAAGAAAATTATAAAAGACTAGATACAATTATCTCCTTCGCAAATTGTTCCAAAAGTGAATACAGACAATGTCATGTTACTTAAACAAACTTAAATACTGCAAGAAAATGAATATCTTTTATACATTCTTTTCTCCATTCAACAAGAAAGTTTTAAAAAAGAGTCAGATAGCGTTGTACCAAAAGGCTTAAAACTCTTGATTTAGTTAGAAAACTGATAGTTGCTACCCCACTTCAAGGTATTCTTTTAACACTTATTTCCTCTGTCATTTATTTGCATCAGATTCCCTACAAACATTTGCAAAAAGAAGCGCCGCAACAGATCCGTATTTACCCATGGAGAAATCTTCTCCATTTATTAGCAACAAGATAGCAGCGACCCTTCTTCAACTGTCGGTCACCGCCAGCCGTTGTATACACAATTCTAATCATCAGCTTCCTTCTCCTAACTTCTCCTATTTGCCGGGCCTTTCACTCGGCCCGTCCCACCAAATCCTCGCCCGCCCTCGCCCGCCCTCGCCCGCCCTCGCCCGCCCTCGCCCGCCCTCGCCCGCCCTCGCCCGCCCTCGCCCGCCCTCGCCCGCCCTCGCCCGCCCTCGCCCGCCCTCGCCCGCCCTCGCCCGCCCTCGCCCGCCCTCGCCCGCCCTCGCCCGCCCTCGCCCGCCCTCGCCCGCCCTCGCCCGCCCTCGCCCGCCCTCGCCCGCCTCGCCCCGCCCTCGCCCGCCCTCGCCCGCCCTCGCCCCGCCCTCGCCCGCCCTCGCCCGCCCTCGCCCGCCCTCGCCCGCCCTCGGCCCCGCCCTCGCCCGCCCTCGCCCGCCCTCGCCCGCCCTCGCCCGCCCTCGCCCGCCCTCGCCCGCCCTCGCCCGCCCTCGCCCGCCCTCGCCCGCCCTCGCCCGCCCTCGCCCGCCCTCGCCCGCCCTCGCCCGCCCTCGCCCGCCCTCGCCCGCCCCCTTGCCCTCCCGTCCATCCCAGCCTTCCCCGGCCCGCCTCCGTCCGAATCTCTCACCTCCGCCCTACCATTGCCCGCTCCCACTCTAACTGCATTAAAATATCGCCCCGGAAATTAGGCGGCTAAACGCAAGCAATGAGACGCTAAGAGCCACATCCCTCAGCGTCGTGCCTCGGCGCTCCTTCAAGGACCGACTCGCAAAGTGAAGGTGGGCGGGCCGCGGCGGGGAACTGGCTGTGGAGAGGGGCGAACTTGAGTTCCTTCAGCGCTGCAAGGGGATCTATGAAGAGTTGTCGGGGGCGGATTTACATGGAAACTTTCACTGCCGCTGCCGCCGGGGAAGTGAGGGTGGAGATCGAACGCAATTGACTGCTCAACTTTTCTGCTCCACGTAGCTCGCGCTGGCGGCGGAGGTCTTCGATAGTTCGCTTCTCGTTGCCTCCCTCTCTCCGAAGCAGCTGACTGAGGGACCCTTCGGAGGTTCAAACCCCAAGCGAAGGTATGCCTACTGCATTTTTATACTAATTGGCATTGTTACGTCCTTCCAAGTTCTCTGCGCCTTTCGAGTTTAACGATCACCAAAGTTTAACGGTAGAAGTAGAGAAAGTTTTTTCACAGAAATTAAATTAATTTACAGCTGACCTGAAGCTAATAATAGCGTGAATATACTCTACAAATCCTTCTGAAATAATTTCAGTTCAAAAATTCCATACGACATGAAAAAATAAACCCTTGAATAATGATTAAATACACTGTTTTACGTTTTATAATTTTTTCTTCAGGATAACATTATAAACACATATTCCCAAAGCAGAACTCCTAAAAACAAGTGATAAATAAGTACCACCTGAAAGTGCATTAAATCTCTTTATAATAATTTTCTTTGAAGATAAACTTCAAAGTTTTATATTCCAATTCAAATATTGCGATTCTTTCATAACCCAAACAAAGACTCGCCCTGGAGAACATGCTACTATTTTTCCCTCTTCTCTATCTTTTCTCACTACCAAGTAAATTACAAATTACAAGTAATCGCTTTCCTAAACAACTAAATATTTCAAATTTGCCGGTTCTTCGCCTAGAGTATGTGACAGCTGTACTATCAAAATATTAATTTTTGAGGAGATGCTGTCTCCACCTGCACATAAGATATATTTCAACCATATGACTTCAAATAATTGAGGCTCATACAAACATTTATGCTATAATTGAAACTAAAAACACCAATTTCTGAACAAATACAAGAGAACATGTACATCTTTCTTCTACTTATCTATTTGGCGGTTGGTTTACAACCTTGGCCATTTTCTGCATCCTAATGTTCATGTCTTTTTATTCCCCATCCTTTTCTTCCAATTCTCTCCTTTTTCATGGCTTCAGTTATTACCACATTCCATATCCTCGATCGAGAGGTTTTTGGCCCGTTTGTTAGGGTACTGCTTCGGTATTCGCCTGGTTCTGACCGGAGAAACCATGGAAAACTGTTAATCATAACAGCCTGCCGCTATAATTCTTCTGCTGACAGCAACTGGATCCGATCTCCCTATCTGGCTTGTGTCGAAAATCCTTGCCTCCGTCGGGACCGAAGCCCTAATACAAATACAAGAGAACAAACCTAATACCTCCTAATCGGTAAAATAATATACATAAAAATGCAAAATAATTTAATCATACAAATGTAAGGAAAAAGTGAGCCCCATGTACGCCGTCGATGTAATTTCCCTTTCTGCAAAGACCGAGAGAAATTCATCTCTGCCTAACAAGTAAATAACGTTATGCAGAAAGCGACCAACTCAAAAACATGTAAAAATTATGCAACAGCGTTCTCTAACCAGATGATCATCTTTTCTTTGATTTTCACCATGCATCTAACGAAGTTCGCGTTGGGCTTCTTCTCTGCAGGCAGAAAAGCTACATAATGTGTTACTGTTTTTACATTCCTAATTGCAGAAACAGGACAATGAGGTATATTATTTGATTGAATTATGAACAAATAAAGTAAATTGAATTTAAGTAAATATCTTACACATACGTCATTTTCGGCGCATATCACTGCTGCTCGAAATTTTAAGATGTCCCAACTTTCGACCCCATTTTTCAGCCACTCGTGGCTCGGATGCGTTCTCATTGACTACATTTATGTAACAAGCGCTCCTGGGCCTCCGTGGCGGTTGCGTGAGGTATTTTCAAGCGACGCCTAGAGCGAGACGCACCGTAAGACGTAGAGGGAGAGCGCATTCAATTTGCATGGCGGCGAGCAATGCGTCAGGGGCTCGTGCTGCAGCGTTTTTATCTCTCTCTCTCTCTCTCTCTGTCCCTGCGGGTGAGCGAGCGGGGGGAGCGGGTGCCAAGAGCACTCGTCGCTCGCAGATCTTTCCTCCTCCCCCACACCCGCTGCCAACACCGGAAGTCAAACCCCTGATGCACACTTCAAGAAAAGGAAAAGGAGTATGGATTTTGAAGAGTATACGCGAGGTGAGAAAAATAAAAAAGTCAGGAATACAAAAATTATCGTTCCAACCAGTAGATGTACGTTCTAAACCAATAATAACAGACGGGAATATTATTGCAAAACTGGAGGACAGTGAGTGTTCATGTGGAATCAACTGCACTGAGTAAAGAAATGACCTGGGGTACAACTGCTTTGTTTGAAATTATCAGTGATTATGTAAATTAATGTGATGGCGTAGAATCAATGGCCTAGTTATCACTATTACAAACTGGAGTTCATCAGGTGGGGCAATTTATAATTTTTCCCTCCTACCCTTCACAGATACAACGCTACCCACAGAGAGAGAGAGAGAGAGATTGCAAATAGAATTCTATAGACAATGATGCCTATAACTGTATGTGAACAACATTTGTCCTCAGAATGCCCTTTAAATAAATAAATGCGCATTATAAATTAAATTAATTAAAGTAAACTTGTATAATTCTTTAATTTTTTGACACTGTGCATCACAACCTTTAAAGCAAGCTCTACTGGGAGCCGTCGTTTCGACTGATGAAGTTTAATTTCCTCATTTATATTCGAAGCCGCTGCAGGCCGGTCCGTTTCCTCGGAGGTCATTTCCCAGAAGCGCCATGCATGCAAACACGGCGAGATGTATCGCGATTGATAGCGAAGAAATTCCGAACACCCGCTGATGCTGCGAGTTCACAAGCTGCACAAAATAATGAACAAACGCACTTCACGAATGAAAAATTTGTGATGGATGAATCGCTACGCTTAGAGAATTTAAGCATCCAGCGGGCGCGCTGTCATAAATTTTACAATAGCATATTCTTTTGCTTTGCTGTCAACTCATTGTTGTCAAACACTTCTGCGTTCTTGGTATTCCTTGCTGGTATCTTTAGTATTGCATTCCTGCAGCCACTGCATTCTATACTTGTATCTTTGATGTCCTTGCAAACCCAGAAAGAGGCCTGAGACCAATTGCCCTTCCTCCGGAGCGCATGCCCTCCATGGGACCTGTTGCGTGGGCGCACACACCGCCGAGGGAACGGGCGAGGGCGTGGTGAGCGCGGGAGGATGGTGCGGCGTGCGGGGGCGGGGGGAAGGGCGTGGTGGGGCGGGGCGGGAACAAGGTGGGCGCGTCAAAGCCGACAAGGACAGATCGCCTCCGCACCGCTTGGAAGAACTGCCCCGGCGGACGACAGATCCCTGTCCTCCCCCCCTCTCCTCCCCACCCCTCCTCCCTGACAAGTCTGCTCTTGAGCAGGCATCAGAAAGAAAGAGTCACGAAATGAACACGACAGCCATGAATCAAAACAAAACCGTTCAATATTTGCGGGTTGACAATTACTTTAATTCATTTGTTTCTGTCGACGTTTCGGTCGTATTTTATTTTTTTCCTCTGGGACACATGATACCAAGCACTGGACTTCATGAAAAAAAAAAGAAGAAAATATTAACTTATTCATATCACTGAATACTTACGTACTACTAATGTATCTCATATCTTTGAACATTCTTTGTAATTCAATAGCAATGAAAAATTAACGTTGACCGCTATAGGAACTATCAGCCACCAAAACACATTCACACAAAACAATAGATTTAAAATTCCCGAGGCCCCAGAAAATTACTTATTTTTCGTTAAAACTTTAGAAAACTTGTTTTTCCTGGAAAACATGAACACAGTGGAATCTCGGATTATCTGAGGTAATGAGGAAGGTGAGATGTTTAACGTTTAAATGAAAACCACGGTTAATGAAGTTACTTTCACTAAACGAATTACATATGAGCGTACAATATCACTTTATAACGTTATCGGGACTTGAAATATAAAGTAATTAGTCTTTATTTAATTCGGTTTGAAATTATTTTCCTTACGTCTTGTCTAATTTTTCTAAAACTCACAATGTAATGAACTCAAACTCTTTCTCTGCGCAGAAGGTTAGGAGGATATCAGCTACTTGCAATGCGTGCCTTATTCGATGTTTTTCTTTTTTAGCGCCAAAACAATCATCAATGTCATCGCTCGTACGCCACATCATCTAGACATTCGAATCTCTCTTCACGAACAACCTTCTGTAGCCAATCAACAATATCAAATTTATCAACGTTAGTGAAATCTGTAATTGATGTGGTCACTGCAAGACAAGCTTCCAAAACTCACTCGTTAATAGTTGTTACGATAACACAGACTTGGCCTCAGATTTTGGGCCAAGAAAGTCTTATCATACTTACAGCTAGGTTTTCCCCAGCCTCACATATTGGGAAAATGGCATTTTTTATGTTCCACATTTTTAGAAGTTCTTTCATTGATTCAAAGAATTTATTGTAAAGAAAACGATTAAAATCTATTGTTCCTTCTTTCATACAGGAAATCGCGCCTTTATCCGTTGCCTTTATAAGAAAATCACATTAAGTGGTAGATAAACAAAACTTACACTAGTTCCTTCGTTTTCAGGATATATTCTGAAATTTGTGAAAGGCATTATCAAGCAGAGAAAAAGCTCTTTTTGGTTTTACCTTTCATTCCGAAACTTCATTACAGATAGTACGAAAACTTAAAAAAACACTCATGAAAAATAACCTTGTTCATCAAAACGTTTGAGTGGTTGTAGTAGTTACACGGTAAACATGTCATTTATGGTCCTTTAAAACATACCTTAAACTTACAGAAATCAATGCCCACCCCAAATTTCACCACGTTTAAACGCGAACATGGATAACAGATAAACGGTTGATCCGATTTTACTGTACCATAGTTTGCAATTTTTCTACGATTTCGGGTCAGTAGTAAAATTTTATTCCATATTAAAAAATCATTGCTAAAAATTCGTAACTTATTACGATGTTTTTAGTTATCTTGAAACATAGTTATCTTACACAAACAACTATTTTTCATTTACATATCTCCTGGTTTGTGAAATGTGCCCCTTTAAATTGCTAAGCCCCTCGAGGGCATATCACATTTTATTTGCATCTTCTTTCCTTACAGACTTTGAACGTTACTAAATTTTCCCACAGTGCCCTATCTGTATGTGCAAACCTGATATCTGTCAGACGTATCATGTCGCATCAACCTTTGTCTTTGATAAGACATCAATGAGAGCACTAGACGATCATGATTACAACAGTTCACAGAAATCCATGAAGTACTTTGGTTTTCCGCCTAGGGGGAATTTGAAAGCTATTAACGATAATGCTTGTTTGTTTGTTTGTATTTTGGCCCAATGACCTCTTATGAAGCCAGGGCCTACCAGCGGCATCCCGGCATTGCGGTCATGGGTTACGAGACACGTGTGGTTAGCACGTATTTAAGTGTTTTTTGAACGTAATAGGGACAAAGGGGTTTCTTTCCTCAACTGAAGTAAACGTGCTTACTGTACGGTGTATGTTTCGCGCGACTTAAGCAAACAAATTTCTCTGGCGTTTCCCACACAACCTTCACTTGCCTTTTCCCCGCCATCAGGCAAGTTAGAGCAGTAGAGAGCTGGGACGGCCGATATGCACATATTTTTCTGCGCTAACCGGCTGAGGAGATTTATCCGTACATGTAGAGAGGCCAAAAGCAGGAGGGAAAAGCTACAATGTATTTTTGTAAGTTACATAGAAGTTCACTTGGTTCCCCCTTCATTTACAATGTATTATACGAGTACATACTCTTTTTGTAGACACTTTTCTTCCCTTCCATATGATTATCCGACATAAAGCTTAATTAAAAAAGCTTAAATAAAGAATTATATATGTATATACGAGACCAAAAATAATTAGACCGAATCAATTTACTTACTTGATCAGTCGCGTGACGAATTCTGTTCACAGAATGCATTCTTTCAGAAAATGACCTTTCAAGGCAAAAATCACCTTTGAACATTTATTAATAGAACATTCTGGACATACGCAAATTTGATAGAAAGAGACTAAGTGTAGCGCAGAGTAATGTTGAACTTTCCAGGAACGGGACAGAAAACGGCTGATGTGGTGAACGAAATTCACCAACGGACGATTTCGCATTAACGTGCTTTTGAGGTTGCCGATTATCCTACTATTTATAGTTTCTAAAAGGTTGTTTTATCTATCGCAATTGTTTTTCAATTCTTCGATCCTAGAGAGAAGCTTTAAATACTTAATAATTCTTAAGAATAAATATATGATGTAATATTTGGAATAAATTGAAGAAACTACGAAGAGTGCATTAACGTTTCCTTCCTTCTTTAAAACTAAAGCTTAATCCAGTTAATGTTATTTTTTTATCTGAAAGCTTTTGCATGAACGTGAAGTGCCAATGTAATATTTTCTCTTTGCAGTAGAAAATAAACAATAAAGAAATTACTGAACAAATTTTGCAAAGTATATATTCATGGCTTTTTGAAATGTTAATATCTAAGAATTCCACCATTGAGGCAATTAAAGTGCAGCGTGAGTTCCAGTTTCAGACATAACTAGTACAAGAATAGTGCTTCATTATCCGCAAGCAGGAAAGCAGTTGCGGCCATCATAAGCCAGCAGCCATCATAAAAAACTGATCAATCAATGATTGATGAAGGAAGACATGTAAACCTTACAATTCGAGGAGTTTTTTTTCGTGTTTTACCCTTTACGTGTCTTTTTCAGTACCCAGAAACTCAGTACTGACTGTTTATTTATAGTTACAACTATCTTACACGCTCAAACATTTTAACCAATAATGGATGTATTTGTACGAGTCGTTTTCATAGAATTGATGCAAGAGGGAAACTGCAATTCAAGTTCAACTACAATTCAAGTTCTTGGTGCCTAATAATAGATAATCGAAATTTCTTATAGTCAACACACCTACTTCGCGTGGTTAAATGCGTAAAAAAAACACTTCGCAAATCAAGCTTCTTGGAGTTCATCCAGTTTGTTTACAGAGGGTTGAACCCATCAAGTAACTCAAATACTATTCATTACGACAAAATGGCTGGGAATACATAATTATTTACTAGACAAGAAAATTACTCTTTGGCGTAGAAATGAAAATATTGACGAAAGAGGTGATCAGAGTCTAGCATTTTGAAATGAGTATCCCAAAGACCGTTTCTTAGGAGTTGCATACATTATTGTCTTAGAATTCATGAAGACTTACAAATAAATACTCTCGGAATAACTGTCAAAACGCAAGGCGGCAGTCATCGTCAGTACTCATTGTTTTAAATAGCCATGACTTCTTTGTGGTACATGTGCGGCAAAGTAAAGCTTTGCAATCAATAAAGAGTGAAGATAAATACCATTTTCTAATCGTGCTGAGTGAAACGTAAATGAGCATTATTTCATGTCATCATACTGACACACCTTTTACGTTCAGTCCAATTTATTTGCTGAAATTAGTATTGTATTTAGTGTTACGTGACAGTAGTTCAAAAGTTATGTTATATTTTTCCTTAAAAGTAAGTTTTATATATTACTGTGAATATTTTGTATTAAAAATATTAATAATAATAATAATAATAATAATAATAATAAGAAGAAGAAGAAGAAGAAGAAGAAGAAGAAGAACAAGAAGAATTCATTGATACTCTTGAACACCTTCCTTGACAAAAAGTCTTTGTTTACAGCAGTGTACACCTCAGCTCTTACTCTCATCTCAAGTTGAAATGTATATTGACCTGCTGAAACACTATGAGTGATCACTCACAAAAGTAGCTGGAGCAGAAGGTCAGTCTTTAAAATATCTTTTTCATTTCACATGATTCAGTTTGTATTAACAGGTTCCGTTCTGCTCACATATTCATGGGTTTTGTTTCAAAAGTTGGAAGGAGGCAATACCTCGTATTAATATAATTCATACTTCTGAATGTAAATAATTAAATATGGATGAAATTACTTAAACTCTCTCTGAATCATCAAAGAACAGAAAATGAATACTAATCGAAACAATTAACCTCACAAATTGTTAAGGTCTTATTGCTTGTTTAACATGACTCAGAGCATTACAGTAGAATTTTTCAATTTGTTCTTTCCCATCGAAAACCCTCCCTGTTCGGACCAAGGCCAGGTTTTGCTGAACAAGTAAGCGACGCGCTGCCTCGAGGGTTAATTACGCTAGGGAAACAAGGAGAGGCATTCTGCCGCCGACGCCCAAAGCAGGGAAATTAAACCCCTGGTAAACTGAGCGCACACGCTGTTTACAAGCTTCGGCGGCCTGGGATATTGCAACTGCTGGAAGCTGATCTAGACAATTAATAGGTGCCTGCACTAAGTTTTACCGGCTGAGTGACCTCCAGAGCCAGCATTACTGTTGTCTCTGCAGCGTCTCTGACCGGGAAGTCTCAGAGTTTCAGTTCCAACGATGGTGAATTTTCGAATGATTGTCAGTAATTCCGAGCGCGTCAACAAATAAGTCCATTTTACCGTAATTTTAGTGCAAGTATTTGCTGGGGAGGTGGCGGTGATCTTCCCGCGCTGGATGGCGATATCTCGCGCCGACCTACCGTCGGCTAGCGGGGTTTTCTCTAATCAAGTATCTCCCACCAGCAGGGCACCGCCGCAGCCAGGACAAGCTAAGTTCCAGACCTGTCTCCCGGCATGTGCGCTAGTGTAGTGCATGTTAGTGAGTGTGTAAGGGGAGAAGATAGGACAAGGAAGAGCGAGGAAAGATCGCGCGCGGTTTGTGGCCCGTTTGTTACTGTAATGCTCTGGAATTCGCCTGGTGTATATCGAAGAAACCACTGAGAACTACTATCAGCTGGCCGCTAGAATTCTCCTCTAGACAGCGACTGAATTAGACCTAGCTTACAAGGTAGTGTCGAAAACCCTGCCACCGTCGATATTTGAACCTAGGAACTCCCAGACAGAGAGACAGCAGTGACATCAGTTGATGCCCTGAGCCATATCTCTCGGTCTCTGACCGGAAGGTCTCAGGGTTTGAGATCCTACAATGGTGGATTTTCGACATAAGCTACATACCTCGAGATAATTCCAGAGGAGAATTGTAGAACTGTAACAAACTGGCCATGAACCACATACGATCTTCTGCTATTCGTTTTATCTCATCCTCTCCCCTTATACACACATTCATTCGCTACAGTACCACACAAGTGGAAATATCCGCCAGGACATTAGAGCTTGGCTGAGGCGCTATTAAGCTTTGGGAGATTCCTGGAGGGAAAATCCGTAGGAAGCGCAAGTGTTGGTCGGCGCAAGATCTCGCCATGCAACGGGGGAGGAAAATCTGAGTCTCGGAATATTATATTCACTACACTAGCAGAAATAATTTTCGTAGCAGTTGTCGCGTGGCCGCAGACGGCTGGCGCCCGAGTAAGCATAATGACGTAGCTCCGCCGCGGAAGGAGCGTCTCAGCAGAAAAGGCCTATATAACAGCTTAACCTCCGCTTAGCGGGGGGACGAATGCTACTCGTGAGCTCGTCACCCGTGTGCACGGACCTTCCACTCCCCGTCGGATTCAGATCGGCCCAAACTGACCCTGCCGACCTCCCTTCACCCTTAGTCGGTTCAGATCGGCCCAAACTGGCCCTGCCGACCTCCCTTCACCGTCCCGTCGGTTCAGTTCGATCCTAACTGGCCCTGCCGACACTCCTCGATCCCGCTAGTCCAGACAGACCCTCCGGGGTTCTGCTAGCAGCTTCCCGCCCTTGTCCCTGATCACCGTGCACTTCGAGTGTCGCCATGGACCGCTGCAAAGTCGCTCTTCCGGAGAACCGTCCTCGCCGAGGCTGGGCTACGTCAGGTGCCTATGTAAGTTACACCTCTTCAATAAACTGCTGTTTGCCATGACTGGAGTCATACCTGTTCTTATTGCTCCCTCTCATCCGCCTTAGGCCTTAAGTAGAATAGGGAATGGCCCAGAGGGCACCTTCTACCCTTACCGTCCTTCTTCTCCCCTGCACGTGGTGCCAGACCCCTTCCCCCACGACACAGTTGAAGCAACCAGGAACGTCAATCAATGAACAATGACCTTTCAAAAATCTTACTCATAATACTCGGAACAGAGCATCTGGTCTAACAAAAGAGATTAAATTTAAAAACGACACCATTGCAATATGAACATATATTTGCACGCAATATGCTCTCTTTCTCCTGTTATCTCCTCTTCCTCTGTCTTCTACTTCTCCTCCGATGATATCCTTCTCCTCCGATGATCTTCCGTCTTTTCCTCGGTCTTCTCCTCTTCTTTCTATTTCTTCTCCTCCCCTTTCTCCTTCTCCTCCCCTTAAACCTTCCCCCGTTCTCCTTGTCTTCTTTCTACTTCTCTTCTTCCTCCCCTTTCTCTTTCTTCTTCTTCTCCCCTTCTCCTCCTCGTCCTCTTTCTACTTCTCCTCTTCGTCTTCCTCTTTCTCCTTCTTCATCTTTTTCTCTTCCTTCTCTTTCTCCTTCTCCTCCTCTTTTTTCCTTCCTCTCATCTGCAGTCTTCTACCTCCTCTTCCGTCTCCTCCTTCACCCTCCCCTCAGGCGCCTTCGCCCGTCCCTCTCCCTCGCCCTCGCCCTCGCCCCCGCCGCTGCCGCCTGCACCTCATCGTGTAGATGCCCCGCAAAACAAAGTGCTCGCAGCTCCTGCGGGGAGATTAATCGCCAGTTCGTCGGCGGCAGCGCCCCCCTCCGCGGCGCACGATATTTATCGCCCCCTCCTCCCTCCGCGCCTTCCGCCTGCTCTCGAGTGAAGCGATTTCCTCCTCCTCCATCTCCCACCAGCTGCGGCCTTCTCGGAGAGGGTTGTTTAGTAAAGCTGAAATGCCCACACATCCCATTATTAATTTAAGGCGGTGAGAGCCTACCCTGGTTGTGACTTGGCACACAGCGGGGACACCTTTTGTGAAACATATCTTCTTCTCTGATAACCAGTGTTTCGAAATTACCAATCCTGATATTTCTCATGAAATTTCTCAGGAATGTCTTTACTCACAACACAGTAATTATATTTATTTCACATAGTTCTATAAATACACGGAAAGTTATACTGAGTTGTATCAAGCGAACCGTTTCTTGATATTTCTTTTCGAAACCAATTTGTCCACCAAATATTTTATCAAATCAATACATTTTTCAGTTGATTTTGAAACTTCTCAGTGTCAAAGGACGACATTAGGAAAGAAAACTTTCCTGAAGGAAAGGCGCTTTGTAGATGGAAAACTGCTTTTCGTCAAGAAATTCAATAAAGGAAAAGATTTAAAAATCTTGAAGCCTATATTCCATCTGAGTTACTACTGTATCAATAATTTTAAAATAATTGTGTTTTTTTTCAATAAATATGACCTTGAAAATTCATTCATTGTCATACACTAAGTGATCAAAAGTACACATCCAGAAACATACGTTTTTCATTTTCAATGCATTGTGCTGCTGCCTACTGCCTGGTACTCCATATCAGCGATCGCAGTAGTCATTAAACATCGTGAGAGAGCAGAATGGTGTGTTCCGCGGAACTCAAGGCCTTCGAACGTGGTCAGGAGATTGGGTGTCACACGTGACAAAAGTCTGTCCGCGAGATTTCCACACTCCTAAACATTCCGAGGGCTACTGTATCTGAAGTGATAATGAAGTGGAAACGTGAAGGGACACGTACAGCACAAAAAATTACAGGCCGACAGCGTCTGCTGACAGAGACGGCCGACAGTTGAAGAGGGTCGTAAAGTGTAATAGGCAGACATCTGTCTAATCCATCACACAGGAATTCCAAACTGCATCTGGATACTCTCCAAGTACTACGACAGTCAGGTAGAGGTGAGAAAACTTGGTTGGTCGAGCAACTACTCATAAACCACACATCTTGCAGATAAATGCCAAACAACGCCTCGCTTGGTGGGGTCGTAAATGGGGAATATTTAGAAGTGCTATTTCTCTAAATGTTTATTAAATAAACTGAGCATTGTCATTTTGGCAGTGCCATTTGGATCATTAACCCGTGCGAGTTTGTATTATTAAGCCTTCCCTCTTCATATATTTTCCGGGAGTCATTACAAGACGAAATGTACATTTTGCCCTGAAGAAGGTTACAATATGATGCCCGAAATGTTGATCTATGTTCTTAGGATGAGGCGTCCTCCGGAGAGCCAATAATGTGTATTTTTTCTTGTTCGTATTCCATCACATTTTCTTTGCTGACATAATAACATAGCCAAGAGGCAGTATCAAAAAAGATTGAAGAAATTTACTTCCGAATAATTTCCTCCACTTGACTTCGAGATAACGACAAGTTCTTTTTTTCTTTGTCACTTTCTATTATTTTTTCATCTTGTGAAACTAAGATCTATAGAAATCAATCGGAAGTGCTGGTACACTTAAGAACATTTTGAAAAAAGCATTTTCTTTATTTATAATATCTTCATTCGCCAGAGATTACAGGGATATGTTCAATAGGCAAACGTATGTCGGTGTCTTGCTCTCTTCCTAATTAAAAGTTGTCTGGAAAAATATTAGTGTTACGTTAAGTTTCTTTATTTGAAATCACAGAATTTCCTATATGGGAAATTAAATGATTACAGGTGTTGTCATTGCCAACAATGTTATTTATTTTATTTTAAGAGCAGCTTTCGATGGCTTAGCCATCATCATTAGTTTTCTGTTGTCTGGAAGCCACGAAACAACTAGTCGTTTCGTGGCTTCCAGACAGCAGAAAACTGATGATGACGGCTAAGCCATCGAAAGCTGCTCTTAAAATAAATAACATTGTTGGCAATGACAACACCTGCGATCATTTAATTTTAAATGCCAACGACATTTCACCACTAAACCAATATTCCAATATGTGTATGATAACAAAAATTCCATTTTAGAATAAAATAATATTAAATTCCACTGCTGACGTCTCAGTTACTTTTACTGAACGATTCAGGCGTTCGAAGAAAAGGAGATAATGACAAAACTGACTGCAATGGATATGAATGGCGGCTGTCAAATATACTTCTTGCGTCTTTAGATACGCAGTCACAACTATGAAAAATATCCAGCAAGCACGCGATCCAGTAATGAAAGAAAACTTACTGAGAAGAATTAGAGTTTTATTGATGTTTAAGTTACTCTACGATTATTTTCCAAAGAAGAAAATTATTAATAACTGCTAGGATAATATTCGGAAAACAAATGTACGGACAAGTCAATTATTAAAAGCATGTAAAAAATTATTATACAAACAGTTCACACGTGTGACTTCGTTTATTGCAGATGTATTCAACTGAATTCGTAATTTGCCGAGAGAACTTCAAATAATTGTAAATGCACGTGAATCGACAACCGGAGGCATGTCTAGCGAATATATTCCAAAAAGTCGTGTTATTTCTTGGAATTCCAAAACACTTCAAATTGCTCAGATTTTTGCTTTAACTATATACAAGAGACTGTAAAGCGAAAGAAAATCTACTGTATCATCTGTCGTTGTTAACGGTTTCGTGTCAAGCATTATTCTAGAAGAAAGGGAATTTCGCGAATTCACAGAACCCTGGCACGAGGAGAAGCAGCAAAATGGCAGGCGGAGGAGGGGTAGCCCAAATGCCGGGATCGCATGTCGGAGGAGAGAGAGAGATTCCCTGTGTGTGTCTGTAGGAGAGGGCGAGTATTGTTGTTCGCATCCAGTAGGAGGGGAGAGGATTAAAAATACGCCGCACTTCGTCTCAATAGCGGGGTTCCCATGTTTTTTTTACCGGTTGGGAATGGTTTGGAAGGAAATCCTTTTGATAGTGTCCTTCCAAACCATCAACAGGGTTACTCACAGCTTCCCTTGCCTTCCAGGTAAACATTTATTCAATCTCCCACAAAGACAATTTCACGCATGACTCTGATAGATACTTTCAGACACTCGCAATATTCTTCAGACATGTCATTTAGTTATGGATAAATAGTAGCAAACAGTGATTGATTTACAAGGAACCATAATGTTTTCGAAAATGTGTGGGATAGCAATTTGACTGAACTAAACCGTCCCAATTCAATGCTTCTATCAAATAATCATTGAGAAAATAAAACGGGCAGAGAACTAGACGTTAGATCACTTAGGCAACTAGATATCATGAATAAATACTCTATAATTTATTTCTTCCTTCTTTCAGTGTCCACCTTTCTTCTCCAAACTCCCTTCTTCCTTGCAATTTTAATGTTCCTTCTTCATTTCGTACGTACAACTACTACTAACCAATTTAAAAATGCATTATTTCGCTTGCCATTTGCATTACCTTCCAACCTACGTACGACCTTCGTCGTATAAAATTCCACTCTCGAGAATACTCTCGTCCTTGCTCGCGATGTCACGTTTCATCTCTTTTTGCTCCTGTAATTGAATCTGTTTATTGAGCTAATGGCGTGTCAGCACCGTCGTCAGGGGGGCGGTAATTTCTCCACCAGGACACTCCACGCTCATTGACTCTATTATCCTCTTGATCTCCCGAGGATTATTCGGAGAAGACGACGATACACTCGGTTTGCAAGTGTAGCCCTCCAAAATTTAAGTGCAGAAGGAAAGCGAAGTTTACTTCTACAAAGTCCTATAATATTTGTGTCGTGCAAACTCGCACCACCAGTAATTCTTACAAGGAGAAACTCTGTTCCCTGACACGCTCAAAAAGAACAACTATTGCAGAAAAATTGTGATTGCCCGCACTTATATTCTTAGTATTCTATATTTTGGGTTTTTAGTACATTAAATACTGTCGATGTCCGAGGAGACGTGTGTGTCAGTTCAATTAAAATAGTACATTGTTTGATTCATGGGTGTGACTTTCTTTTGACCTCCAACGGAACCTAGAACTATTCCTTTTTTAACTAGTTGTTCTGTTTTACTTCATCGAATTGCTCTGAAGCGTCAGTTTGCTTTTCGATCGCCGCTTGCCCCGCATGCGTTGGAGAAGTATGACTTCATGAGCTTTTAGAAGCCAGCGGATGCGGAGATGACGGAGACAAAGAGGATGGGACGGTGACGGATGAGGCGATTTCTGTGAGTGAATGGGATCCAACATCCCAAGAAGAAGAAATCTGCATTGATGAGAGCCTTAACGTCTTTGCGCCGACTAAGCAGAATTAATAACCTCCATCCCTCACTTCCGCTCGCTCGCCCCACTGAGGCAGGGAATCAATCTGCTCCTCGCCGTGGAGATGAGGCCACCTGGAGACGATGCTAGGGATTGGGTGAGCATTAGTTGGAGAAATCACTGCCACGCACGGATTTACCAGGGACGATCGATGACAGAGGTATATACAACATTCTTCACTTAAGAACTTACTTGCGTCTTGCCACCATATATCACCGGCGACTGAAATGTCACTCAACACAATGAAATTATATTGATTTATTTTAAAATAATTGTCTTAATAAATACCTACAAACCAATATAACACACAGTACGGTCTTTATTACACACGTACCGACCGAGTGTATTTTACATACTTTTCATTATGAACTCAGTAGTGGTTAGATGATCGCCTTGCATACCGTAACTGCTGGATGGGAATAATTTTCACATAACAATCACCGGCGTTAATAACACACAATTGAATACACATTATTCTATATGATAAAAATTACACTTGAAACAATATAAATTTATGCTGAAATAACATAAAAAAGGAATATAAAAAAACTCCCAAAAAACCTGCAACAAATTTGTTCTAAGTGAATTTCGAAAAAAATTAGGCAATGTTTATCACCCGGTCGCCTTAGGAAGAGAGGATCCCCAAGCGTGAAGCCATACCATAGCAATCGCAGTGAAGTATGCGAATATTGGTTCTTAGAATCATGAATGAATACGAGACAAACAATTGGGAAGTGCCTCCAATGCGCTACGTCACTTACCGGCCAATGCTTTCATGCAAGCTACCGGCCTTGAGAGATGTAAACTCTTTGGAGCACCGCCGTGAAGGGAGGAAGCCGCAAGAAACGAACAGAAGGAAGTGAAATGGGAGAGCATTCGAAACACAAAGCCTCCTCGCTCTACTCGCGACAGAGCTAATGGGTGACGCCCTCCCGCTCCCTTCCTTCTTCTCTCTTCCAACACGTCCTCCCCCTCCAGACCTTCTTTCTCTTCTTGTGCCTTCTCTCCCCTACGACTCAGCTGACGGCGCTACGGGAGGCATCTGTTCGACCTTCTCTTCCCTCACCGCGACCGCATTGTCACAGACACCACTCCAACCACCCAGCCAGCCACACACACACACACACAAAACGAGCGTCGTTTGCAACTGCCGCTTCCGAAAGGGCCTAGCTCACGGTACAAAAATATTTTTCAGACGTTGCTAATATCAGTCTGCCGTGACAATATATAATTTTTAATCAAATACATAAATCAATAATTCCAAGATTTTACGAAACTCATTTTACCCATTAGTACATTAGGTTGATTTTTGATATATTTTTTAAAAATATTTGTCAGTTATAGTGTTGATTACTTTCGTTTATCATCAATCAATGCTCACAAATATTGTGATTTATGTAGTTTGCGACACATTCCCCATCAGATTCAGTGAACGGTATCTATAGTGAATACTTACGATGCACTTAATAAATTAGATCACAAGGGCATATCCTGGCCTTGAATGAACGAGTTGAGTCGCGGACAACGAAGGCAGAAAATGTCGCTTTCAACAGGTCTGGGGCAATCCAGGTAATAGACTACAGATAACACAGTCTGGTGACAAAGACAAAGAAGAAATAAAATTACAAATTCCATTTGTTTTGTCAGGCGCAGACGAATTCCGCGAAATATGTAAGATAATGGCACATATTGCATTTTCTGCATATATATTTTTATTTTTTGTAACAGCTTTCAAGACATTTCACTTTTTTTCTCTGACCTGTCATTAGTACTCTCGAAACAAATGTCATTACCACGTTATTAAAGTAACTCTTTTCTTGGAATTTTATACATCTTTTCAAAATAATAGAAGAGTCAAGTGTTAATTCAAAAAAATTACAGAATCATTGCCATTCTTTTTTTGATACATCAACTTACAGGTATTACACAAGCATCCACGAAGTAAGGAAAAATTGGTCATATCTCATTATCTAATTTTTATCTGCCTATCTCTACAGATTGGCGCATTATGTCCAACCCTAATATAGCTTTATTCTGTATTATCAGTACTGTGGTTTGTAAATCGGAAACATTACAAAACTGGCAATGTAATATAACTTTTTGTCTATCATCATTTATCCTGAATTAGGCTAAAATCGCACTCAAGAAAAGGCAAAAACTAAAGGAATGTCGTGCTCACATGGAATCAAGTTTCCAAGTGTACAGGCTGCGTTCGACAAAACGGACGGCTAAATGTTTCAAGAATTGTTCATAAATAGAAAAATGAAAATATTTCAAATTCTGTATTTGCTTAATCAGTAGGCATCTAAGATACTACTGAATGTAAAACATTATGTCATTAGTACAATAATTTTGACGGAATTATTTTATAACCACATTTCACGGGAAAGTGAATAAATCTTTGTCGCCATGTTACCATGATTACACTTCACGAGTGATAGTTATATATTTTCCTTTAGAGCATGTGATTGTACCATAATGCTTAACATTCAATCAATGTAAATGCAAAATGTTGATAAACATAACAAATAAAAATTATTTAAATACAGTCGTATTGATCTGATGTCATCCATCAATGGGTTAAGGAGAAAAGTGAAAACAATATTACAAAAACTATTCCAATTCGGATTATTAACTTGGACGAGAATCAGAGGTCATCGAGATACCTCTCCTCACCTTTTTTTTAGAGAGAATCAACAATTTGGTACCTTCTCTTTGCCTCCCTGCAGATAGTTTCACAGAGGGCGCAGGGGAAAGGGCATGACCTATTGAAGGGCTTCGTGCGGCTGCGCAGTACTCAGCGCTGGAATGCACTTCCTTAGAGTACATGTCCCATCGACCTCCTCTCCCTCCCCTGCTCCTCTGAAGCCCATCTATCCTCAGCTCAACTCCCCTGCACCCACCAAGAGGCTTTTTTTAAATTATTTATTGCTTGCTGGGTTGTACATAGATCAGTAAAACACTCTTTCATATGTATTGACGACTTACTACTAACTTAAACTATGCTTAGCCTATTTCTACTATTACTACTACATTGGGGTAAATTCCTCATGAGAGTACCTACAGTTCACAATTGTCTGAGAATATTTTTAGGAAGGTATCGAACGGGTATCTATTGTTTATTCTGGTCTGTGTGTTGTTTGTTGAGGCTAAATTGTATTGTTTGAGTTGACCTATTGAGTTTATGTTAGAGTACAAGTTATTGGATAGGCGTGCTATTTGATGGGTGATTGAGTTTCTGTTTAATTCACTATGGAGTTGATGGTTTGAGATGAACCATGGGGCGTTGGTGATTATTCTGAGGAATATGTTCTGTAATATTTGTATTTTATTTACATTGGATGGACCAAGAGGCTTCTGCACAAAAGTCTGGTCTGCCACAGCACTTGCGTCACACCGCCTCAGGGGAAGAGCAGTAGAGAAAGAATTTCATTTAAACATCGAACAAGACCATTCATACAGTAAGGTATTGGGTGTAAGTAATTTGATGGTGCTACTTTCAAAGCCAGCAATCTGCAATTCCCGAAATGAGAGATTAGTACTTAGACAAACCCCGCATTGCAACCCGTATAATTTTCCAATTTTCTTAAAACTTCACAACTAGCAAAATGAAAAACAACATTGAAGCAAGTCGTCATGAGTAATTTATAATATTCAAGTTGTTAATCTATTAAAACGCCAATTAAACAAGTAACCTTGCAGCGTCAGAGCAAAATTAACCAATAGAAACATTGTAAATCCTTCAGATATTTTATTGTAGTATTATCAGTTTGTCATATCTTATTCGTTTGCCCGACTTATTACCGTGTTGTGGTGTAGGGGAAACTCTGGGACTGACACTGCTCACCTAGTACAGCGATTATTATTGTAACCTGAGTGAAAGAAAGAAGGACAATCAAAGTCGTATCAATCGGCAGCAAAATCTATGTTATACTAGATCAAACCAAAATGTCTACGCCGAATTTTCAAATTAAAAATGTCAATGACACGCTTATAAAATGATTTGCTGACAGACTGGAAATTAAAATGAATTTTTTCATAAAATTGATTGTAGAAATGTCGTGAAATCGTTTTTGACGAAAGTAATCATAATAATATATCGCCAAATTTAAAGGGAAAATTGCCGAACCAGTTTTAGAGTTTGAAGCTAAAAACGCAGTATGCTGGTAGTTGGTTTCTCCTTCGCTTTCAGAGCCTTCTCCTTCGCCATCAACAAGTTCCCATTCGCCATCAACGCCATCACATTCACCATCAACACTTTTTCTCATGTATCATCAACACCTTCCCCGTCGGCATCAACTCTTTCCCCTTCGCCGTCAACGCCTTCACCATTGTCATGAACGCCTTCACCTTTGCCATGAACTCCTTCACCTTTGCCATCAACGCCCTCACCTTCGCAATCAACAACTTCACATTTACCATCAACGCCTTCAGAATTGCCATCAACGCGTTCCCCTACGCTATCAACTCCTTCCCCCTTCGCTAACCCCTTCGCCTCGCCCACTACGCTGCAAACCACTCCGGCTGCAATCGGCGTCCGCTGGCAATTTCCGAGACAATTTCCTCGATCGCCGCGGGGGCAGCGGATTCCTCGCCGCCGCGCCGACCGGATGGAACGGACATCGCCACTTCCGGAGGCCGCATCGCTTTCCCTTCCTCGCCCTCCGCCTCTCTCCTCCACCGCCGGCCTTCGTCCGCCAGTCGCGGCTGCGTCTGCGCACCCCAAGGAAGGCGATAAAATTTACGAATTACAAAAACCCGTCAATGGTTATTCCTCAAGATCGTGATGTATACTGCAAACTAAAATATTTAAAACATACAAATCAAAGGCCCAATAACACGTATTTTAAATCAATACATTTTCTCTGACACATTTGATTCGCATTTACCATATGAAAAATGTCACAACTATGAAGATATACAACGGGTATGGTTTTGCCAGTAATTATCTTTTTCAACTCACCAATTTATTATTACAAATACCAAAACATAATTCTAATTATTATAACAAGTCATTTACCGTAGGCGTAACGAGAGCTTGGAACTGCCTCCCAAAGAACATTAAACATAGTCCTTCTGTCAATTCTTTTAAGAAGCAATTAAAAGCTCTATTATTTTCCAAGGCATGTAAGATTAGCCTCTAATATTTTTGCCATACAATTTACAAAACTCAAACTTACTAAGTACTGATTGTAGTGTAATATTTCAAATTATTGATGAAAACTATTTTTAACTAGTTGTATTAGTAATTAATTTCACTTTTACTGTCTCCTTTATATTTTTGTCGATTTCTTGGTAAAGAGTGCTCAAGTCCGCTTTTCCTGGACAACATGATAAAGTAAATGACAAAGAATGAAAACAATATTAATAACTAACCATATTGAATATGTGCACACAAGATAAGAAATTGTTTAGCATCTAAACAAAAATTTATATTGATTTGCGGGAAATCACTAAGCCTTTAAAGGTCTCCTTCAAAAACACGATCTATAATTTAGTTTGTACTTAACAGTTTTTTAACTTAACTGAACTCTCATTACCAAGAAATCGACGGTTATTTTTATTTTTAATCATCAGAAAGTGTGTAATGCTTATCTGCTACTATCTTTTGTCTTAAAATTAAATTTCTTTTGTCTGTGATGTGTAAATTTTTAATTTCTTTTCGCTGGACATCTTATAAAATAACTTTTATTAGATTGTAACTGATTCAGAAATTGAAAATATTCTAATCTTTGTTCTTATAATTATCAATTTGATTATGTTACCATATTGTTGTAGCTACTGTGTCACTACTTAACATTACACAATATTTATTCTTATTGTATAAGTTTTGTTTCTTAATTTTGTCATTTTTGTATTATCCTAGATTACTTTTCTTCAAATCAATGTACATTGTAATTTATTATTTTTTCTAATTAATGTATTAAGTATATTTAGATTTACTATTTTTGTCAATGTCCTCGGCCTTCAGCCGCCATCCTGATTGAGGTTTTCTGGGTTTACTCAATCGCTTAAGGCGTATTCCGGGATGGTCCCTAGTTTTCTCTCCCAGAAGTAAAAGTATCCCCCCCCTAGATTTTCTTCGTAGTTTATGAAATAATGTATATATTTAATGTGGTTAGGCGGAAGAGCAGGCCAAATGGCCTGAGCCTCGCCACTAATAAAGACAATTTTATTATTATTATTATTATTATTATTATTATTATTATCATAGACTTCTTATTAAAGGCAAATAAACAAGAAATGTTCCTAATTAAACTATATTTTTCTGATATAATTTCTTCTTTGGAAAGGCATTTTTGTCATTTATGTTTTTTAATTAACGTAAATTGTAATCTATGGCATCATATTCAATAAAACCATTCAGTATATTTCGCAATTTCTCTCTGAAAATCCATTTAGAACATAATTTCATATTATCAGGTAATCATATCAAATGCAAAATGACCAACATTAACTGTTATTAAAATCCACTTACCCATTTAAAGGAAATTACGTGGATTTTATTCCATGACATTGATAGAATCATAGAACAAGAGAGAAACTATAATGCAAAAAGTTGTTCTAAAAACAGTACTAAAACTGTATCATTAAACGTTTGCGACATATAACTAAGAATTGCTCTCAAAGAAAACGGTTGCGTAATGCGTAGAGTACCGGAATTGCCTTTAAAGGTCTGCGACACAATGTTTAAATCGCTAGTGCTCCCAGCAATGAATTACGGGGCGGAAATCTGGGGAGTGGACAGAATAGACAGATTAGAAAGCATCGAAACTTATTATTATAAATTAATTCTCGGAGTCTCTAGATTCGCAGCTAATGACGGCGTCTTAAGAGAGGTAGGTAGTGTAGGAATTTGGAAAGATTTAAAAGTGAAAGCCATTAAGCTTTGGATTAGATTAGCAAGTGGAGAGTCTGACACGCTTATTCGCAGGTGTTTTAGAGCGCAATTACAGGAAAACGATCAGCGCTATTGGGCGTACAAAGTGAAACGGGTATTAGAACGCGCAGGTTTGGGAGATGTTTCTCCTGAAATGGTTGAGAATAGGGGAACACGGGAGATAGAACGGTTAATTTCAGATCGACTTTCGGATATTAAAAGGCAAGATATTCTGGCAGCATCGGCAGAAAAATGTTCGTTAGTGGTTCAAATTCACACGAGTCCTGTATGGGGATGCGAAAGTTACGTACACACACTTAAAAGGGATGCGAGAGGGGGATATGCTTGGTTTAGGGTAGGAGGGTGGATAACGTAGAATGAAGGATTCGAATGACAATGGAATCTGTGTACTTTGCGGTGATAGAGAAGATTGGATCCACATCCTGTTAAATTGCTGCGCTACAGAAACTTGGAGAGGAAAATGGATGGGAATGGGGAACTATTGCTTCCAATTCAGAAACATAACGCTCGCTCAAAACATATTAGCTGATAATAGATCTCACTTCATGAAAGAATTAGGAACATTTTTAGGAAAGGTTCGAACTGTCAGGGAGACGGTAATCAAGGAATGGGAAAACAGCACTGGTTAGTAGTACGAGCGGAACCTAGACCGGAGATGAAATAATTAATTCAATAAGCAAGAGATCATTAAGTTAACTAGAAAGGTAATCAGTAATGCTAATCATTAATATTAAGTAGTAAGTTAGTAATAATTAAATTAGTCAGTAAGCGATAATTAAATTAATTAGTAGTAAATTGTTCGGAGAGGCGGTGGTGCGGGCGATCTTCTGTGGCGGTGTTTGATTTCAGGGGCTGAGGAGGCCAAAGATTGGATGGAGAAGATGTCCACGCCAGGAAATAAATAGTTTAAAAAAAAACAACTAGTAATTTAGCATGTACTCGTCTTCTGACGGTAGATTTTTCCCCCTTCAGGGGTTTTTTCCTCAGCCGTACCTTATGGTCTCCCTCCGCGGCTTTGATGCGATGAAGAAACCATTAGGGGTGAATGCCAGAATTCGAAAGGTTAGAATGCGGTAGGATGTAGGTATTGTAATGGCATAAAGGCCTTCAGCCTAGCCACACAGTTAAAAGTATTGAAATTTTGTATTAATGTGTTACCTATTAAATAAAAAAATGTAACTAATCGAAAGATCCGTTAACTATATCAATCTAGCAAACAAAAATGAAAATATGTTAGAGAAAGGACTAAAGTTAAAAAAGTCTCTTGACGGATTCATGCCTATAGGAGAGTAAATTTTGCCACATTACAATTATGTGTTCATCTCTGACTGAAATAGAATTTTAACATTCATTTCACGTAAAACATTCCAGTCACACAACATCCATCACACGCCAATACGATGACAGAGTATTTCATAGTTTAAAAAAATATTTGTTAGCGTGTGATAAGTGATTTTTCGTATTACAAGTATGTATTCTCTTTAGCCGTGTGAAGAGTAAAACTAGTCAGGAACTATTTTAAGGAACTATTTTTTTATCCCGATAAGACGCTCTTACATTTCAACTATGGTTTTATAGAAACGCTTGTTTCTGAAACCATTCAAACATACTCGCTTTTTAGAGTTATGTCAATGGTCCAGCGGTTAGAGTGGTGGCCTTATGTGCTCCGATGGGTAAATATGAACACGACCGAGATCAGCGATTTTTTTAGGCTAAACATTCAATCTCGATTGCTTATCTGACAAACATCTGCACCCTTAATTATCACATTACTATTTTTGGTAAAATAACTGCCACATCAAATATAAAACTGGAATCTTAAACAAGGAGTGATGACCGCCTTTGCGAGCACGCTATTTGAGAGTCCTCAAACATTAAAAATACAAGGGTCATTAAAGCAGAATCTAATTGTCGTCCATCGGGCAGCTTAAATATACCGACCAATAACTTCAGCTCCAGACGCCTAGACCAATACAGTAGTAAATAAATACAACACAATAAAAAGAAAATTATTTGTGAAATAATACTGATTATTACTTTCCCGCTACCGCTTAAGCATAAGAGAGAAAGTTATAAAAAGCTGCACGAAAAAAACGGTAAAATTTTAACAGAAAAACTCCCTTTTGAGAAAAACATCCTCTAATACGTTATGTAGCCGATTTTGTAAGGGTTTGATAACGAAAAATGGAATGACGCCACAACGTCTCTCTGTCCGTCTGTCCGAACGTCCGTCGGTGAACAACGCTTGTGGCTAATACGTTCAGCTGATTTTCTCCAAAATTAACACTATTCAATGGATCTGGCTGATGTCGCAGTCCTTTGAATTTGAAGCCGATATTTTAATTTTGGGGGCTACATTACGTAAAGCCCCTGAGACAGTTTCTAAATTTTGAATCCATCGTTTTTTATTAAATTGTTTTGTTGGGTAGTATGAAGGACGTTTAGGATAATGGTGCTGGTCTTATTTTCGTTGAAAACTGTAATTTTTGGAAAATTGCAAAAACCCAAAATTTGTTCGCCATCTTTCTACAATAATTATGAAGAAAGGGGTTTTTCCCTGAATGAAATCTACTTCTTAATTATAGATTTTGAAATAAGGTCATGTACAATGTTTCGAAAATCTGAGTAGTTTTCGCGTTATTTTACATGAAAGCACTGACCAGAAAGTATGTGCTGTTTTAATACCACTAATTTAACTTGGCTAACAGCGTGTCTAGAGCCATTGTCACAGATGAGTAGACTAAAATTAAGACATATGGTCATATACCTAATTTCTGAGGAATGTAATTGGATTCTAATTTCATCTTTGACAGAATGATAACTGAGATTCTTGTTAAGAACATAATGTGTCTTTTATGAAACATTTTTTGTTTAAATTAAATTTCATCACACTCAGGAAAACCCTTCTACAGCCAGCAAAATTCTTTAGGGTGCATACAGGTAGGTAGTGAAAAATGTTTCGAACAGGTGTTCAGCTTTGTCATTCAGGTTGCAGCAATGTCGGTGTTTATTAGCTAAGTTCACACTCGATTAACCCATTCGTTTACGTAGTGGGTACAATATGTACCCACACCTTTTCCTTTTTAGTATTACTGATAGTTGTAAAATATAATTCTGTCACTTCATGCATTTCTCCGTCAAACTTTCATTGGTAGTTGGAAAAACTTATTGGTTTGGTTTTTAGATTACGTATTAAATACATCAAAATATCAAATCAGGGCACCATTTTGTACTCCTTAATACCTGTGGATTCTATTTACTATTTCAAAATGTTAAAACTTGATTGTTGAGAAGTTTGAGCAATAATATTAAAAATACATGTATTTGAATTCTAATTCATTTAGTTGTTCCCATTCTACAGATAAAGCTGCACAGTTCTAAACTGGATTCTTATAAATTATGGGATAATGAAATTCAAAACATGTTACGCGTACTAAATAGACAGATAGTAGCACATACGTATTGAAATATACCATTCTCACGTCTCATCAAGATTGTGGCTGTAATCATGTCCTGTTCCAAATTTATTAAGATTTGGGCGCCAGAAACAGGTTACATGAATTACTACCAAAGTTTTTCTATCTGGTTCTAACAAAATTATATAAAAATCCAGCTAGCTTGGGTCGATGGGTCCGGATACAAATACTCGCTATCGCCTCGATAGCCGATTACCTGATCTGCCAACTATACAGCATGGCGTGGAATCTGAAATGTAATAATTATGCTACCAACTAATTGAAAATTATGATTGACAAATGAAAACAAAATTCAACAATTTATTTAACTTTAAATTAAAAACAATAAATTTGATGGTCATGACCCTTTTTGAAATAAATTGTCTCTTTTATACTGCAGTATTTTTTTACCGTTTGTGCATGCCAACGCTCCGTGGTCGCTTCTCACTTGGCCGTTGTTAATTCCAATTTCCGCTTCTCTCTTCCGGTCTTGCGCCGCCGCTGACACGTCCAGTCCACACTGCCTAAACTATCTGTTAGTCTTGTCCGACGCTCCCGGTTCCTAATCTCTCCCACCGGTTATGTAGACTATTGAAGTCCAACTGCAATGTCCGAAAATCTGAACAAGTCCTCCGAAAATCACTTCTGGTAAATTATTTTCAAAGTCCGGAAACAAACTATCACTTCTCTCACAAGAAAACTATGCAAGTCTCACTTTCCCACTATATTGTCTACAACGATCTTTACGCTACGGCACCCAGAGTCATAATCTACGATCTTCACTCCACGACACCCCGAGTCAGAATGTACGATCTTCACTCTACGACACCCCCGAGTCAGAATATACGATCTTCACTCCACGACACCCCGAGTCAGAATATACGATCTTCACTCCACGACACCCCGAGTCAGAATGTACGATCTTCACTCTACGACACCCCGAGTCAGAATGTACGATCTTCACTCTACGACACCCCGAGTCAGAATGTACGATCTTCACTCTACGACACCCCGAGTCAGAATGTACGATCTTCACTCTACGACACCCCCGAGTCAGAATATACGATCTTCACTCCACGACACCCCGAGTCAGAATGTACGATCTTCACTCTACGACACCCCGAGTCAGAATGTACGATCTTCACTCTACGACACCCCGAGTCAGAATGTACGATCTTCACTCTACGACACCCCGAGTCAGAATGTACGATCTTCACTCTACGACACCCCGAGTCAGAATGTACGATCTTCACTCTACGACACCCCGAGTCAGAATGTACGATCTTCACTCCACGACACCCCGAGTCAGAATATACGATCTTCACTCCACGACACCCCGAGTCAGAATGTACGATCTTCACTCCACGACACCCCGAGTCAGAATGTACGATCTTCACTCTACGACACCCCGAGTCAGAATGTACGATCTTCACTCTACGACACCCCGAGTCAGAATGTACGATCTTCACTCTACGACACCCCGAGTCAGAATGTACGATCTTCACTCTACGACACCCCGAGTCAGAATGTACGATCTTCACTCTACGACACCCCGAGTCAGAATGTACGATCTTCACTCTACGACACCCCGAGTCAGAATGTACGATCTTCACTCTACGACACCCCGAGTCAGAATGTACGATCTTCACTCTACGACACCCCCGAGTCAGAATATACGATCTTCACTCCACGACACCCCGAGTCAGAATATACGATCTTCACTCCACGACACCCCGAGTCAGAATGTACGATCTTCACTCTACGACACCCCGAGTCAGAATGTACGATCTTCACTCTACGACACCCCGAGTCAGAATGTACGATCTTCACTCTACGACACCCCGAGTCAGAATGTACGATCTTCACTCTACGACACCCCGAGTCAGAATGTACGATCTTCACTCTACGACACCCCGAGTCAGAATATACGATCTTCACTCTACGACACCCCGAGTCAGAATGTACGATCTTCACTCTACGACACCCCGAGTCAGAATGTACGATCTTCACTCTACGACACCCCGAGTCAGAATATACGATCTTCACTCCACGACACCCCGAGTCAGAATGTACGATCTTCACTCTACGACACCCCGAGTCAGAATGTACGATCTTCACTCTACGACACCCCGAGTCAGAATGTACGATCTTCACTCTACGACACCCCGAGTCAGAATATACGATCTTCACTCCACGACACCCCGAGTCAGAATGTACGATCTTCACTCTACGACACCCCGAGTCAGAATCTACGATCTTCACTCTACGACACCCCGAGTCAGAATGTTCTATTTAATGCGTTTTTGAACCCATTATGGCTCGGTAAGCGTCCATCCTTCTATTTTTTTTAAAAACACGGCGGCAACATTAGACTATCTCATCTTTTATAGCCAACCCGTGCGTCTCTTACAAATCCGAGTAGCCGTGACTTCCGTCAGTCATTCGTTTTTGCACCAATTATATCTTAGGTTCTTCAGCCATCTAGCCGGCGTCCTGACGTCATCAAGGCCCGTGAATAGTTTGTTGACCTTGCCAACCTCCGCGCCGTCGTTGCTAAGTCCATATACCGCCATATTGTATCCCCATTTATCTACCCCATGTATAGCTGACATCATTAAATAAAATCCATCATATTCTGGTATATCACAATTAAATCCATCATATTCTGGTATATCACAGTATTTATATTTTTTAATTAAAAATAACCTTATTTACCAGAAAATCGTATTTTCAGGTAAAGTAGGTAAATATTTATTTTGATAAAATAGTGGGTTCAAATGAACGCAGTCAGTAAAACTTGGAAAAGTTTAGCTTGGAAAACGAAGGGTTAATCAGGAATCAGTTCAATATATTTTTTTTCTTCTTATCAAATATTTTCATTAACTACATTAACAACTCCTAAAATTGTACGCTAACTACATTAAATACTTATAAACTTCGAATCACCTATGTACCATCGAATTCACCTGCATGTGACACACATTCAAGGACGTTTCTTTTTCCCGCTATTTCGTCCTCGCCATCAACCCCATCCTGTAAAACGATGTGCGGAGGCCGTCTGCCCCGCTGCCAACGTCGCATGGAAGGGAAAGCGGACGATAACATTTCAATTAAACTGACGACCGCCGCGCGGCGCCTCGCCAGATAAATCCTAATGGTTTTCGCTTTATGGAATCGGCCGCAGTCTCGGGTAAATCGGCTGGGCGGCGGATTGGAAGAGGCCGGGCGGGGCGGAATGGTGGGGCGGGACAGGACGGAGGGGCGGGACGGGACGAAGGGGCGGGACGGGGCGGGGGGGGCGGGACGGGGCGGGTGGGGCGGGACGGGGCGGTGGGGCGGGGCGGGACGGGGCGGTGGGGGCGAGACAGGGCGGTGGGGGCGGGACGGGGCGGTGGGGTGGGACGGGGCGGTGGGGTCGGGGGGCGGGGGGGCGAGACAGGGCGGTGGGGGCGGGACGGGGCGGTGGGGGCGGGACGGGGCGGGTGGGGCGGGGCGGGGCGGTGGGGGCGGGGCGGAATGGCGGGGCGGGACGGCGTGGTGGGGTGGGACGGCGTGGTGGTGGTGGGACGGGGTGGTGGGGGAGGGGCGGGGCGGTGGGGGCGGGACAGGGCGGCGGGGGCGGGACGGCGCGGTGGGGGTGGGACGGGGCGGTGGGGGCGGGACGGGGCGGCGGGGATGGGACGGGGCGGGTGGGGCGGTGGGGGCGGGGCGGAGTGGCGGGGTTGGACGGCGCGGTGGTGGTGGGACGGGGCGGGGGGGCGGGACCGGGCGGGTGGGGCGGGGTGTGGAGGGGTGGGGCGGGGCGGGGGTGTGGGTGGGTGGTGCGAGACGTGGCTGGGCGGAGAGGGTGTGGGAGGGGCCGGGTATGGTCCAGGTGACATCGCGCTACAGAACACGACTGGCGCACCAGCGGGCGATTGTGGGGCGCGCGGCAGAGGAAGTGACAAAAGCAACGCCAATGTTAATATTAATATTAACGTCAATATTAATCGCGTGGTGAGGAAAGGGATAAGAGATGAGCAACAGAGAGTAGAATGGCACAGGGAGTTAGTTAAATATATTGGGAAGAGTTGTGATCCTGGTGACACGTCGGGAATATGCTAAATTCCTCGGTAATAAGGAACGCAAATATTTTAAAGACAATATTGAAGGAAGAATACTGAACAAAACGTGGAAACAGCTTGAGTTTGGCAAGAAACCTAAGAAATTAGAAGAGGCACAAAATGATCGTATAATACGGTTACGGAAAAGTTGCTGAAATCAAATTATACAAAGAAAATTAGTAAATTAATTTGGTAGTTAATCTGAGAAAATAGAGAATCTCGCGAACTACTGAACAGCTAAACAAATATCCTTAAAATAAACCATCACTTACTACACAAGTGAGCAATAGCTTGTAGGAGAGCGGTGGTTTCATGCTTAGCACCCGCTGTCGTGTGGCAAATGGGCCATTGTGCCATTGGGCCAATGCAGCGCAAATGAAGCTCCGAAAAGCGACGCCCGGGGCCACAAAGGCATCGCCGCGCCAGGCGCTGCGACAAAGGCCGCCAATCACAGCCGCTCTCGGCGCCGCCGGTCCACTGGCCGCCATCAAAGCGGCGCCTCGTTCGCACTCTCCTTCTATGCACTGACACGCACTGACACTGAGCTCAAACGTTGGCAGTTTGGTGACAACCTGCTTGATGCTATTAATGCCTCGTCTACGTTTCTTCAATATTTCAGAATGCTTTGCATTGACCCGTAAGAAACATTGTAAGAAAACATTGCAAATTATCTTTAACGTAAGTCACGTCTTCGAAGACTTTCGTTTTTACACCTTTAGTGCCACAAATTTAAAACATCATATCATGCTCTTTTTAGTCAAAGTCGTTCTCACTATCATTACTTTGCACTGCCACACGTACTGAAACTGTGTTCAAACGTTGAAAAGTTGGTGACAATCTGCTTTATGCTATTAATGCCGCGTCTACGTTACTTCAACATGTCGGAAAGCTTTGTATTCATAAGAAAAGAAAATATTGTAAATGCTCTGAACATAAACCATGACTTCGTAGACGCCCGTTTTCACACTTTTAGTGCCACAAATTTACATCATATCATGCTCTTTTAATTACGAGAAAAAGTCGTCCTCACGATCTGCACGACGAATCGCAATGAAAATGTGCTCTAACGGCAGTTTGGACGTTGGCAGTTTGGTGACAAACCAGCTTGATGCTATTAATGTCGCGTCTACGTTCCATCAACATTTCAGAATGCTTTGCATTTACTTATATGAAAATAAAATACTTTAAATGATCTTAACGTAAGTCACGTCTTCGTAGTCTTCCGATTTTTTAGTGCCACAAATTTTTAAGCATCATATCGTGCTCTTCTTTATATGAGAAAAAGTTTTCCTCACTATCATTACTACCCAAGCCTAACTTATATTTAATACAACAATACATTTAGTGAAATAGAAGATATTTTATTACATAATTTAATTTTCTATATGCACTAATTTTTCGACGATTAGGCACTCCTTCGGAAATGAAGTTTGAATTTCCTTTTAGAGTATTTGTGTGAAAACATTTTGAAGACATAGAAACATATCTGATAACTTTTCATAAACGAATTACACTCACGTTGGTGACATCAATTTTTTTTCTTATTAATTATTTTCGTTTTTACTTTATCATGATATCAGCACCTAAAGCGTACAACCACGCCTCGAATAGATGAACTATTTTATGGATAAATGACTACGAAGATGAAATATAATTAATCATTAAGCAACAGTACAATAAGAAGCAGGGGTAACGAAATAACGTCGGTAAAATGTACAGCATACCCCCATGGTCCATGGCAAATTTCAAATTGATGTACCGTGATTTACATCCTGCAACGCAGAGGGGAAAAGTTGGCGCAGTAACTACTGTGCTGGTCACTCCAGTCTCATAATGGGCATTTATTGCCAACATAAAAACGATTGCAAGCGTGATCGTGTACTGAGTCCGAGATTTTGTCTTGTCTTGAAGAATCAAATTATCTTGCTCTTCTGTTGCTGTTTCTTTGTAACAGGGTAGAGAGTTCTGTTTACAATGATTGGAAACACTATTTGAAATGAATTTTTAAACTGGTTTATATTGTACTTTCCTTCAACCACAGAAACCTAATCAATTGAATTTTTTAAATAGAAAATATTTCATTTCATTTGATCGATAGTTAGCTTTCAGGATTTTTCTATTAAAATTTACACTAAGGCAGGACACAGCTCTATCTCGAACGTCTACAATTAAAAATACTTTCCGTTCTAAACTACATACAATAGTTTAAATAACATACACAATAGCAATAATATATACAACGGTTTCTAGTTAATTATATTGTTTAATTACAGCATTTGTTAAAAATAATTATTGAAGGACCTGTGTCAAAGCAGTTATGAAACACAAAACAATAATAAATGTACCAATTATAATTCAAACATTATGTTTAATTTTTTAACAATTATAATTCAAAAACCACATTTTTATAATTGTCACCACCCTGTCACCTTATTGAGGATGCAATTACGCCGGTAATATGTTCCGCAACAGTAAATGAATCCAAGCCGTGCCCTTGTTACTGATTTACGATGCATGTATTAATTTAAATTAAATTTCATTTAATAATTAAATGTGTTAGGGTGACAATTCTTCGAACAAATTTAATTATCAAACACATTTTTATTTAAATGTATGACAAATCAACCATTTCAAAAATAAACATACGACTTCTGTAGGGTATTCAAGGGTTTCGCAATTGTGCAAAACATGCAAATACGTTCAGTTCCAATTAACGTTTCGTGGAGATGTGAACTAGCTAATGTTCGAGGATTGGCTGCGTAGATGTTGGGAACGCAGGAGGCAGCTTCTGCTAGGGGACGCCCAGGGGAGGGTCTTCTGCGCACGCGCGCCGGCAGGGCAAATCTTATTACAATTAACATCGCTTTCGGGAGCAAGGGGATTATCTCGAGAAGGTGGGCGGAGGGCGACGAGGTTAATTACCTGCGAAGTGAGTGGACAGCACCCACGTATACGTGGGAGCCTGTTTGTAAGGCCTAACGTGGTTGGAGGGAGGGAGTAACATTTTTTCTGCGGAAACTGCAAGTCAGTAGTGGCCATTAAGTTTGAAAAGTGAGATAAAATCTCTCCAGAGCGAGACGGTTTTGAACTGGATTGGTTTTTTCTCGTTTCAAGCGGGTCTACAGAGTTGCTGGCAATGCACAATACTTTGTACGAAACTGATCGCGAATCTCAATCGGATTATCTTTGGCTTTTACTTGCATGTCATGAGAATGCTGAAAATAATACAAGGAGTTCAGTCAAACCATCAAGTTATTTTTCTTGGAAGGGGGCAATAATTACCGTTTCGACTAGTTCACGACGTGAAATAACCGGTTAAGAATGACAAATTTAACAGTTTTGATCACATCTGAATATAGATCCATTCATGAGTTATCTCGTGCATTATTAAGATAAAATTATCAATCGAATTAGAATGATGCAAACGCCCCTGATCTCGCAACATGTACTCGCAAAGGTGGCCCAGGACATCGACAGATGTCAGTGCAGTGTCTCTGACCGGGAGGTTCTAAGGTTCGAGTCCGATTACGAGACTAACGTCAGCTAGGTCGAATGCAGCCGCTGTTCGGAGGAGAGTTCTAGCGATTGGCTGCTCGAACATCGGTAGTTTTCCGTGGTTTTACCGATAAAACACAAGGCGAATGCCTAAACTTGTATTCTAATCAACGGGCCAAGATCCGACCGAAATCTTTTCTTCATCTTTGTCATATCTTCCCCTTACTTACACACACTACACTTACAAGCACTGCACTACCACACATGTCGCAATACCAGTCGGGGGTTAGAGATTGTTCCGGCTGGAACGGTTCTTCCGAAGGTGCGAGGTACCTGGTGAAGGAAAATTATTTTACAAAGGTCGGCGCCGCATTTTTCCAGACAGCAAGGGAAGATCACATCCACCTCCCGCTATAAAAATGCACTACACTAACAGGACTAATTATCTCAGCAGTTGATGCGCCTGGAGCACTAATCAATCAATCGATCGATCGATCGATCGATAGCATGCGTTGGAAGCCAGAGCCAAAGAGGTTGCACGAAGCATGACAATAAAAGCCCGGGCGTTCAGCCTGCACCACTTACCATAGTCCCCAGGGAGGCGCCCAATAATTACACACCGATTAAAAAGCGATTATTCGGCGACCTTTGGGGCTGCATTTAGCTCCAAATTAGCGCGATTAGAGCTTCGCTTCGGTGACAAATGCGAAAATAATTTCATGAACGCCGAACGAAGCGGAGCGAAGGTGAAGCGAAGGGAAGGTTAATCACTTCGCTCCCAGTTACCGTACGCCACTCGTGCAAGATCATTTTCTTATCTTTGCGTCCAAACGCGAGTGGCTATAAAAAAAATCATACTTTCTTGCATTAGGGGGAAGGGTTACGTAATTTTGTAAAATTATATTTTCTTCCAGACTGAGTTCAGCAATCAGTATTTTAAACGAAGCGCCTGCGGTGCATGTCGGGAATTATTGTGATAGCCAGAAACAAGAGTGATTTTATGAAACTATAAAAGGAACGAAAGTGAATAAATCTCAACTGTTACCGTTATGCAGCGTATTATTCAGCTAAGGAAGTGTAGTTTAATACGAGATTGCCTTCATTACATCGAAGTGAGCTTTCAATTTCTGAATAATTATACAATAATCAGCAATCAAACTTTTTAATGTAAAAGAAGTGCGTAAATTAAACAACTAGATCAGATGGCAATTCCATATATTTACCTGGAACACAACAGATAAATTTATACGAAATCAATAACTTTAAATCAAATACGTCTCTCAGAGTTTCGAGTTCGTTCAGATCGATAGGAGCAAGGCCCATATACAAGGGTCTGTCAAGTTGCGATCCTAAATGTGTCCGTTCTGCGCATCTGACGTCACACGTCCCGGATAAAGTGAAGTGTGTAAGAGGAAATAATGGTTTACTGTTCGGTTTTTGGCTGAAACAGCCTTTCTGACCGTTCCAACGAAAAGAAGGAATCTAAAATTCATCTCTTCAGATTTCCTTCAGATAAAGCAATTCAAAGGAAATGGCAACATCTATGCAGCCGAAGAGACAAGATGAATTTGAAAACAGATTAGTTTTATTACCCTCGAAGTCTATTAACATCATTAATTGTATGTAACATTAAGAACGTCTGTGTAAAAAAATTGTTGACCACCTCTGTTATGATTTTAGTTTTGTATTTACAACGGCAATATGCTCTCTACATTTCGTGAAAACTGACTACGAAAATCTGATGCAGCATAAAGTAATGGACAGCAAACTATTGCTTATAAAAGCACTTCCCTCAGTAAACCTCCCTAAGACGTCAGCAAAAAAGTTAACGGACCGAACAATTAGAACACTCAAACGTCAACAGAAAACAACCAGTACAAACAAGTATTTGTTGTTATTTATTCAACATTAAATGTTCAGTACCATAGAATACTGTAGGTTATTAATGTTAGGTTTTATTATAACTGTAGTTTGCTAATGTTTGTAATATTTCAATTTTTAGTTAAAATGTAAATGAAGAATTTATGGAGGAAGATAATGAGATTGAGTATGAAATTGTTTCTAATTTTGAAGGTGCTACTGCTGGAGAATATGTTCAATGTTGTAGACAATCACATGAGATTGTGATATTAAAAGAAGAAATGAAAAGTTTGAAAGAAGAAATATTGCATCTAAAACAAAAAGTTGATGTGTATGATAGTATATTAAACTCTCAATTTACACTTGGTCAAGTTATGAGACTCTTAAAATCCAAACAAAGTGGTGCATTGGAGTATGGGAGATAGTTCTTCAGCAATAGCATTCAAAAGTATTAGTTGAAAGTGTTACACATTTTTAAGACAAGTCAAAAATGTGCCGTTACCCTGTTTTCAACAATTGTTAACTGGGTTAAAGACATTCCTTTTGAACCTGGTATTTTAAATCCAGTTCTACAAATAATGCACATTAGTGGAAGAAATTTAACAATAAATGGAAAATTGGTTGTTCTGTCATTCGATGAAATGCATATATCAAATAAGATTGAATTTGCTAAAACCACAGAGAAGGTTTGGGAGCCTAGCTCTTTTTGTAATGTAATAATACCCAGGGGATTAATTGGAAGGTGGCGTCATCCTATGTTTTATGATTTTGATATGAGTATAAATAAGGAATTGCTTTTATCTATAATTCAACAGCTTTTTGGAATTGGGTTTATGGTGGTAGCTATGGTGTATGATTTAGGACCAAAAAATATAAAAGTTTGGAAATTATTTAAAATAAGTCCAAATTTTCAAGAAGGCGATACAACTTTTTGTGAACATCCATGTGACCCTACTAAGAATATCATTTTCTTTTCTGATGTCTCACATTTGCTAAAATTATTAAGAAATAATATTTTAGATCATGGTATTACATATGATGATGTTGTTATCAATCGTGCTTTACTCTTATCAGCATTACAACACAAAGACGATGATTTAGATATTCGCTATAAAATTTCTAGTGATTATTTGTACATAAAAGAGTCTGATAGACAAAATGTACGATACGCTGCTAGAGTATTGTCACAAACCATGGCAAGTTTTGTACTATTTTTGGGTAGAATGGAAGATAATTCCTATGATGGCAGCAGAAGGAGCAGCTGAATTGATTGATTTATTTGACAAATGGTTTGATGTATTAAATGTTAATACTGTGTATGGTAAAAATAAATATCAGTTTGCTTATGGTAAAGAATAATTGTCTTAAACCAAAGTTATTGAGGAAATGAGTGAAGTTACTAAAAAAATTACTGTTGGGAAGCATTCTACTCTACTGCCATTTCAAAAAGGAATTTTAGTAACTAACTCTTCATTAATTGGCTTATATAATCACCTAAATGAAATTTACAGTGTGCAATATATATTAACTAAAAGACTGAATCAAGACATACCTGATTTTTTTTCCTTAATTCGCACAAGATTTGGAACAAGTGATCATCCATCAACACTTAATTTTAAGTATAGACTTACAGGGTACATTTTAGGTAAACATTCAGATGTTTTGTTCAAGTAAAAAAAGCAAACACGTGCACCAGTTCTGATGACTCTACTTCTTTAAATTCCTCAGAAAGTAATAATGATTGTGCTATTTCTTCGGCATTAATTAATGAAGTTATTGAAAAAATTATGATGATTTTGAAATACATCAGGAAACTAATGATCCAAATTTCAATTTTTTAACTTCAATTCACGAAGTGAAATGTAATGATTATGATGTGAATGATGATGAATGTAATGATGAACATCTTTTGTTGTTGAAAGAATTTGAAAAGCCATTCATTGTTGATGTAAGAAGTAGGATTCAAATATTTTGCATGTTGTATTGCTTTTAAATATACAAATGAATACCCACATTTAGGTATAAGTACAATGCTATTACTTTGCCCTTCTGAATTTGAATTTATAAATATTATTTTAAGAGGTAATTTATTTTATCCCTCAAGTTCTTTCCTATCTAGTGTAATTACGATGAATAATATTTTTGTAAATTTTCATCACAGACGTGTATGTCGAGATGACAAGATAATAGTAAAAGTTTGTAATTTAATTAAAAATACTTTGCACAATGTATTACCTGACAATGTTATTAAAACTTTTGTTAAAATTAGAACATATGCTAGATTGTGTAGTTTAAATCAGCATGTTTCTGAATACAATCAGAAAAAGAAAATTAAGAAATTTGTAAAGAATGAGCTTGGAAATAATGTAATATTCTGAAAATATTTTTTTTATTGGTGATACCTTGTTGCTCATGTAAAAAAGAGTGGTGACTTTTTGTGTCAGTTCTAAATATTATAAAATATTAAATAGTTTTAACACAGTTGTATGATTCATTGAAATTCATATAGAGGTGAGTGTGTTAACTATAGACAGGATTTTCAAGCATTATCAAGAGCTTCATGCACTAGTATATAGCCAAACATGCAAGAACAATTAATTTTTTTTCAAAATTTTACTCTGTCAAATCCATTCTTTAGTTGGAAACAAACGTTTTTAAATGCAAAAAATACTTTCAAAGTTCAAAGTTGTAATGGAGCACATTTCGAAGATCAAATCTGAGCCAGTGTAAAGTCAAATAGTGCATTTTCTAATTTTTCTCTTTTTTACATCTTGGAAACATTTGCATTAAACATCAGGATTTGAATTAAACTCTTTATTTAATTTCTCCGTAGCAGGTACACTAGCCACATTAGCACATCTCCAAACACTGATATCAAAGAAATTTAAGGTCGCTTACAATTTTTAGTGACTCCTCTAGAAGTAAACCTCTTTTTATAATATCTGAATTGCTCAGGGTTACAACTTTTAATATATTACTAAGCAAAGACTGCATACTGTCAGGAGCTAAGGATAATACTCTATTTATTCATAATATGCGTGAGTTTTGTGTTGTGCAGTATGAGTTGTTTTTTTTATTTAATGGTCGTGCGCACTGCGCGCTACTTCGTCGAGGGGCGTGTGACGTCACGCGCGAATTCGTGCATGTGCGTTTACGGACCCTTGTCTATGGACCTTGGATAGGAGCATAACAATTTTGGAGAAAAATATTTTCGACAAAAATATTAATTAAATTATTTATAAAACATTTATGTCCTACTTTCTCGCAGAATTACAATACTTTATCTCTACTGCAAACGAAGTATGCGAGAAAGTACTTTATTAAATTGGAGAGTGTTGTAAAATATTTTTGGATTCTATGAAAATAATGTATAAAATTTAGCACCTTGCTCTTCGGTAAATTAGTATCTGTGACGCTGCGTTACGTTTATGGTCGAATAACGTCAGTCAACTTTACGAAAGTTAACACTACCTTAATGTTTGCACAGTAGATTGTTTTCTATTAAATATTTGCAAATGTAATGCAGTCAGTGAAGAGGTGTAAACCGGCACAAAGTACGCAAAAATAAATAATCCAAATCACCGACTCTCAATAAATGAGTAAACAGATAGTGAATTATTGAAATAGGAGGCGACTGAATGTTTGGAAAAATTACGAATAAGCTGAAGGGTAAGTAAGGGGAAGGGAAAACATGGAGATGTTCGTAGCACTTGAATGAATAAACAACTGAATAACTGGTCGACCTGGAAGCGCAGCTGCTTGGACTGATGCGCCCAAGCTCTTGTTACCCAGAAGGCTATAGATTCGAATCCCGGGAAGGCATGTGTTCGGTGCATGGTGGTCTGTTCACTCTCATGTACAGTATTCCCACTAACGATTCATACTCAACCAGACTCCTACACGGTGGCTGAACGTTTGGTGTTCTTTAGTGCAGAACGAAAAATAAAGACTGGTCGAGTTGAGCCTTCCTCAAGTAGTGGGGTGGAGATATCAACATCCATGGCAGCAAAAAATAAGTGCTAAAGGTTCTAATTTCGGATAGCGCCTAGAATGGCGATGGCTAGGATGAGATCACTCACACCAGAGAAATGTTGGTTAGTAACAGATACAGAATTTACTGTACTCCTGAGCGAACGATCGAACAAATGCATGGCGAAAGCGGCGCGGGGTCCCTGCGGCCCACGTCGGGCAGGTGCCAAGTCCCGCCGCCAGTGTCGCTGCCGGCACCGCGGGGATATTTCACCCAAACGGTCTGCGGGCGCGAGCCTCCCTTTCATATCGGCCGCTGGGAGCGCTAATGGCCGCGGGGCGCGAGGGGGCGGTCGCGCTTTCTTTCTTCTTCCGCAGCGGCGCTCGCGGCCGCGAGATCTTGTTCTTTATTGCACGCAATTCTACTGCGAAATTAAACCATAAATTACGAGCGCAGTTACAGCTTTTCAGCGGGGCAGGGACAGGGGCAGGTGTGGCCTATGCCAGAGGTGCACAACCGCCCCATTTGAGCCCCTTCTTGGGGCGTCGAGAAGCCCGCGTCCCATGCTCCATAACGCCCCACGAGAATCAGGAAAGTTGGCATAATCGCCGGCGGCCGAGCTGTCTCTTCATTTTACGGATCGGAATCGTCGGTTTAATGCGGAGTGCCAGCCCGAATTTTTATTCAGGGTGAGAAATGGAGCAACAACATGTCTCGTATGTCAGAAGATGGTGTCGGAGAAAAAAACATCAAAAAGTAAAATAAACTTTTAAAAAAGTATGGTCAAGTGAATTACAATCAAATATTTCTGAAATAAATTTATGAAGTGTTTATTATTATTATTATTATTATTATTATTATTATTACAGTGATAAATGGTTAAATTTTCTGTCCTTGTAATTTATATTACAAATATTTTCAAAATCAGTTGCAACAGTAAAGATCGACCGTGAAAGGTGTGGAAGTTGTAGAGCAATTTATTCTGAAATAAAAGTATACATACAAAACCTCCCCTCTTCAGAAACTGCAGCCGTTATTTCAAGTTTTAGTACAACATAATTCAACTCATTTCCTGTTTTAGAGTCGCAGAGCTTCCTCTCGCCGAGGGCTCGGACAGCGGTCACTTGCCCCAATAGTGAAAGTCTTTCACTAGAAGCCGGTGGGGCGAGGAAGGCTGCCGTGGCCGTCGCGGGGCGAATTGCTGGGGCCTTGTGCAAGCCTGGCCTATGCGAGCGATGCGAAGGTGGCCTACGAGGAAACTACTAGTTTGCAGCCAACACTGTCGGTGTATGGTGCGTACATGCATTTAGTGAAACACGATCCCAGTAGCGTAACGGAATGGGTGTGGGCTCGCTCGCAGAGCGTTTATTTGGGCTCCCTTTAAAAAAATAATATTGAGGATATTTTTTATTTTAGGTCGCATTAACATCAAGGTCATTATCGAGTACTATCGAGTTTAACTTTATGTAATGATATGGTGATGACATCACATGGTGATGACAGCGGGTGAAAGGACAAACACAAGTACAACCATGCCCGAGGCGGGACTCGAACCCGCGATCTTTGGGTCCGAGATCCTCATGACGCTACTGTCTCAACGATCTCGGCCACCGCAGATCGGCATTGTGGATATTTTGTTTAAACACCTGCACAATACTTCGGCGACGCATAATCTCATTCAAGTGGCATTAACTGAAGCATTAAACAAGGCGGACAAGTCCAAGTCAAGAGGATGCTATCAACCCTGATACTCTCTGCTATCAATTCCCTAATTCTAACTGCTATTTATTGAAAAGCGCTGACGGCAACGCTCTCGTCTGACCGTTATCACATAAGATAGCAAGCAAGCAATCTTCAAATCTAAACATCGAAAAACACTTTGTGTGTATTGTTTATGTTTAACTGTAGGAAAGTGCTTATAACCAAAAGTGGAAAAAGCTGCCTTTATTACTTAATTTTATGAAATTAAGACTGTTATACAACTTAAATGAATTGCTTAACTTTATTGATTTAGAAACACGGTTATAAAAGTTACCGAAGCAGGAAAAAAATTTAAATGCTGTTTTCAAACTTTTATTATATCAACTATCGGAAAATATCAGAGAGAGTATCAAGTAATTAATGTTTCTTACTATCGCAAAACTTTCAGCTTAAATATAGGCCTCTTTTACCCAGGACCGCCCACATTGTGGGCCCGAATGTTACGCCACTTAATGTTCCAGACAATTATTCATTTTGCTGTAGCAGCCTAGACATTCACTACATACCTGCCCACGTGATTCACTGAACCACGAAGCAGTTCACGCTAATATTTCCGTTTTCGTGAAACACGTTCATTCCAACTATTCTAACATTGTTGGGAGTTTTGCATTACTTTTTCTCCATGCAGAGGATGCGGGCGAGAAAACTGAACGGAGCAATCGAGGGAACGGATTGGAGTCGACACGAGTGCTCCGCGGTCCCTCTTTACAGTAACAGTCGGCGCAACCAACACAACTGAGAAAAAAGCACTAGTTATTCTTAAAAGTTCGCGTGTGGGGCTTCCAGATAGGACAAAATTTGTAATGTGTGGACAATGAGTACAAATGTGAGCGGCGACTTTCTCGAGGTCTCTTTTTTTCTTTATAATGGTTCAGTTTCAATGTAATTACTCCACTTTCACATCTGCGTCTGCACCTCTTCTACGATGTTTCCTTGCTGCCGGAAGTCACCTCTCCGTGGTGAGTAACAGGGTCTCGGATCGGCTATTTAGTTTCATTGCCAATGGAAATTACACTGAGTTACTGCGTGTACGAAGGAAAAAGTAATACCTCATCAATCTGAATCCCGCTTATCCAAAATTTCGGATAATCCGAACAAAATTCGGGATGGAAGAAAAATAAACAAAACAAATTAAATGCTTATCTATAATGTAAAGAAAGGATTTTCTAATTATGCAGAACTTAAGAATTAATTATTAATACACAAGTTGTCGAAATGAAACGTTCATTGCACTAATAGCTACAGTCTATATTACTCTGGCGATGTCACATCACGTATTTATGTAGCAGTAATTTTCACTTAAGAGGAACTTACAAATCGGTAATCTACTTTTGCCGTAAGGACCTGAATGTTATTAATAATACAATGCGATGACGCGATTGCTACGCTATGAAGGAACCTGTAATCCAAATTATACTGATTTTATCATTACCGAACGTTTCTGTTTACGAAAATATATCATTAAAACCTTTTTAATACTCAAAGTACTGAAATACATCATAATTTACAAGCCATGATGGTTGTATAGGAGAGTAATGCAACAATGGCATGTATTATAACGATTATGATAAGTCATTTTGCAGTCATATATTAACAAGTAAACACTTTGTTCTCATTACCAGAACCTTTAATATCTATTGCTCAATCAATGATCCTATATTTTATTAGTTGCTAGAATATATTTTGAAAATTGTTATGAGCCTCTAATCTTGCCAGAAGAGAAGAACAAATCAATGCAAATTCTCCTTTAAAATTTACATACTTCTTTCGCAGTAAACTCGTATAATCGTAAGTCTTATAAGACAGGAGAAGAAGTTAATTAATAACGACTGTGTTGACGTCAAGAATCTCCGCAGTCCAATACTTCAAACGTTTATTTAATAACGCGTTTTGAAAATTAGCTCTAAGACAATCTCGTGAACTTGGCCCTGAGCAGCTACGGATATCGAGTGCTCCTGGAAACTTTCGAAGTTCCGGAAATCAGCAAACTTCCTCCGCTGCCTTTTTGCTCTCTCAAAGCAGCGCTACCAAATTCCGTGTTCTTAAGAATTAACAATCTTCTCCTCAGGAAAAGCAATCGTGATGTATCTTCTCACCAACGAATCCAATTAACTTTACACATAGCCATTTAAAAATTTATAAAGTTTCTGAAACACATAGCATAGTGAAGTTGATTCCAAAACAGTACAATCTAAATTATTTTAATTGAATAAGAAGGAATGCAATGGAGCAATAACAAATGAAGATGTAAAAATATCTTTTGAAAGAAAGAAGTTTTTATTATTAAATTATTTGGGCGGTAAAGAAATATTTGTACTTACTTTTGGTTTTAAACTCGCAAATTACTGCACTCTTTTAGTATAATTATTACAAAAATATTATATGAACATTGTTAACAAAAACTTGGATCATACAAGATTTTAAATACACTATTGAAAAAGTCATAATGTATCCTAAATTTAGCACAGGAACTTGGAATATCATTTTGATCGTAGGAAACAAATTCTTTTGTTCCTTTCCAAACATGTTATATAATGTTGAACACCAAAATGGATGCGTATGGTAATTAACGCATGAGTACGCGTGCGTATGGCAATTTACGCACATTGATGCACGAGTTATTAGCTTTCTGTCCGGTGTACGCTTTTCTACAGAATGACGTTTCCACAATAAAGAGTAACATTAGAAAATTCCTTTAAGGTAAAGCTGACGTAATTTAGTACTTTCGCATTGTTAACAGCCTGCGGTGGAATATTTGGGAGGCTACTTTGAAGGAATCGTATTCAATTCTCGTTTTAATTTTCGGACCTCGTTATCTTATTTATCTCTTTTTCTGTCGAGCTTCGGACTATTCGTGTGTGATCCAGTAATGAATACAGGCTTCAAAGCTCCGCAGAAGGCAAAGCGCGAATCCGTTTGAGCTCGAGATGCCCCTGCTAATGTCATTCACGCTTTCTGTTAGGCGCCGTCCCTCTAGAAGGACACGCCTTTGAGACGCCTGAACAACTCAAAGGGCGAGCGGAGCCGTGACCAAACGAACAGACGGCGGCGCGGCCAGGAGAGGCTTTGCAGCGGAGGCGGCACTTAAGTGGCTAATGAGACGGGTCCTGCTGCGCTCCGCGAGAGATGGCTTCTGTTTCTCACCGTAGCATCGTCAACTAGGCTGGCGAACTCAGCTAGGGAATCTGCTAGGGAAAACGGAGGGGGAATGAGCGAGAGGCAGAGAGAGAGAGAGAGAGAGAGAGAGAGAGAGAGAGAGAGAGAGAGAAAGAGAGAGGCAGAAACGGAGAACTATAAAGGGATAAGCAGAATGAGAGAGAGGAAGTGTGAGAGAGAAAGAGTGAGAAAGAGAGAGGAAAAAAGCGTGACAAAAGATATAAAGAAAGAGAGATAAAAAGAGAGTGATATAAAAGAAAAGCGATGAAAAAGAGCGATATAAAAAAGAACGAAAAAGAAAGTGAGAAGGAAAGAGAGGCAGAGGCAGAAATTCGAAACAATGATGAGAGATGCAATGGGAGAAAGGTAAAAATTTAGAAAGCAAAAGGGACAAAAATAACGTGTACAAAGAGAGGCAGAGTGAGAGGGAGAGGAAGAGAAAGACAGAATCGTAGAAAGAAAGGAGTAGAGAGCCAAATGCGGGGGAAGCACACACTAGGGGCACTGAGAGCAAGTAGAATTGCAGATACGACGAGCGGAGTACGAGAGAGATGGGTGTTCCATTACTGATTCATTGATTTCTGTTTTCAGGTACGTCAACGGTTATCGTTATAAGTTTCGTAAGCGTAGAGCATGTTTTATCGTTGGAGGTAGTGGTGTTTCCCCCTCTCCCTCATGGGCCACCTCCTCAGCCGGGCAAGCTCTGTGCTCCCGACAGGTCTCCCGAAGGGTAGAGTTGTATAGTGCATGTAAGTGTTTGTGTGTGTAAGGAGGAAAAGGATTGGACAAGAATGGGATAGAAAAGATCGCGCACAGTCCACGGTCTATTTATTAGAGTCTCCCTTAATATAACTGGCATTTGCCTGGCATTGGTCGATGAAACCACGAAAAACTCCCGATCAGAACAGAGGCTCGCTCGCAGTCTCCTCCAGAGCGTAACTGAAAATCGACAGAGCTACGTAGCTAGTGTCAAAAAAGCCGCCACCTTTGGGATTGAAGTCCAAGTAAGGGAAGAAAGTAGAGAAGCAGCAGAAGCCACGATAACGCTGCCACTGAACCATATCAGCCGGAGGGAGAACAAAGAAGAGGGAGGTGGAACGTCTGAGCGAATTCCTCCGCTCGCGACGGGAGATGCCCCACTTGCACCCTGGGGCTGCGTAACCTTCCGCCGGCGCGAGAACAGCTCGGAAGGGCTGCCGTCCAGCGAGATGCTGAAGGGCAGGTAAGGAGCAGGCGGAAGGGCACTCTGGAGGGCGCCTGCCCCAAAGCGCAGCGCCGACCGCGAGATGTCCTCTCGAAGAAGTATCGAAAGGCTCCCTCGCAGCTCCTCTCAAGGGATACGAACACGGAAGCTCCTCGGCGAACATTTCCAAGAAAGTTAATATATGGAAAATACTGCTTCTACAGAGAAAAATATGACAGCGGACAATATAGAATAGGATTAACAGCAAACACAATAAAAAGTGCGAATGAGATTGAATTCCATATCACGCATTGAATACATTAGTGCCAAAAGACGAGCAATTTTACTGAGATATATAAAATGTTTTGGATAACAACATTTACTGATTTACAATTAGTTTCTTTGCCAGCAAAGCTCTGAAGGCGACTGTTGGAACAACAAATTTCAATATATTTTATTCACAATATTGATATAATATAATTGTGCCGATCCAGGGTGGCCGCTAAGGCAGTAGTGCCGTGGCGATCTCGGACCGAAGGATCATGGGTTCGAATCCTACCTCGGGCATGGTTGTTTGTGTTTCGTGACTGTATATGTTGTCTACGTGTAACTAGCTTATGTGTCCCTGGTGTTTGGCGTGAGAAACGGCATCCGGCCGTAAAAACATCGCCAGATCATGATAAAAATACTCGTAGAGTGTGCGGGACAGCACGGGCCCCATTGGCGCCAAAACGAGAAGAAAGGCTAGGTTGAAAAAAATTGATACAATATAATGTGTGTATATGTAATAAAGAAGGAATTCTACGATTTATTTCACTTTTGGTGATGCTGGAATATGTGAAGAATAAGAGGTTTTAGTTTGAAGATCCTAACATTATAACTTTCAGAAATCTCCATGCATTATGGTGCAGAGTGTTTACAATTTTCCATTACACTAAATATTCTATAGTAAACGTGAGACAAGGGGGGTGTGGGCCCAGAAAACCCTAAGTCACAAGTGCTACAACGCAGCTCCTCATAAAACGTCGTCCCGCGCTTCCTCCTCGTGAAACATGGGGCAGCTGCGGCCGCTTTATGAGGACGCTGCAGTGGAGGGGAACGGGGCAGCGTGGAAGCACGGAGGCAGAAGGGTTGTGGAAAGGCGTCGGGGGGAGAAGAGAAGGGGAATGGAACAAGACGAGGGATAAAGCAGGGAACGGGGAGAAGAGAAGTGGGTGTGGAATGCGGTAGGGAAGGAAATGGAAGGGAATGTGAAATAGGGTGAGAGGAGGGAAAGTGAAAAACGAACCTTTATGTACATCTGATTTGTAAAAGATCAGAAATGTTATTTTTTATTTATTTATTTAATGTCTAATCAGTTAAAAATAAGTGTGACGTAATACGGGGAGATGTGCATTCTAAGCACGTTTATGTAAATTATAGTATTCCTACTATAACCGATAGGCAAAATGAATAACGAATCCAGATAGATGTAAGCGTTTATGGCAAGAATCAATAAGAAAACATTTACTCCCGTGAAATAAAGTCGATTTGCAATGGTGAGTCAGCTACAGACATTGGCTCTTATTCCCTAATGTGCCCTTCTTGAAAGAATGTACTTCCTGCCCAGAAAAAATCATAACTCTGCTTTATAAGTTTTTAAAAACTCTAAAAAAAGAGAAACTGGACAATAATTTTGATTTTGATTATATTTTAAAATTAATCTTGGCTGACTTAAAAATATCCGGAAATATTCAGACGCATAATGATACATTAAATATCAACGGTTATATAAAGCCAGTTCTTCACAAGTCTTTAACAATCAGTAAATTGATTTAAACAGGTAGAACATTGACTTTTCAGTTCATGATTTATGTTTGAGAAACTCGTAGGAAGAAGATTAGGAAATAAACATCATGTCGATTTTTTTTGGAAACGTCTGACCTTGAATTTCATGGCTTAATACCCATAATGAGTTCAGCCGAGTTTCTTGAAAATTCGGCTGAATTGATATTATATATATATATATATATATATATATATATATATATATATATATATCCTAGTTAATGTGGTCGTATATTTTCCACATTGCTTGTGTTTTGTTACATGTGTTCAAAATATTCTGATCGTGTTTAGTGACTTTCGTTTGCCTTATGCCTTTTCTTAATAATTATTTGTATGTTTGGCTTTGCATTATATTGGTATGTATTGAAGTAGAAAGGAAATCATTTGATACGTTAAGATGTTGAAAAACAAAATAAAGAAATTGTTTGGTATTCTAGTCACATGTGTTATCCAAGTATTACTTTTTCGTGAAACACTTAATATGTTAATGTTTTAATTTTAATACGACTTGCATCATTTAACGTAGTATACAGCAGGATATGAATTAGTTTACTATAGCAGACTCTCGGTCAGAGCAACAAAACTAATGTGGAAATGTTTGCTTGTTAACGCAAAGTCAATTTGTTGTGCGTGACCGTCACATGTCATGACCCTTGCAGAACTCTCTGTCCGAGGAAGAAAGGTCATTGGCATCGCACCCCAATCCGTCTGATAGACGCACGGACGGTTTCTCTTCAACCACTCAATTTGACCTTTGAAGACAGACACTGAATCTAAACCGATCTAACAAAGAGCTTAGGACATGTAGAATTTCTCTCAGAGAAGGATGATGCTTAGCTTGCTCTCAATAGTAATGGCAAAAGGACTATTTCCTTTCACAATAATCAAGATGCCATCGAAGTTCTCTCATAGCACTGATATATTTTCCTCGGACAACACTGTAGCTCTGATAATTCCTATCAAGGCAGTAAATGGAAACAACTCGTGTTTGTATTAACATACATATAACTGCAAGAACTTAGAAATGTCTCCTCTATGTTTGCAACGTAGTTTTACATACCTAAATATTCATTTACGTTATTTTACACATGTATATAAGCAGTTAAAACTATTTTTTCATTGATGTACTTACGAAGAAGCACCCAACTCGAAATTAAAACGGCCTCAAGATGAAGGCAGAACATTACCTGGAAACAAAAAAACAATAAGAATTATTATTGAATTACACAAATAAATTCATAAGTAAGTAAAAATCTATTTAGCAGAAATATCCTACAGTACAATTCATGATTTGGGATTAAAGGTCAAATTATGACGTATTCTACAAAGTTTCATTTGGCCGAGAGCCGAGACTCACATTTTACGTAACTGGCCAAGAAAATAATAAATCGAAATCGTGGGTTAAGAAGAAAATTTTGTCCTGCAGGTGTTTCCAATAAATGTAAATCTGTGTTTTGTTGCGTATAATATCTGACATTTGTTCTTCTCCACAGCATTTATTGCCTATTAACAAATTTCAAAATGTGTGCTACTTTTACTGCTCAAGAACACATGCCTGCTCATCACGATTATTACTTCATATCCTATAGAAGTCGCAATGGAATATAGTCATAGTGCATGTAAGTTTTACAAATAGAATGGAACGTATCACGATGTATATTGAGATGCAATTTTGCCATATTTGAGATATTTTCCAAAAAAGTAGAACCATTTTGAAAGAAAATATTGCTATGAAACGAACAGATTAAAAATTGATATTTTTTAATAATAAAAAATTATCGTAGTAAATTTATTTCTTAAAATTAATTGTTCCTTTTATTTTTTCGAGTTTGAAAATGTAAAACGCAGTGGGATTTTAGCTTTAAAATTAATTATTTGCTCAAGAGGTTTGAAGAGTATCCAAATCGCCTGCTCTAAACAGTTCATGAAGTCCTCATTATTGTGCATTTCTCAGCAAAAGTCGAGAATAAAGAAGATAGACACAAGATATATGTATGAATTTCCTGTAAGGAAATGTTTACGTCGACAATGGTGAAGATCATTAGATTTGTTGAGGAAATGACTTCTAGCGCACCTGGCAACACTGCACAGGGATCTGGAGCCACCGAGGAACGTGTTCTCGTCCGCAGGAAGGGCGGGCGCGGCGGAAGGAAGTGATGTAATTGAACGGACGCGACTAAAGCCGCCCGCCGCGCCACTCCGACTGTCGCGCGTAATTCCGCGCTCCGCGGGTTGCAGATGTCAGGGGCTGCGAATATAATCCTCCTGCTGTTGGATCTCGTTATCCCACGGCTGACAACTGCTGCTGGAGTCACCTTTACACCGACACTATCACTTCGTATTTGCACGATATGCGTGCTACTTCGGTTGAGAGTTACAGTTTTCTCCATACTGTTCGTGAAGTACCGTTTTCTTTAACCGTCTCAGACTTTCGGTGGCTCCTCTCCCCCTTCCCCTACCCGTGTCTTCCTCCAGCGTTCCCTTTTGAGAGTTGCTGACTGCAAGATCCTAGAGATCGAGTCCAGATAGGGCGGATTTTCGACACGATCTACATAAGATGTTTATACAATATTAAATTTCCATTCGTGTGTGTATAACTACTGCTAAACATAATTTTCCTTTTAGCAGTTTCATGAAAAAGTGCACAACTCCAAAGATAAAAAACGTGTACTCTTCACATCAAAATGTACCAACGCACGAATTGTAAAGTACTATATAAAGTGATCCTAAATGTATTTCTTCTCGGCGTTGGTTTTCATGATTATGCATACTTTTCATAATAGTTTTGTCTTCGAAGTTTTGAAACTAAACAACACATTTATTACATCCTAAAAAAATTCTAAGCGTAATGATGCCTCTTTATCTGTGTGCCAGGCGCAAGGATGCCGGGTTCCATGTAGCGAGCGGCAGCTGCTTTGCCTGAAGTTATCACTCGATCTTTTTTCGAAAAATGAATCGAATATTTTATGACAGTTTAACGTAGAGTGAAGTCAACTAGTATGCTTAAAATTAAAAGATAAAGAAGGTGAAATTTTAAAGCAAAAGAAATGCAGCCAGCAATGCGTTAGTTATTGAAAACGAGAAAAACTAGTGGTGCTACTGAATGGCACAGACTTTCCCTTATTAGTTTTCTATTTCCTTGGGTCTTTGCTAGCTATTTGGAATTGCCACATACTCTTTCTTGCCAGTTGACATCTGTCCACGAAAAAAGTATATTTTTTTGTCATTTTCCTAATTTTTCGGTTTCCTATTGGTAGAACGGAAATATTCATTTTAGAACTTTAAAGAACACAAAAACCTAGTCCTAAATGGCAATTTTCTTTTAAAAATTATGTGCCGTTTTAAAGAAAATTGCTTTTTAGCGCTTCTAAAAATGTGAAATTTGAAACTTTTTTCACAGAAAATTTTTGAGTTTTCGAAATACTTTATTTGAAGTTATTTCAAGCACATACACTCACAAATATAATAATCTTTACAAATTGCTGGTAATGTGCATATTAAATATGTGAGAGATCTTTCAAAAAAATAATATTTGTATAAGTTTTGAAAAATCAAAAAATAACTCAAAATAAACTTTACGTCATATTGAAGAGTGTAATTAGTACTATCCGTTACCAAAGTTTGAAAAAAAATTTGAAGCCATAAATGAGAAAATGGTGTTTGAGCGTTTCTGAAAATGTGGAATTTTGAGCTTCTTTTCACAGAAAACGGTTGTGTTTTCGAAAAACCTTACTTCACATTATTTAAAGCACATGTACTCGTAAATATAATAATGTGAAAAAATCGTCGCTAGTGTAAATATTAACGACGTGAGACACAAGCGAAAAAATTACATTTTTTCCGATGTTTTCAAAAACAAAAGAATAGAACAATATGCCGTTTCGTCATCTCATAAAATACATTAGGCACTATCCTTACCAAAAGTTAAAAGAAAAAATTTGGAGCCATTTTTGAGAAAATCTTGTTTTTGTAATTTTTTAAAATTGCACATATTGCACGCAATATTGTGTATTTTACTCTATTCTTACAAGATATTTAAAGAAACAATTTGGAGCCGTTTTTGATAAAATTTTGAAAATGCCCGGGGAGCTGCATGTAAGGTACCCCCAAATTTTACAGAATCTTTTTCAAAATCTCAAAGCTTTGACTAGAACCAGATCGACCGGGGAATATCCATTTTGGAAGAAATCGTACGTATGGTATAGGCGCTAGCAGTGTTCACAGACAGACGGACGGACGGACAGACGGGCGTTTTCCTTTCAATTGGTTTTTCGGTATCAAGGGCCCACAAAAAAACTGGGATTCTGGCTACACCACGTGTTAGGGGATTTTTTTCTTAATTTAGCAACTGGTTTTATCCATCTTTTCATTATCACGGCCCGGCAATGAATTTTTTCCGCCGAAAATTGGCCATTTTTTCGCGCAGCATTACATAACTTTCCCTATACTCCGTATATCACTCCGTGTATACGTACGTATTCGGGAAAGTAATAATCGACAAATTTTAAAACGTTTAAAGAAAATACAGTATATAAATTAAAGAAAAAGCAAACATAAATTGCAAATGTTTCTAATGAATCTACATCCAAATAAAGAAATTGTCTAACCAAAGTCTAACCAACCATAGTCGTATAATCAACTATAATCTACTTGTAATCCTGAAAAACACTCGCATATTCCAATGGCGAAGTAATGTAAGAAAAGTTTCATTGCGTTTTGCTATTAGTAATTGAAAAGAAGAATACTATAGAATGGATGTTGCTTTATACAGTAACTTATACACACAACAGATATAGAAAATACAGATTTTGTAATAAATTTCGAGAAATATCGCTCCATACATATATTAAATATTTATCAATACTTATCATTAAAAGAAGTGCGCTTAAATATGTTTGCAATATTTTTATTTATAATAATTTGAAAGAACCAATCTTTTATATGTACCTTAAATCCACACATCAAGTAGCATCTTTAGCAATATCTGTATCTTTTGTTCTGTTTAGAAAATGTTCAAATCCACCAAGAATATAAGTACCAAAATTATTTCAATCCCCTACCGTGTTGACATGCTAAACATTTTGCGTTGGAAAAGAAAACACTAAGTGCATTTTATAGAAGCATGTTTACTAAAAAACTAATGTTACAAACGGGGTGTATAAAATAAAGATAATCATTTACATTAGAAAATATTGTTTCGGAAGGCAAGAGACGACGTCGGGTGGTGGGAAAAAGTAAAACTCTTCTCTGCTCATCAATTTCCCAACTTTAGGGCCTCGCGCATTAAATTCCAAGTTTACGCATTATGTCGTTACTTCCTTCATATTAACATAAATATTTAACGCTTAACACTCGGAAATAAATTAGGAGCAGAGTTTAGTTTGCTAAGCGAAAGTGTTGGTTCTGCGAGATCAACTTGGTGGAAGAGTAGATTTCTCATAGCTTCTTCAACCCTTTCTCCGTCGCAGGAGGAAAGAAGAGTTACATTTTCTCCTGTTTTGTTCCAATCGGGAAATCGTAAATACTACTATGAAAATTATTTTTTTGCATTTAAATTGTATTTGCAATCGACACTCTTAGAACAAAGATTGAGAAATCGATTTTTTCCGCATCGTAGATTCCAATGCTAAATATCGAATCGCTTGGAAAGTCGGCACAGACGAAGCTGGCATTTTCTTCCTCCATCCTCCGCGAACGGTGAATTTACGAAAGAGGGACCTTCCGCTCTTCAATTGCTCACTGGGCCACTCCCGCAGGGGAAGGGGAGATGAATATTTCAATGAGGGCGAATCAATGCGATAAGAGGGGCATTGTTCTGGAATGGCACGGGACGGCGCCTCATTAACATTTAGAAGGGGGAAACAAACGCCGTCGGTTTCGATTGCGAAATGTCTCTCCGCGACGGTGGGGAGGGGAGGGGTGAGGGAAGGAAAGAGTGGCTGAGGAGAGGGAGGGGATGACCTCACCTCCTTTGTTCTCAGCAGGAAACCTTCCGAGGCGAATCAGATGCGCGGGTAGGCGCGGGACGCATCGATCCTCGTCGCCCACCTTTCTTTGCCGCTGATTGTTGTGAATTCTATTCGCGAAATAGCGGAGTATTACTCTGCAAAACTTTTGCTTGTATGCCTATTAACAGCGTTACATCATTACTTCAAAGTTTCATATGTCGGCCCCGTGGCCGAGATCGCTAAAGCAGTAGTGCCGTAGTGATCTTGGACCGTGGGGTTGTGGGTTCGAGTCCTGCCTCGGGCATGGTTCTATGTATGTGTTCTTGCTACCACAGCCTGTCATCACCATATAGTTTCATCCTCATACTATAACGCTACATTCAATAGTGGTCGCTAAGGACCTAGTAGTTGATGCGACCTTAAATAACAAACAAAAGTTTCATATATTAACCCTGCGGCACACGTGGCCGCTCTCTCAGATGACTGAGTAGATTTTCCGGAAAACACCATCGTTTTCAGATCCTCTATATTACTGTTCTCGTAGATTCCAATTAGTGCCAATAGGCTTCATGCTTTCGTCACAAGAATAACCTTTATGAAGTCGTGTGCTGCGCAAGATATCGTAAGCTGGAACGTGTAGTTCAATTTCCAACTGATACAACTTTTAATCTTTATTTTGTTCTTATTACGTATAAACTTTGTTGTCAATGTAGTTTTAAAGTTTTGATGTCAGTAAGTGTTTAATGTGTGCTTATGCCTGAAAAACTCAAAAGCCAGTTTGTAAAGAATTATTTGTTTCTACATTTTTTGAAGCAAATATTTAAATGATGCATCTGAGAGATCATCGCGTGTGCAGGAATAACTTTTACTAACACATATACCGCAGGTTTAATTCACTAGCTGAAGGAATAGGAGGTTGTTCGGATATTTATCACAACTAGTGCAAAACCTTCAAAATTTGACGGTAACTAACCGAGAAGAAAACTAAAAAAGTGAGACTCATTGATCTTTGCACAGATAGTTCCCATCTTAGCTTTGCGAGTTGTAACCTCACACTCACGCCCTCACTCGCGAAGGACGACGAAATGACGGCTGCCTTCGGTAAATCGATTGCAATTCACACCACAAAATGAAGGAATAGCCAAATGACGGCAGATGTGGTATTTCTTTTAATTTTAATGTAGTATCTAAATTTACACTACACAACCTAGTAATAAAAGCAACACATACAATCCCCTACCACACTCCACCATTTTAAAGAGAAATTCACGAAATTTCAATAGAAAGCTCAAACAACTTTTTATGAGAAAACCCTTGGTTTTAAATAAACCGATAGCATATTTGTAAAAGCAAATGACTGAATTCTGGCTAGAGTAAAATTAAAATAATTTTATTTTGATCCCAGTGTCGCCTCTGCGCCAGGCTGGAGACGCTCTACCTCCCTCTCGTTCATCTCGATACACAAGAACGCGGCGTCACCTCCGCCCTCTCTGCTTTGCCCCTGCCCTGTCACCCCACTCCCTGCCATCGCCATCATTCCCCCGAGAGGTCGCTCTTCCTTGGTCTGCCTGCCCGCCCGGTCTCCCCTGACATTCCCCACTCTTCCTTACCCCCTCCTTCCCCCTTTCGCTCCTCCCCCTTTGACTATGCTCTACCCCGCGTCGGCCCCATCGACACAGTTACGACCTACACATTTTGTGAACTCTCAGAAAACTTGTCTATCATCAAAATTAGCACTGAAAAATATTTTCTTAGTGGTTACAAACTGTTTAATAGTAACCGTGGTACCACTACTTCTTTAATATAAGATGTCTTTGGGCATATTGTTATACTACAAAGTATTATTGTTTTTTTCTGATTCATAACATTAATATCTATAAAAATATGTTACGTGTGGAATTTCAGAATCCAGTATGATGATTCGATAGGTTTCAATTTTCTTTTGCAAAAGGCTAAAGTATACAACAGACTCATTTAATAAAATAATTGGTTATATTATTTTGTAAAAATGTTTTGGAAACGGCAGCTTGGAGGTGAACATCATTACAGCGTGGGTAGTCATAATTGTGAGCATCGGGGGCCGATAGCTCATCGTCCGGTGGGAGGTGACGGGCGAGGCCCCGCCCACGAAGGGAGCGCGTAAATCACTCGCTGCGGACGCGCGCGGTGTGTTAGTCACGCGGCGGCTGCGGATTACGCGCCGAACCACGCCCACCCACGCCCCCACCCCACCCACGCCACCGCGCACGCCTCCGCGCCCTCCCCCACTGTTGCACACAAGCGCCCCGCCCTCGCACCAGACCTGAGCTCCGCGCCCGCCCCGACCCGCGCCGCCCCGCCCCGGCCAAGGAAGCGCCCGGGCCCAGCCACAGCGTGCCCCTCGCGCCCGCCTTCTCCTCCCCCGTCGCAGAACAGGAATAGGCCAACATCTGTGCCCCACTCTCTCTTCTTTCCTTCATTTCACCCTATCTACTTTCTTTCATTGCTCTTTCTTTATTCTTCTCTCTTTTCTTCATTTCGTTCTGCCCTTGTACGTTTCTCTCTCTCTTCCCTTTTCCATTACTCTTCCGTCCTACATTTTCTCTTTTCCTTTCTCTATTTCTCGCTTTTCCCATCTCCATTTCTCTCTCTTCCATTCTCCATTTCTCTCTTACATTCTCCATTTCTTTCTCTTCCCTTCTCCATTTCTTTCTCTTCCCTTCTCCATTTCTTTCTCTTCCCTTCTCCATTTCTTTCTCTTCCCTTCTCCATTTCTTTCTCTTCCCTTCTCCATTTCTCTCTCTTCCCTTTCACATTTCTCTCCCCTTCATTTCTCTCTCTTTTCTTCTCCATATCTTTCTCTTCTCTTGTCCATTTCTCCCTATCCCCCTCTCTATTTCTATGCTCCACCGAGATGCACGACTGCAGCTCTTGTCGCGTGCTCTGCACTTGTGGTAGTATTAGGTGCTTGACCAGAGATAAAAGTGATGCCGCCTTCTTCCTCGTGTCCATTTCCTCCCCCGGGGCCTTGCCACTCCTCCTCTCTTTCACCCTTACCCCACGAGTTTGCCCTGCGTTGCTCTCGGGCATTAAAATCTCCAGCTGCTCGAAGATTAGAGTTCTTGCGGATCTACCTCCTCTTAGTTTATTGCACGCTATGCGAGGACGTCGAGGAATGACTAATCCTCGTTTGTGGGACTGTGTGCAAAGGAAGGCACACATTTTACTTGAACCCCTCTGAAACACAGAGAAGCGAGCTCAGGACTTCGTTGCAAACGTTTTCCAACGAAAACCCGTTTTGGCGAGTTCCTCATTCCAACAGGGTGGGGAGCTGTCTCAACAGTAATTATTTTAAGTTGAGAGAAAGATACTTAGTAAAGGTGTCATGCAGACAAACACACTGGAGTAACTGTATATACAGGAATCATTGGTCCTGTAGAGCAACACGTATCTTCGATCAGAAAGATACTAAATCTGCGCGAGATATCTTTGATAAATGAGAGAAATGCATGAGGTAAACCATTTCGAAACTACAGAACGCTTGCATCAGGCGGAATATTGAGAGCTCACGTGATCTTCTATTTGAATCATCCGAAATATATTTAGATCTCCCGCAATTGGTCACCAAGGTGTTTGTCACAAAAAAATATTTCCAATAGAGCACGATAAAACACATTTTATTACCGGTCATTCTCGCTGACTTTCTTCGCAGCCTCAGGTGGCGCGGATGCTCCATATTTGCTTATGAAAACTATACATCGCTCAATGTCAGTTATCGGAATTATCATTACTCCCCATTCCCGGTAGTATCGGCTCAACTTGCTCTGAGAGCATTTTGTTGGTAGTCTCGTTGTGTTTCGCTTGTGATAACACGATCTTTTGAATGTGTAATGGTAACTCAAAATTACGAGAAATGTTTCACATTTTCAAAAACGTTTTACGTCATATTATTTAAGATTTCATTTTTAAACTGATTCCATAAAAAAATCTCTATATTCATTATTAAAATTGTAGGAATGCTCCGAAATATGTTTTAACTTAAGCAATTTTCTAAAATAAAGAAATTTCAATAAAAAAGACATACTTCATGTTTCTAAGCGCACTTTTCTCCTTTCCAAGAAAAAGGTAAATTAAAATTTGAGGTCATATTTGAGAAAAAATTGAATATGTGAGGTTTAATGTAATGTACCCACAAAAATCAAAATATCTGTTTCAAATTCGCAGGGTCTCGAGTTTGATAGACAACGCGAGACAGATTGGGGAATGGCAATTTTGGAGAAAATTTTTGAATAGTTGTGGCTTTGCTGTTGTACATGGACGAACGGTCTGTCGGACAAACATTGAGATAGACGTTTTACCGCAAACCAATTTTTCAAGCTTAGTAATTGATTGGTTAAGGAGTGTGCGATACTGAAAGGTTCTCTTGAATTTCTGTTTATAATTACTTCTGTAAATTTATAAAGTAGAACGAGAACGTGCGTTGCACGATCAAATGTTTATTCAATTTTCGTCGTAGAAGAGCATGTCATAGAATTTAATACATGTAGCTCAGTTACCACCTCCATTAAAAGTGGAATAAATAATACTTTTAGGAAATGTAATAGAAAAATATGATCAATAAACGATGTCGAGGTATCTAGTGAGCATTTGTTTTATATTGTTACCTTTTCATCCGCCGGCGCGGAGGACGCACCCTGATAACGGATCTAGTATTGGAAACGTTCGGTTTCAATGAAGGCAATGCCGGATCTAATATTCTTGGATATACAAATGGTGGTCTTGGAGCGTTGTTCTACTTGCCAAGTACGTTTGGAACTTCGATCAATGGCTTTGGGTCCGTCTTTAATTTCCACACCATTTTTTCTCCCATTCTTTGAGAATACAAGAATACATTTTTGTTGCTAACAATGTGACGCTCGTGATTCTTCTTGGGAATTAAGTGGGAATGAAGGGATGAGTGTAATAGTACTTTATCAATAATAATCACAAAAGTTAAATTAATCTGATTGACATTGTACATTTCCAATATGTAGCCAAATATATTTTAATACACATTCCAAAGCAATTTTTATTAAAATATTTATAATTAAATTTATTTTACCACTACCATAGCTTCTCCCAGGGAAAAGAATCACATCGCAAACGCAAACATTTGTAATGTTAAAATCTTGAAACATTAAATATTATTTTGAATTATATTTTTAAATACAGGTTTTACCTGCACACGAAATATTTTCGTTATAATAAAACTGCGTGAATATTGTCTTAAATGACAAAAAATGAAATATATCTCTTTGGTTTATGCATACAAACTCGCTTAAAGCAAAACCTCTCTTTACAATATTGTGAATTAATTAATATTCCATTCAAAAATGAAAAAAAATCTGCCAGCGGCTACTTCAGGGAAAGAACACCAGCTCGCGGTTCCTACGCCTCTAACTCGCACTCTCCCCGCCTCACCCACTCTGAGCGCCACTGGGAAGAGCGGGGGGGGAAGAGGTCCCAGTGGCGGCGAATGTAAAAATGCCCACGGCGTTTCATTCCATTCGGCAAATACAGGTGGAAAATACCTCAACAAATAAACACAGGAACGTAGAAACAAACACAACGCGAGAGAGCAGATGCTGCTAAACAAGCACGGGCTGCTGCGCGCTGATTGGACACTGACGGAGAAGGAAGAGGGCTCAACTTTGCAAAGAGAGGCGCATTGAGGCAATGAAAGGAAACGGAAGGGAGAACACGCTTTTTTCTAACAGTTGCTTCTCACACGGTGGTTTCGTTTATTGAGATGCTTCAGTTTTCTCTACTTCCTTCTCAAACAATTTCTTATTAAATGTTGTTGTTGTTGTTTTTTCAGAACTTTTACAATTCTACTTTCTTCATATTCACTTCTTCACGCAGCCTTGTCCTTTCTATAGATATTTCAGTACTGTCTATTTCCTTTTCAATATATCACTTCCTTTTCCTTTTTTTCGCAGTGTTTTTTCTGCCTCTTTCCCTTCTGCTTCCCATGTCTCTCACAAGAAATTTCTTTACTTCTCATGATCTTTATTTTCTTTTTAGGTGGTTACCAAGAATATTTAAGAACATCGCCGTCCAGTGTCAAACAAACATCATGATAATTTAATTATTTTTCTTTCTGTTTGCCCTCTCTTTGATCTCTCTTCCCTTTTAGTTATATCTTTCTACTATCTTTTCGCTTTTTTATTTTTCACGCACTTTTAAAAATCAGTAAATAGAAAATGTTGTGAAGCTCATTCGATAACCAACATTCTCCTTTCAACTTGCAAAAATGTATCAGTTTTAATATCTCGAATACGTTTTAGAATTGCTTAATGCTGCAAAAATTGGTATCATGATTTGAGACAAATACACGTTTTTAGACTTCCTGATACCGAAAAAAATTGAAAATGTCCTACCGTCCGTTTTTCCTTCTGTCCGCCCACCTCTGTCAGTCCATCCGCTCATTCTCCTGCCCATCCGACCATTCCCCTCTCCGTGCATCCCTCCAACCGTTTTTCATCCATCCATCCCGCCATCTATCTGAGGTCAACCTTGGGGTCAAAACTGCTGTGGCCAGCATTTGAAGCTGGCGCGCGCGCAGCTGGTACGCCGCGCGCCACGGAGCCCACTCGCGCGGAACGCTGGCCAGCGAGCGGGTAAGCCTCGAGGCGAGGCTAACTCGGGCCGAGCCGCCCCTATTTAGGCGGGAGCAGGCGGTGGCCACAGCAGTAACACAGCAGCCGAGCAACGGAGTCACAGCCGCACAGCTGCGAGGCACCGAGTCGCAGCGGGAGAGGATTGCGTGCCAGGAGCGCGCGCCGTGAGGACGCACCAAGAGTCGTGCGGGTCCGGGCAACACCCGGCGAGACGGAGGGCAGCCTAGGGCCGTGCAGGAGGCACGGCGGGATAGCGTGCCAGTTGCGCACGCCGAGAGACCGCACCAGGCGTCGTGCGGGACAGGGCGACTCACGGAGACGGCGTGGGGAAGTGCACGCCGTGGAGTCACGTCGGGAGGCAGGAAAGACAGTGCTGGTGCTTAGCCACGCACCAGCCAGCACCCGATGAAGAAGTCCCCTGTACTTTGAATGTATGTGTTTATTCCTTACAAACACACATACAAACTTAAGCAAGTGTAAACCTTTCATTTTTGGTGAACACAACAAAAACCATCAACAGGACATTCTCTAAAATGGATACTCCGAATCGATTTGTCCGCATTCAAGGCCAAGCGTATTGGAAACATCTTTTAATTTTTGGGGATGCTTTGAGTGCATTCCTTATGACAATTTTAAACTCTTACTTATCAAATGCTTCAAATATTTTATTGAAATCGAGGAAGGTGTGCTAACAAAAATTGCATTCATCAGAGTTTTGTTTAAATCTTTGAAACTTTGGAAAATGCACAACGTATATTTTTCATCCCTCTCTTCATACGCATGAAATGACAAATGAGCAATACATTTCTCATGGAGTTTACCGCGCAAGTCAAACATCCTCAGTGCGTAGTAACCAAGATGGACGTAGTTTACATATTTGTGCTTTAAAACCGAATTTTGTTACTATACGACGTTCATTCCTTGTGAGTGCTGATACGAGCCTCGACAAATCAAACACATAATTTCTACTTTTATTATATCTTCAAGATTCTCTCCAGATAGTCATTTGACTTTTTTTGTTCTGACTGAAACATTTGATATTTTCCTTCTCCATCTTTTCCCTCCTTTCATTCCCCTTCACCTTCTGTTGGTGTCGCAAAGTGCACCGCCCTTTTCTTTGCGCCTCAACGCCCTCCGAGATGTCGACACCTCTTTGTCACCTCAATTGCTCCCAAGTTGCGACTTTGTGGTGGAGGCGAGGCCTCTTTCGCACATCACTGAAACAACACAAAATAGTGCTGTTAATAGGCATGCGACCATTCCGAAGTGCTGTGGCCCTACCGCAACACTTCAATCAAAGGACAACCGCCCGTTCACCCTGGAGCGTGGATTTAAATTTTGTTGCCTTCGGGAACTGAGATCAATGCTCCCATAATTGTAGTTAACCCGGGAGAGCTCTGTGAGATTCAAGACCAGGGCGATTCTGTGTTCGTGAATTACTGCGATGCATTAGTCGTCTGATATTTCATGTATTCCTTCAGTGTACTTTTCTGAGAACGCCTGACCTTTTATTTGTATTTTTTTCAATTGGTTACAATACAGTTTTGATTGGTCATTTCCCGTGAGGATATTGAAAGTTGATCGCTGCGCTGAGCGATATATGTCAGATACGTTGTATACACTGGCGCCAGTGCATTGTGAGCTCCTGGCGTAAGCGGTACGTATCATGATATTATTTTCAGGTATATCTAATACAAGTGTACGATTTGTTAATAATTACATTCAAAGACATGTACAAACCAAATAAAATACATATTTAAGTTAATAGAGCTTCAGATCATTCCCATTCATGAAAGTTTCAGCTATATCTGAGAGAGATACATTGCGGGCACTGGCGTGAGTCTACCTATTGCAGGCACTCCTGGGTAAACGTTATATTAACTTACAATGTAGGCTTTCGCGGCCTGTTTCCATGTTATTCGATGTTTCCGGCCTTGTAGGCCACGATCCAAAGGAGGCTTTCTGGGACATTCTCTATGGACCATGGGCTACAAGCCCGGAAACATCTATTATAATAAAGTTCTCTCCTAGGAGAGGCGGTATTCCTCCCCCACTGGAATGTCAGACGTCCTACAAGACGTCTTGAGTAGTTTCCCCTCACCAGTTATCTCCCCAATCGGGGTAAAACTCTAATATCACAACTGTTTTTACGACGTCGTATGTGGAAATGTAGTTCATTTAAATGTAACTGTAGGTGTGTAAAGGAGAAAATGAAAGAAGGTTGAGGAAGGAAATACAGCGTGTGGTCCATACTTCGTTTGTTGCGGTTTTGCTCCGTCATTTACCTGGTATTGATCAGCGAAATCATGGAAAAGCTTACTTTCGTCCAGAATTTAAATTATTGACAGTCGTCTTTTACTTTCCCGTATACGTACGTATAAACGGAGTAAACTACGTAGTATAGAGTAAGTTATGTAAAGATGCGCGAAAAAGTGGCTAATTTTCGGCAGAAAAAATCATTACCGGACTTGATAACGAGAAAGTGAATAAACCCAGTTGCTAAATTAAGAAACAAATGCCCTACCATATGGTGAAGCCAGAATCCCTGATTTGTGCGTCCTTCGTACCAAAAAACCAATTGAAAACAAAATGTCCGTCCGGCTGTCCGTCAGTGTGTGGACAACACTAGCACCTCAACCACACGTGCGATTTCTTTCAAAATGGATATTCCCCGGTCAATCTGCTTCCATTCGAAGCGCCGTGATTTTGAAAAACCAAATTTGGGGGTACTTTACATGAAGTCCCCCGGATATTTTCGAAATTTTCTCAAAAACGGCTTCAATTTTTTTCTTTAAATTTCTTGTAAGAATAGAGTAAAATACATTTATTAAGGTGGCATGGGTCCGATTTTCACGGATAACTGAATTTTCGAAAATTGTGAAATTTTGAATTTTATTCCGCGTCTCCCTCCAACTACAGAATTGCAGATAGAGATTTTCCCTTCAAATAAAATATGTTCCTCATAGTGAGTTCTTTCTTTAAGATCATGTTCACTTTTTTGAAACTTTTAGTAGTTTTCGCGCAATATTGCGTGCAATATGTGCAACTTTTTAAAAAATTACAAAAACAAGATTTTCTCAAAAACGGCTCCAAATTTTTTCTGCAATCTTTTGGTGAGGATAGTGCCTAATGTACTCTATATGCCATATTGCTCTATCCTTTTGTTTTTGCAAAATTTTCAAAAATGTAAATTTTTTGACTTGTCTGTCACGTCGTTAATATTTACATTAGCGTCGATTTGTTGCCATTATTACATTAATGAGTACATGTGCTTTAAATAATGTCAAGTAAAGTTTCTCGAGAGCTCAACTTTTTTTTGTGAGAACGAGCTCAAAATTCCGCATTTTCAGAAACGCTCAAATGCCATTTTTTCATAAATGGCTCACATTCGTTTCTTCAAACTTTCCGAACGAATAGTACTTTTTGCACTTTTTATTATGAGGTAAAGTTCTTTTTTTAATTACATTAATGTAACATTTTCGAAAGATCTCTCACACCTTCAATATGCACATTTCCAGCAATTCGTAGACACTACTGTGTTAATGTGCTTAAAATGGCTTCAAATCAAGTTTTTCGAAAACTCAAATTTTTGTATAAAATAGGTTTCAAACTTCGCAATTACAGTAGCGCTTACACGCCATTTTCTTAAAAATGGCTTCAAATTTTTCAATTTTTCATTTTTCAAATTGGCATTTAAGACGAGGTTTTAGTGTTCTTTAATATTCTAAAATTAATATTTCCGTTCTACGATTAAGAAACCAAAAAATTAAGAAAATGTGAAAAAATATACTTTGGGCGGCGATAGATGGCAGCTAGTAAGAGTATGGGGAAATTATGAATAACTAGCCCTGACCCAAGGAAAAGAAAACTAAAACGGGAAAGTCTGTGCTATTCTGTAGCACCACTCGTTTTATTTTTAAATTTCTGATAAAACACTGTAAGTAAACGTTTTGAGGCCTCTTAAAATCTTATTTTCAAGATTGTAATATACTGATATTTACAAAAGTCAAAATTTGTATAAAATTATAGAAACAGAACTAATAATCACAAAAGATCTAAAACACAAAGAGTTAAATGAAACTTAAATAACTCATTGTTGACTCCTGAAACTATAATTATGTTTCACTTACTCTTGGTGTTTTTGATTTATTGTGATTATTAGTCCTGTTTCTATAATTTTACAAACATTTTATAATTTTAAATGTGACATATGGATATTTCAGTAAATCACAACCTTGAAAATGAGAACGGAAGAGGCCTCGAAACGTTGATTAGAAAGTTATATCAAGAAATTTGAAAAAAAAGAGACTGTCTATAAATAAATACTGGGCCACACTTCTGAAACCATGGAAAATTACCGATCAGAGCAGATGGTTCCTATAATTCTCCGCCAAACACAGAATGAATTTTACCCTGCTACGTACTAGTTAGTGTATAATATCTGCCACCGTCGGAACTGGAATCCAAGGACCATCTAGTCATCGATGTTGTAGATGCCATAGTGTTATCACTTAGCTATCACAGCCGGTCTGGTACGGTAGAAATATAGGTCCCCGGTAAGAGGGTTCGCCTGCTGGCGTTGTCACCACTATATCCCCGTAACCCTCACTTGAGAAAATGTGACCTTTGGCGATAGTTCTACCTATCCCGTGAAGAGTTGAACAATGGAGCAAATAGGTCCTCGACGCCTCCACACTAATAACGGGGGAAATAAAGTCATCGGAGTAGCGACAAGAAAAACTTTCTAGTCTCGAAGTGGTTAGGTCAATTGCGCTGTCCAGAGATATTGGGATCAGATACAACTGTTGCGAGGCCGCACCGGAAAATCTAATTGACCATGGCCACCCAGCGCTACATACGATGTGGACTGGATTTTACGGCACGACCTCAGCTTCCTTGTCTTCTGAACTGCAACGACTCGACAATACGCGATGTTTCAATCAGCATTGTTTGGAAGTGCTAGTGCATTTGTAAATTGAGTACTTGAGGAATAAATCTATTGCGATAAAACTACTCCTGAATATGGCCCAACGCTAAACTATTGCTTGTGCGTCAAAAATGTTCTGAGAAATTGATTTTCACCGACTTCATTGTCAGAATGACAACCAATACAACGACAGACCTTTCTTTGCTCTCTTAAATTTAATATTTTGCAAGGACAGAAACATATTAACGGTGATTCAATACAGGGAAACCACTACTTCCTGTATCTGCAAAACCAGAGGACAATGAGTTGATTACGAAGCAGGTGTGGAGAGTCAGAAATGTCACTCGTGTAAGATTGTTGAATGAAGTTTCCTTCCACATGTTCAATAACAACAACTGATCATCATTAATTCTCCTGCAAGCCCTGGCTTTTCGTAACATTTATTTTCACTGGCCTATAGAAGAACTGGTAAGAAAAGGGCGTGCGAGTGGCTAATGTGACACAATAATTTTTCTTTGTCCTCCAATGACATAGGTCTGGAAGAAAGAACGAAGAGAAATATCCACTTTCAAAGAGTGATTACGAACGGTTCTTCCAAGTGAGCCGGTTCATCTTCCTTGTGCAAGCAGAAGACGGCGCAGATCATACCTATCCTTTGCTTAAGGGACTTACGCCTCGGGAAGAGTATCCTAGTCGAAGGAGAGACTTCTCTCGAGGGTTAAGAGATTCTGTGGGGATTTATTACGGTCCTCTTACCTCCCTACCGAGTCCCACTCAGCGGCGAAAAATTACCCGCATTACTTTAATTAGTCGCGAAAAGGGCGGCGCTGCTCAGAGCAAATTCCCGAGTCACAACCTTCGCGGCGCAAGAACGACATCCAGAGAAGTGCGCTGATCCCCTCATTTTTCTCTTTCCCTGTTCTGTCCCTAGGACGTTCGAGTTTTTATTAAGCTTGTTCAAAGCTCATTTCACGATTACGTTTGTACTATGCTAGTTCATAGCACGGAAGTCATTTATTACACACAGAACTTCATGGATTGTAAAAATTATTAAATAGAAGGACTCTTAGACACACGTCCTGAGCATGATTTTTACGAGCAAACGCGTTTTAGGTTGATGTTTTGGCGCAAAAATAGAATTATGTGAGGAGACTGAGGCAATCAGCTTATTACAACTACCAAACCCTAACAAGGAACATTGAGAATGAGTGATTGCAAACGCTTCATAGGTAATTAGTCATTGTTTAGGTACTGTTCGAACTCTCAATGCCTTATTTTAAGCCTAATTAATTATATTTTTATTCATGTTTGCACACTTCCTCGTAATCAAAGGATCAGTACATTGCAAATCAATTTATACGTATTCTGTCTCATTACAAGCCATCGCCAAGTGGCGCGAAGCTTGTCAACGCCGTACGAGTTCTAACCAGCACAAAGCCTGGCAACGCGCAATCACAAGAATAATTACACTACCTTTGTTTTAACAAACTAACACTACTTCATTGCTCTAACAAACACACTATATAATTATTTCCAATATTTGAATTTCTGGGCAGACGTTCAACTCATTTCTTAATAGCAAATTCCAATCACATTATTTCTAAATGTTTCAAATATAGCGTCGCGCTTCTATTGGCCAGAGCCAAGCCCGGCGTCTTTTACCGGTCGCATCACGGCTGATCTAATATCTCGCAAGAAGTACGGTAGCAATGAGGCGTTCGTCGCGGCTGGACGTAAACGATGCGCACTGCAAAATATTCTAGTTTTTTGTAAATACCGTCATTGGTTTATTAACAGTGCTAACGCGAGTGCAGTGTGTCTTGCCAATTCGCAATGCGTGTTTACATTGAACGTTGTTGAAAATTGTTTACATTGTTTACGAACTAAACAATTCGCCTTCCGGCACGCATTTATTAACAACAATTTCCAACCGGCACTCGTTATACGAGAATGCATTTGCTATGCGTTTGTTGCATCCTAGTGACTCTGATTATACGTAGCTGTTCTCGCAGAACATTCAACATTGTGTTAATAAATGAACAATGACATCACTGGTAACATTCAGTGTGATATGCGCTGCTACAATCTAAAAGTTTCACAACTGCAGTGCCCCGTTATTCACGTGGGCAAGGGCTAATTAACCCACCCGCAACCGCGGGCGGCTTCAAGTTTACAATCTTCAATGAAGTGCATTTATTTTGTTTGTTTCTCTTCATACATTCTAGGATTAACTTAATGTGAATTAATTTATTTATATTAACAGGATAACAACATGCCCACCGCATTCTCAGACGTTTTAAATTAATTTCTCAACGGCAAAAGCGGCGTTGTTTTATTACAAGTAATGTTCAATCATTTAATTATACATATTGATTCAAAAACGTGCTTTATTCCAAAGTAGTAGTAACGATACAAAATTTATTTTTAATAACGCAGTCGCCATTTGCTGCCCTCAAAATGGTTGGTCCTTCGAGACAAAGGGTGAGTAGGAAGATGAGTTATTGTTGGATGTTGAAGAACGGTATGCAAATTTATTTCTATTTTAGAATTTCAGTACACAGCCACTACTAGCATACCCCTCTCCAACAGCTAATCATCGAGGTTTTATCCATCACTACCCTGGAAAGTCTGTGAACCTCTTTTCGATTATAATTATTTATACAAAAATTTAAAAACATATTATAATTTACTTATTTGTGTATTTTAAATAATTCATTTTATAAATACATTTTTTAATTGAGAGTTTTAGTCCCTTTTGTGTCAAATCGGTCTTTTCAACCGTAATCTCTAGCAGCTCTTGTCTCACGGTGCAACAATCATTTCTTATCATTACTATGGTGGGTGATGACATCCCTCTCCACAACCCTACTATCTGATGCCCCAATGTCCATCCCAACCAGATTTATACTTGTCTAATGATCTTAGTTACCCACAGGCCAATTTAAATCCGCTTATACACCAGTTGGGGGAATAAATGAGACGAATGAATTGAAGTTGTACTCTCTCACTTCCATCATCTCCATAACATGTTTTATATCATTTTGACACTTATTCGTGGGGATGATAGACGTTATGGACGACATTCATAAAGCTATGAAACACCTGACATGCACATATTTCAAAAAATAAAACAACACAATAGTAGGATGCTACTGAGCTCTCGTGACATGCGGCTACACCAATAGTAGGGGTTGAGGACCCAATATAAAGAGTAACCAACTTCCCAATCTATTCAATCACATGTATAAATACACTTTGAGGTTCACAAATAGTAATATCAGGACCTTAACTCTTTAAATATGAAAATTTGCTGAAGTAAACCTGTGTTTTCAGGATATTTATTTGTTACCATCACCTTTTAGAGAGTGGAAGGAACGATTTCTATATTTCGTGTAAAATGAAAGTAATTTTATTGATAGTTTATCGGTCCCTGTCGTCTTCTCCCTGCTCTCTCTACCTTGCGTGCTTGCTATCGTCACAATGCTCCACCTTCCCAGATCTACCCCGCACGTTCTCTACTGCCGTCTCTGCCCTCCCCTCTCCCTTCCCTCACGTCTCATCTCTTATCATCCAGTCCCATTCCGTCCCCATCCCGCCCATAACCCATCCCTTCCCGCACCAACCCGTCCCATTCCGTACAATCCCTTACCATCCCGCCCCATCCCATTCCATCCCGCAACGCTGCCTGCACGACAGTAACATGGTCTTTACCTGCTACAGATGTACCAATATAGAAAAAATACATAAAATCAGGACTATCGATAGAAGGGGTTATGCAGGCCAGACATTATTTTACAGAGTATTAGATGAATCGCTCCCAGTACACGTAACGCGTACCTTGAAGCCGCAGAATACCCTGCAGATCCACAACCCCTTAGGTAGGAATGGATCCAGCCAAAATTTCTTTTGGGGGGTTTAATAGATTTTTGTTAGATAATGTGATAAAATAATGAATAATTTATTTTATCTAATTTACCTTGCTAGGTCAGTTCTTTGGGTTCTCATGCTCTCTATACAGAGAAGCCTGGAAGTCTGAAATTGTTTATGTCCCGAAGGAATAACACACAACGTGGCACAACAATAATTTTGTTTATTAAGAATGGAATTTGAGATTAAAAATATAAAAATTCTCTTGCTTAATTTCATGCATTAAGTTCACTGTACCAAATTGTCTGGCGTTGTGAAACGATGGCCCCGCAGTTCGTAGCCCCTTGACTTCCGCGCCGAAAATCCGTGTGCTTCTTTCTTGCTGCTCACTTCTTGCACACTTGTTCCACAATTTGTCCTTCCTATTCGCGTCGATGTCCAACTTTAATAATTCAGGTTACAAACGCGCCGCTACCACCAGGATGCCAGTCAACCACCAACTCTCCTTCGTCCAGGGCCCCCTTCTCGCGCGTCAACAACCTTCGTTACCTAGTAACCGCGACCGTCCAGATTGAAGCGCGGCGTTTGTTTTGTAATATTTTTGTATATTACAGCTCCGTCCGTCCAGATTAACGCGCGGCGTTTGTTCTGTAATATTTTGTATATTACGATAACAACATATTTCTTATTATATTGTATATTGCTTTTGTAGCGCGCACGTTACTATACAATTTTATTATGGCCCTCATGACCCCTCCCCGGATCCGCCACTGCCCTTAGGAGGAGACATGTCTCGCAAGGACGCCACTGAGCGCCGGGGGCTTCGCTCCAGTTTGGAAGTGCCCAGTGAGTCCCCGGAAGTGCCCGCTCGGCTGTACGCTCTGGCGCGGCCAACAGCTCTCTTGATTAAAGAAGTTAGGCGACATGGCGAGTGCGTAAACCTACGAGCTCTCTACAGTCATAATGATCAGGCACGAAATAGAGGTAGCTGAGAGTACACGGCTCCCAGACAGGAGACAGGAAGAAAGAGATGGAGAGAATATAGCAAACGCGCAAACTAAGAGTTAGAAAGACAACACAGGAGAAAATGAAGTCCGTAAAGGAATGGAGAAGTCCTAAAATTATTAACCCACTTAATATCACGACTGTGTTAATGGGTATTAAAGTTAGGCTCAAAAGCGACAATGAAGCTAATAAATCGTTACAAAGAAACGGAGGTAAAATTGTTTAAAAGAGTTATTTCTGCTTTTGGCTTCTAAAAATTGAAACTTTCAGAAGGTGTTAAATTTTTTTCTGTCTAAAAGAGGGGCGAGTCACAAATGAGTATAATAGGTTATGCTTACCAGCTCTGCAAGACTCTCATGATTGATGAGAAGAGCAGCGTCAATACATTATAATTCATGCGACCGGAGTAGATTTCTCGTACTGACATTGCGGCGTGTTTGTAAAGCGCGCTTGCTCATCGTAAACTCCAATGTCAAGACCGAATGCGCAAATAACTCTAGAGAAACGACGTCAGGCGAATAAATCTCTCTAGAGTTTACAGCCTCAGTGCATCCGAACTATAGAGAGATCGGATGAGTAGAGTATTGTACGCATTACTGTTGAGGCAATTTTTGTATTCAGGAGGTAACTAGTTAGATCTGAAATGGTGGCTTTTTAGTATAGTAATAATAGGAACATTTTTTTCACAAAAGTCAATAAGATACTTCATTTCTACTTCCCCCCCAATCTCATTAATAAGACCAATTACCAACCAAATCAACAGAAAGAGTAAATGCAAAACATTGTTTGTGTATCTCTTATTTTGAAGTTGGTATGGAGATTGTGTAATTAGCAGCAAGAGATTCACCGCCCTAAGGTTAATGCAAAGCATTGTTTGCTACAAGAGTATTTCAAAAATATAAACCTCTTCTGAACTAAAATATTATTGTGATTTGGTTCGTAATGCTTCAGTTTATACGTAAAGTTTCATCAAACCAGGTTTTTACTCATTGTGACTATTGCTATATTTATTTTTATTACTATTATTATTACTCTTTACTACAACTAGGTCAGTCATAATTAAACATTCATCTCTCTTTCTGTTACTTTCGCACATGATTAGGTTAAAATCGCTTGCATCCTCTCTCCCAACATATTCTCTCACTTTAGACATAGTCGCTAGAACCCATAAAGATTGAAATTGATGTAGATCCTGATATATAATTGGGATGCGTATATGGTACGAATAATATATATTTTGACCATAAAGGATCTATCAATATTGACTTCAGGAATTAAAACTTCAATACATTTATTTTTGGCTCCACGTTATGCTAATTTATGTTTTATGTTAATTTGTATACCATTGCCAACCGTTGCCAATGTATGCTCTTGACAAGGCCGTACTAAACGTGCGAAACTTTGAGCCAAAAAAAATGTATTTGAAGTTTTTATTCCTGAAGTCAATATTGATTGATCCTTTATGGTCAAAATATATATTTATTCGTACCATCTACGCATCTAATTAGACCCATAAATGTAGTGCATGTTCTTAACATTGCGGGGTTGCCGTTCTTCCCCAGTTAATACGAGATCTGGCGCCGACCTACATGACCCCATGCGGGGATATCCCAGCTAGGTATTTCTCACCAACTGGGCACTGGCCCAGCCGGAACAAACTCTAAGCACCCAACTGGTCACCCAACATGTGTGGTAGAGTAGTTCTTGAAAATGTGTGTGTAAGTAAGGAGTTAGAGGATAGGACAAGGAAGAAGAAGGAAAGATCACGCGCGGTCCGTGGCCCGTTTATTAGAGTGCGACATTCGCCGGGTGTTGATCAGAGAAATCACGGAAAAGTACCGATCAGAGCAGCTGGCCGCTAGAATGCTCCTCCATATTGGGGCCGACTTCGACCCAGCTGCTTCGTCAATGTTGAAAATCCTGCCACCGTCGGGATACGAACCATAGGACCTTCCGGCCTGAGGCACAGCAGTGACATCAGTTGATGTCTTGAGCCCCCTCCGCTGATCCGAGGAGAGAAGTGAGGAGGCAATAAGTCGGGGAGGCGGGGAGACGAGAGAGATCACGTGGCCCTGGTGGAAATGAAACTTCATCAAACGTTGTACGGCGACCCATAATCACAGAACTCTACCATATATGTAGAAGTACACCAGGTTGTGAATAAAATCAGTAAACAATATTTACTCATTTCTTAGGAATTTCTCTAGGAATCCGATCATTCAACAACTTATATCTAATCTAAAAAACATTTTTTTGAGGAGTAAGGTACTAAGACTGATACTGACGTGTGATGGAGAAAGTGAGGGTCAAATCTCAGAAGCATTTATGAGACTGCCCCATGGTGCGCCTGTTCAGATAAATGTCCCCGTCCCCGACCCCCGAAAACTGCCTAAGGGCAGTCTCCCCGCAAAATCCCTTACAATAAATAAATACTTTTTGGAGGATACAAATTAGGGATCACAGGAATAAGAAGTGAATCATTTGTTGGCTCGTCGTTTAATACTATATCGTTTAAGTCGCCCTACATCTGGAAGTGAAAGAAAAAACGTGGGACAATAGCACAGCAACCCCTAGCAGTTCCCAACTGCACATATCTACGTTCCGAGAGGCCGTCCGCCAGGGGCGCTACGTGCACTTGCAAGCCTCCACTGTCTTGAAACGCAAGGCTATCACCCCACTCTCTCCTCCCCAATCACACACACACACACACTCACACACTCCGCCTTCTTTGATCTGCGTGGCGCGTTCACTCGGCCGATGCCAACAGCTGCAGGGCTTTCACTGACGCGCAGCTCCTCGCCGCAAATCTCGTGCGCTCTCTACGAAGGACAAAGGGCGGCCGAACTCCGCAGGGAAAGGAAGGGCCTCGCAAAGCCAAATGGCTGCCTGCGATTGGCGGCTCTTTTGCGGCAGGTGCGCGAACGACTGGCGGGCGAGCTCGAATCCGCGCCTCTCAAAGCCTCCGAAAGGACGCTCAGCGATTCGTGCCGGGGTGCAATCGCTCGGATTGCTTCTCCGCGCGTTTTATATCTCCTACGAGGAAGACGCAGCCAAACAAGAACTTGGTAGTAGTAGTAAAGCGAGTATTCTACAGCTGTCGGCCGTTTCTCGCTGCCTATCCCCATTTCGTTTGATCTTCCCAAGCATCATAAAGACTCTGCATCATGAAGACTCTTGCGCCTTGTATAAAGCTTATAATGGTCATTCAGCGTGGAAAGAAATTAATCGGTGGCTATGTATTCCTACATACATCAGTAGAGTGGATCACAGGCACAAAACAAATTTAAGACAGCAGAGAACGGATGTCGGGAAATTTTCTTTACAAATCGAACGATTACGGAATGGAATAGATTGCCTGCAAAAAACCTTTGAACACTTTCCCTCAAAGCGTTCAGCAGTTCAGGAAATTAATTTGGGGTATTATTAAAGTAAATGAGGGAGAATAGTGGGTTATATAGCGCTGCATAAGTGTTCTATGTGAAGAGAGGTGTAGTGCAGTGTATAGCAGAGAAATAAAGAAGGAAATTTTTTCAGGTCTTAGTGAAGTGCAGTGCAAGTGAAGTACAGTGTGATCCTAGTGCAGTATGTTTTTCTCTTCTTTTTCTTTTCTCTCTTAATGTAATTTATTGTTTAATGATCAGTCAGTTTTTATATTATTATCATTATTTTACCATTATTTTTATTATTTTACCATTATTACTACTATAATCGTCTCCTGTATTATTTCAGTAGCATACCTTTGGGTTCCGGCTCTCACACGCAACGAATCTTTATAAATGAGGGCTCCAAAGAAAGAGACTTTCACGGAGGCTTGACGAATTCCATTTTGACTTTAAAAATATGGATGATTTCTTAAAGAAAAGCATCTACATATTCATGTAAAATGGCAACTCGCATCACATGTCAACTTATATCGCAAATACACTCATAAACGAAGCATTTTAGAGCCTTAAAAAGTAAACCAAGATGAGACATTCCGCGCTCCATTCAATTAACTTTTCTGTTCCACGCTTCAATACTATCAGGGCCACCTCAATATTCAGTCCTTCCTGCTGGTAGCCATTTTTGTAGCGACTCACTTAGAAAGCTGAGATTTGACAATTTTATTTACGCTTTCTGTTAACACCGTAGTTTGTGCAGTCTGACGAGGTTTATTTGCATTATCATTAATTCAAGATTTGCTCTCGCAGCAACAACTAGAATTACTATTATAGTTCCTTGATACCTATACCTATGAAGATTGTGTCTTGGGCGTGTAGTGAACTATTCAATTATATTTTTCATAGTCTATAAATGCTGTGTACTTAATTGTGAAGGATGTGGGTGTTCAGTGAAGAGTGAAGACTGTCTTGTGTTTAATAACACCGTACCAATATTTTTCGTTATCATTCGATGAAATTTTCTAGTCAACGGGTTCAGACACGTAGCTTCTCAAAAGTAAAAAGCTAATATTTTTGTGACTATCACGAAAAACTAAAATCTAATTGACAAAGAATATTGAATAATTACTTCAAATGTCTTTAGGTAAGTGTTGGGAATTGTTCCAGCAAATTCTCCATGATATTGAATATTGAAAACTTCTTTTTACACATTAATTGCATTGTTTTTTATTTTTATTTGTAATGTGTTAGTACATTGCAATTACCTTTATAGATACAATAAAAGTATAGTAGTATAGATAGTAGTAAGTAGTATAGATACAAATAAACACGTTTCGTTAACTACTTTCCCTCTTAGAATGAAAATAGAAGCATAGGGATGAGTGTGGGGTCTAACATGCGAGAGTTCTCGCACGGGCATATATACGCAGAGGTAGTGGGGGAAAACTTTTTGCTATGGCACAACACAATGAACAAACTTTTAAAGTATCTAAAGTAAAATAGCTTGAAATAAATGGAAAACAAAATCAAACGCTTAGCCTACAATACTATGTGAATCAATTAATCAACTAAATTTAAAAATAATAGAAAGAATAGTGCAAGTCACCCGACAACTTCCAACGATCGCAGTCCAAACGCACGATTTAAATGTTGGCGACATCTGGAAGTATGTACACTAATGCCCAACTGCAAACTCATATTGTAAATAAAACACCGTTTGGTATTAAACTCAAGGTGTCGGTTCGTTAAATGCAATAAATATTAAAAATGCAAACATAGTTTGAGCAACATTCCCATGTATCGAAGTGGGCTTACTAATGCCTACTAAATTGTTTCTAATGCTAACAAATGGTATTTAGTATTCAAAGGTGAAAATTTTAGTTTGATTATTTTTTGGCTGGGAATTGTTTTTCTTGAGGGTACGTAGGGACGCAGAAAATAATTGAATACTTTTTAGTAAACAAATAATTTTCAATTTCTCACCCCAGCAAGCTGGCACCCTGACTCTCCAAAACCCACTCGGTTCATCATAACAAATCAAGGAACGTTAAATAATATTGCAATAAGTAGGTCTGTTCTTGCCCGATCCGGTATTTTCGCACTACTTTACTTGGCTTTCTCAAGAGTACCTTTTCTATTATTTGACTATCAAGGAAAGCAAAAAGCTAACTCTCAAGGAAGATTGAAAATTTTCTTCGAATGTTGTTTTTAAAGAAGTATGATTGTTTCAAGAACATCTCTCTATAATGTTGAATAAACTTCAATTGAAAAATTTGTTTCAAACATCAATTGCATTGTTATTTTGTTTGATATTCTGTAAGTACATTAGTAATTCCTCTCTTTTATGGAACGGATAGACAAATGGATAGGGAAAGGGTGGGATTTAACATGTGAGAGTTCTCGCACGGGAACGCTAGTTAGCATATAATATGCTAGTTATATTACATTATTATTTTTGTTATTATTATTATTATTATTGATATTAGTATTCTATGTTACTGAGAGACTGTGTAAATATATGTTTTTGTAATTAGCTGCCACCGGGTTAGACCCAATTGCAGTTTAAATAAATCTATCTATCATCTTCTAAATCTCTCGCCGCCATCATTGATTTTATGTCTTCCTCCCACTTCCTTCTTGGTCTTCCTCTATATCTTCTTTCTTCAGGATGGTATTCCCACATGATCTTTTAGTAGCTTACTGTCCAACCTTCTTAAATGTCCATACCATAGCAAAGCCTTTGTTTCTATCAGTTATATGGTTGATTTTCCAGGTTTTATTATTTATATTATTTTTTGATTTTTCATTCTTTCCTTTCATGTAACCTCATAATACCGTCTCCAGTATTCCATTTCTGTTCCTTGAATCCTACTTCTATCCCTGGCATTAATAGACCATAACTCAGCTCCATATGTGAATAGACATTCAACAAGTTTTATACTATGTAATTTTGGTGTTTCTTTTTATGTTTGAATTCCATGTCAGTGGATGTAAAGATCTTATTACTTGCCGGCCTCTATTCGTTTTGTTTAAAACATCTTTGCTATCACGACCATCACTCGTTAATTCAACTGAGTGTAACTTTAACAAGTTAACAAAAAAAAAGAACTTGTTACTTTTTAAACATCTGTGTGGACTTGCATGTTTGTTTGCGTGTAAGTCTAAGGAAACATTGCTCTCTTTCGTCTTTCGTTTACTTTCCTTCCTTGTGCTTATGTATTGAAATCAGCCAAACATAGTTTAATGATTTATCTCTAAAATATTCATTTCATGAAATCCGTAATTATAAAAATGTCTCAATAACGGTTGTTCTTGTGTTTATATATCGCTGTTTTTTTGTAAAGATGTCCTATCCTCTCCTATGGCTCGACCTCCCTATGCGGCAGGTGGCCAACCACTCGATCGCGATCGACTGGTCGGTCGCGAAGCCGATTTTGGTCGATCGCCGATGGTTTGCAATGTCTGGGATGGATGATGAAAAAAATAATTTTGAACATATACTTTACTTATCTACCAATACTTTGCTGTAATGCACATTATACTGAAACACAGTGTATAAACATATTATGCATTTCACAACCTTTGTTCCACTTAGACTACGCCTAAGGCAAGAGGTCGATCGCGACACACTTTTAAGATAAAAAGTAGATCTTATAACAGAAAAGTTGGCCATCCCTACTATACGGGATGGCCGACCAGCGGTGATCCAGCGTCTCGGCCATGGGATAAGAGGTTCATATGGTTAACATGAAGACATCCCTTCACCGTAGATTGTCTTCATAATCTTAGGGTAGGATTTCTCATTGTCACATAGCAAATGATTCTGGGACAGTTGTAAGGAAAATGTAGAGCTATAATTTACTAATTTACCCTACCAAGATCCGAACTCGGGTTTGCGCTGTGGATTGTAAAGATGTAGCCGAAAATAAATTCAACATTAGTTCCTCTACGTATGATGAATAAAACGCTACCATCAATGTGTGCATAAAATAATACACTCTGCATTACTGCACTCACTGAAGGTCTTTGAGGATTAGGAATTTCTACTCGACTGAAACGAGACAAAAAGTGTGTGAGGTAGGTGCTAATGCGAGAAACATGTCAATGCATCTTCTTCGTATTCCGTCTCCTCGAAAACCTCCCCGCAATAGCGCGAAATGGCGTTTTCTTCCCGATCATCAGCAGACGCGTCAGAGACACATCTGACAAAAGACGACGCGAATTTTTTCTGCAAAAAAACATCAAACTTGGTGACATTTATTTCTGTATATGCCCTTACATTGCAAACGCACGTTGCACGCATATTTCTATGCTCGAAGACCAGACAAGTGACGATCGCCGGATGAGAAAGCGGTCAGCTTGAAAAAGGAAATAAGTGTTGCCTTTGAATACGCGCAGGTATTGACGTAAATTGTAACACGAACATTTGAACTTTTTTCGTCTTTTAATCTTTCCTAAAGGAATTTACCACGCTCTTCTGTGCGGAACATCTTTTCCATTAATTCCCAATGTCCGTTCATGTTCCTAATGAACTCACTTCATCGATAACAAGAACTTTCAATGAACCTTTATTTCACCTAGCAGTTCTTACACTATAAAAACAATACCTATAGAAGTCTAGCACATCTACTGACTTCTTTTAACCCTTAACTGGTGACGTGCGGTCTCTAAGACTGCTGAGAAAAAATAAACGCGTAGCTCTTCTTTCTGGTACGTCGCAATAAGTTTTTCTTTACAGTACGTTCCTATCTCTTTCCAAACTACACTCACGCGTGACAGGGGATCCAGTGAGAGCCGTTCGCCTTTGAGGTACAGTTGAACTTTTGGAGCGGTCTTGCAGACTTTACATCACCAGTGGGGAGATTTTTTTCCCACAGTGCATTGCAATATTTTATTAATGGATACTTTTCGTGCAACAATGCATTATCGTATTTAAATGAAGGTTTTTTAATGTAGTGAATAATATTCCATACCATTCTACGAGTTCTTAAGACATATAATAGTGAAGAAACAGTATGGAAAAAATTATATACAGAAATTTACTTGGGGAGTAATAAATAATTATATATTTTTTCATTTTACTTATTAACAAATCCTTTTATTTTATTGTTTATTATAGCATTGTTAGCGTGAGAAAAAAAATTGACAAGTCAACAAAAAATGGAGCACCGAGAATAATCTGCCTAAAACTTTTGGGGTCTCACAGACCGCACGTCACCGGTAAGAGAAGTTTGAAGGCACGTCACTACTTAACGGTTAAAACAATTTACAAATAATCTGCATTTCATTAAAACGTATTTAATTCCTTTCTAGCGTTAATCAGTATAATTGTAATAATCAGTAAATTGTTTTAGTATAATTGTAATATAGTAGTGAAATAAGGTAATTTATAGTTTAGAAAGATACATAGGTAGTGACATTGATTAAATGAAGCAGTATATTAAATACAATAAAGTGGAAACTGGAATGACAGGAAACAAAAACATATGCAATTGAGGTTAGTCAAGAGAACATTATTTTGGCACAGAATAAATTGACACAATTCATGTTGCCGAATACCTGTACGTATTTAAGCACGTGTTCACATAGAATTTCACAATTTTGAGTGAAACCGCCCATTTTGGGCGAAATCGCTAAATAAATTTAGATTCCCTTGCAATTTTACACGCCATCCCATCAGATGGCAAAGGGTATCTGTGTACATGCTCTCTTTGCAACTAGGGCCGCAACGGTAGAGGCGGTTATTCCTTGAAGCCATCTACAACCTGCCCTCTGCCATCCTGTGGCAGCAACCAGCTGCTTCTCTAGCGCCCCGCAACGACAACAGCCAACATTAAAATGAGAAAGTAATTATTACGATGTATTAAATTTCTTTACTCAGTTTTATGTACAAAGCGCTAGAAAATATCACTAAAGGACCTTGATATCTGAGAGACTATAAACATTTTGTATAATTAAAAAAATACATCTTCTTGGTGAAGAAATACACCTTACAGTGCCAACCAAAATTAATTCATAAAACCTTTTAGAACATTGGATTGTTTAGTGATACCGGGCGTGTCAACTGCTGTGGTCACTAATCCCGTAAGTGTAGAACATGTTTTATCACGTGAGGTGGCGGTAATCTTTCTCTGCTGGATGGTGAGATCCGGCGCCAAACTACACTTCGCCTTGCTAGAATTTCCCCAGCCAGTACCTCCCACCAGACCTGCATCATCATCAGACGAGATAAGTTCTAAGCTCCAGGCTGGTCTCCTGATGTGTGTGGTAGTGTATTGGAAGTAAATGTACGTTTCTGTAAGTAAAGGGTGTGAATACAACAATACAACAAGGAAGAGGAAGGAAAGATCGCGCGCGTTCCGTGATCCGTTTGTAAGGGTACTGCTTCGGCTATCACCTCGTATTGATAAGAGAAATAATGGAAAACTACCGATTTGACCAGTCGGTCGCTAGAATTCTCCTCCAGATAGCGGCTTAATTTTATCTAGCCATCTAGCTGGTGTCGAAAATCCTGCCACCGTCGGACTCGAACCCTGGGGCTTCCCAGCCTAAGTCATGGCACTGACATCAGTTGATACCCTGAGCCACCTCAGTCTATTTTTAGAATCAAATGATACATTTTACAGTAAAAATATCAATAAATGCATATAAAATGTGGCAGTTACATTTATACTGAAGAGTTTGTAGCGGCTTCACAGTGTCCAACGTGTACCAACACAGTGTATTTTAACTGTATCGAAAGTAGATACAAATTCGACAGTTTTCGCGTTTTGTATTGTGAATATCAAAGACAAATCCCACGTAATTGTCCATGGGTTCAAATGAATCCGGAGAAGTGTGTGTGTGTGTAATAAGCACATTACATTTGTACGGTTGTTAGGTGGGAAACGTGATGAACAGGCAGACAGTTGGTAGTCAGAGACATGGTGGGCAGACATAGCACTGGAAGCATCAACAATTGTGAACGATTAGTGCGTTAGCTGGGAGTGTCCCGAAGGAAGACACAAAGAGACGAAAGACGCAAACGTTTTCTCTCACAAATGTACCAACATTCTGGATATCCCTTTTTCGAGCCATTAAGGTATTTTTTGGTGTAATAGAAGAACATACAGAAAGTTACAAGCGACCTGTTAGCAGCATTACCACCAATGTGGTAATGGCGCGATGTGCGCATTGCGGTGCGTGTGTCTTTCGGTCTTCTGGCCTCGGTTGCTAAGAGAATGCACGCATGTGAAATTTTACACTTCGGAAAGAGTGCGTGGTAAACGGCTTCAACTGGGAAAGTGCATTCGCTGTGAACGAATACGACCAACCAGGTTCGTGCTCCTCGCGTTGCTCTTCACCCACTTCCTTTCGCCTCCATTCGGGAGAAAGAAATTGCTTCCGCTGCTCTTCCTATCCACACCCTTTCTTTCCTTCGAGCTACTCTCCTATACTCCGGTTTAAACATAGATTCACTTCAAGGTCACGAACTGGAAGGGGGGGGTCATTACTATCCAATCACGAGCTCCAATACGACAAATTTAAGACCTAATGAAGCTCGCGATTGGTTGACAGTATTCCCATCTCCTTCCAGGTCGTAACTATGTGCGCTTATGCCGCGCGCCTAGGTTTAAATCGAAATATAGGGACTTACAGCGCCCTACCCTCAATCCCTTTCGCCCAACTCCCATCATCTCACCGTCTCCCGTCTCCCGTCTCCCGTCTCCCGTCTCCCGTCTCCCGTCTCCCGTCTCCCGTCTCCCGTCTCCCGTCTCCCGTCTCCCGTCTCCCGTCTCCCGTCTCCCGTCTCCCGTCTCCGTCTCCCGTCTCCCGTCTCCGTCTCCCGTCTCCCGTCTCCCGTCTCCCGTCTCCCGTCTCCCGTCTCCCGTCTCCCGTCTCCCGTCTCCCGTCTCCCGTCTCCCGTCTCCCGTCTCCCGTCTCCCGTCTCCCGTCTCCCGTCTCCCGTCTCCCGTCTCCCGTCTCCCGTCTCCCGTCTCCCGTCTCCCGTCTCCCGTCTCCCGTCTCCCGTCTCCCGTCTCCCGTCTCCCGTCTCCCGTCTCCCGTCTCCCGTCCTCCCGTCTCCCGTCTCCCGTCTCCCGTCTCCCGTCTCCCGTCTCCCGTCTCCCGTCTCCCGTCTCCCGTCTCCCGTCTCCCGTCTCCCGTCTCCCGTCTCCCGTCTCCCGTCTCCCGTCTCCCGTCTCCCGTCTCCCGTCTCCCGTCTCCCGTCTCCCGTCTCCCGTCTCCCGTCTCCCGTCTCCCGTCTCCCGTCTCCCGTCTCCGTCTCCCGTCTCCCGTCTCCCGTCTCCCGTCTCCCGTCTCCCGTCTCCCGTCTCCCGTCTCCCGTCTCCCGTCTCCCGTCTCCCGTCTCCCGTCTCCCGTCTCCCGTCTCCCGTCTCCCGTCTCCCGTCTCCCGTCTCCCGTCTCCCGTCTCCCGTCTCCCGTCTCCCGTCTCCCGTCTCCCGTCTCCCGTCTCCCGTCTCCCGTCTCCCGTCTCCCGTCTCCCGTCTCCCGTCTCCCGTCTCCCGTCTCCCGTCTCCCGTCTCCCGTCTCCCGTCTCCCGTCTCCCGTCTCCCGTCTCCCGTCCTCCCGTCTCCCGTCTCCCGTCTCCCGTCTCCCGTCTCCCGTCTCCCGTCTCCCGTCTCCCGTCTCCCGTCTCCCGTCTCCCGTCTCCCGTCTCCCGTCTCCCGTCTCCCGTCTCCCGTCTCCCGTCTCCCGTCTCCCGTCTCCGTCTCCCGTCTCCCGTCTCCCGTCTCCCGTCTCCCGTCTCCCGTCTCCCGTCTCCCGTCTCCCGTCTCCCGTCTCCCGTCTCCCGTCTCCCGTCTCCCGTCTCCCGTCTCCCGTCTCCCGTCTCCCGTCTCCCGTCTCCCGTCTCCCGTCTCCGTCTCCCGTCTCCCGTCTCCCGTCTCCCGTCTCCCGTCTCCCGTCTCCCGTCTCCCGTCTCCCGTCTCCCGTCTCCCGTCTCCCGTCTCCCGTCTCCCGTCTCCCGTCTCCCGTCTCCCGTCTCCCGTCTCCCGTCTCCCGTCTCCGTCTCCCGTCTCCCGTCTCTCCCGTCTCCCGTCTCCCGTCTCCCGTCTCCCGTCTCCCGTCTCCCGTCTCCCGTCTCCCGTCTCCCGTCTCCCGTCTCCCGTCTCCCGTCTCCCGTCTCCCGTCTCCCGTCTCCCGTCTCCGTCTCCCGTCTCCCGTCTCCCGTCTCCCGTCTCCCGTCTCCCGTCTCCCGTCTCCCGTCTCCGTCTCCCGTCTCCCGTCTCCCGTCTCCCCGTCTCCCGTCCTCCCGTCTCCCGTCTCCCCGTCTCCCGTCTCCCGTCTCCCGTCTCCCGTCTCCCGTCTCCCGTCTCCCGTCTCCCGTCTCCCGTCTCCCGTCTCCCGTCTCCCGTCTCCCGTCTCCCGTCTCCCGTCTCCCGTCTCCCGTCTCCCGTCTCCCGTCTCCCGTCTCCCGTCTCCCGTCTCCCGTCTCCGTCTCCCGTCTCCGTCTCCCGTCTCCGTCTCCCGTCTCCCGTCTCCCGTCTCCCGTCTCCCGTCTCCCGTCTCCCGTCTCCCGTCTCCCTTCTCCCGTCTCCCGTCTCCCCGTCTCCCGTCTCCCGTCTCCCGTCTCTCGTCTCTCGTCTCTCGTCTCTCATCTCTCATCTCTCATCTCTCATCTCTCATCTCTCATCTCTCATCTCTCATCTCTCATCTCTCATCTCTCATCTCTCATCTCTCATCTCTCATCTCTCATCTCTCATCTCTCATCTCTCATCTCTCATCTCTCATCTCTCATCTCTCATCTCTCATCTCTCATCTCTCATCTCTCATCTCTCATCTCTCATCTCTCATCTCTCATCTCTCATCTCTCATCTCTCATCTCTCATCTCTCATCTCTCATCTCTCATCTCTCATCTCTCATCTCTCATCTCTCATCTCTCATCTCTCATCTCTCATCTCTCATCTCTCATCTCTCATCTCTCATCTCTCATCTCTCATCTCTCATCTCTCATCTCTCATCTCTCATCTCTCATCTCTCATCTCTCATCTCTCATCTCTCATCTCTCATCTCTCATCTCTCATCTCTCATCTCTCATCTCTCATCTCTCATCTCTCATCTCTCATCTCTCATCTCTCATCTCTCATCTCTCATCTCTCATCTCTCATCTCTCATCTCTCATCTCTCATCTCTCATCTCTCATCTCTCATCTCTCATCTCTCATCTCTCATCTCTCATCTCTCATCTCTCATCTCTCATCTCTCATCTCTCATCTCTCATCTCTCATCTCTCATCTCTCATCTCTCATCTCTCATCTCTCATCTCTCATCTCTCATCTCTCATCTCTCATCTCTCATCTCCCATCTCCCATCTCCATCTCCCATCTCCCATCTCCCATCTCCCATCTCCCATCTCCCATCTCCCATCTCCCATCTCCCATCTCCCATCTCCCATCTCCCATCTCCCATCTCCCATCTCCCATCTCCCATCTCCCATCTCCCATCTCCCATCTCCCATCTCCCATCTCCCATCTCCCATCTCCCATCTCCCATCTCTCATCTCTCATCTCTCATCTCCCATCTCTCATCTCTCATCTCTCATCTCTCATCTCTCATCTCTCATCTCTCATCTCTCATCTCTCATCTCTCATCTCTCATCTCTCATCTCTCATCTCTCATCTCTCATCTCTCATCTCTCATCTCTCATCTCTCATCTCTCATCTCTCATCTCTCATCTCTCATCTCTCATCTCTCATCTCTCATCTCTCATCTCTCATCTCTCATCTCTCATCTCTCATCTCTCATCTCTCATCTCTCATCTCTCATCTCTCATCTCCCATCTCCCATCTCCCATCTCTCATCTCTCATCTCTCATCTCTCATCTCTCATCTCTCATCTCTCATCTCTCATCTCTCATCTCTCATCTCTCATCTCTCATCTCTCATCTCTCATCTCTCATCTCCCATCTCCCATCTCCCATCTCCCATCTCTCATCTCTCATCTCTCATCTCTCATCTCCCATCTCTCATCTCTCATCTCTCATCTCCCATCTCTCATCTCTCATCTCTCATCTCTCATCTCTCATCTCTCATCTCTCATCTCTCATCTCCCATCTCCCATCTCCCATCTCCCATCTCCCATCACCCTTCGCCCTTCGCCCATCACCCTTGAGGGCTCAAGCGCAACTAGGCCTCTTTGGCGGATTTTTATTGACAAACAGGGCGCGGGAACACGCCCCGCCCCCTCACGGTGTCCCCTCCCTCACCCCCACTCCCCCCTTCACCCCGCCCAACACGTCCTCCTCGTCCGAGGCGCAGAACAATATTGTCTGACGCAGAGGGCGTAAGCCCTGCGAAATCCGGCCACCTTTCTTGGAGTGACACTTCTTCAGAAAACATAAGCCGATCGCCTCCGGCGGGCTCAGAGCCTGTAGACAATGCGCCGGAAAACAGATCTCATGATCCTCTCGCCGTCCCGCCGCCCGCCCCTCCTCTTCCCCGAAGCCCCGTGCTCTCCACCCGCTGCCTCCCTCTCGCAGCCCGCGCACTCTCAGCGGAAAGGGAGCGAGACGTTTGCTTTGGCTCACGTGGCAGTATTCTGTGTAATTAGAACCCAAGAACGCATCTGGGAACAGCGGTTGTTTGTTTTGTTGAAATATGTACAAATGTCCATTCAAATGAGACTTTATTGCAACCTCATTTCAAGAGACAAAAGAGCAAAACAACAGCTTTTTTTAAGATTCAATATTACTTTATACTTTGTCCAATAAGAGAACAGCTGCGAGAAGATAATTATACATAATGATTTAAAAAGATACAACAGTCAATAAGGTAGGAATGAGACTAATTTTTACTGAGAAATCGTCGGAAACGTGCTTTGATACTTTGTTACCCTTCCGAAGGCATTGATTGTTGCACATATTTCGACTTGAATGGTTATCTTTATTTACTCCTTTTCTCTTCACCTGCACAGAGTGCCAATGAAGTTTGACAATGACTTTTCGTCACCGTCAGTGTAAACGAAGAACACGCAAAATACTAAAATGTTTGCTCAAAACCCGTATCCTTTGATGTCAAAAATACTAAGATGTTTTGTTAAAAACCGTACTAATAAAGGAATAGATAATGGCAGTCAGGGCGGAATCTCTTGGGAAGAATATTCTTTCGTTAAGGAAATACGTGAAAGATCTCGTAATTTTTGCACATTACATTCTTCTATTATAAAAATAAGACACGAAATGTTTGTTAGAGTAGGATGGTTGTAAGAGTAAGCATGTGTGGAACGGAATAGACAAGAAAATAGAAAGAAAGATCGTGCGCGTTCGGTAGTTCATTTGTTACGGTACAGATTAGGCACTAGCCTGGTACTGATCTCGAAAATTAGAGGAGAAATGGAAAACTACCAATCACAGCATCCGGCTTCTAGAATTTTCATCCAGACAGTGATTGAATTTGACCTCTGTATCTAGCTAGTGTCGAAAATCCACCACACCTCACGACTTAAACCCTCACATCTCCCGGTCAGAGACACTACTGATTCAGCAGCAATGCTGGCTCTGACCTAAATTCGGCAGGTCTTCAGATGTTTTACGAACGCAATTGTTTCGTTTTTTCATGAAACGAAATATCCAACAAGATATTTCAAGTTGAACTATAGACTGTCTCTTGTAAATTGTTGAGTTTATGAAAGTTCCAAATAATTTTTAGATAATCGTAATGATTACATATATTTATTATCTAGGCTTGCCATTATTTGTCATTGGCTTGCCCATTATTTGGAACTTTCATAAACTCGACAATCCAACAAGACATGTTTAGCCATATTGTATTTTTTATATGACCGTATTTGTGTATTCGCCCTGAGAGACGAATCCCTCGCGAGCGCTGGCCGGGTCCGTCGCGCCGCGCCTTCCCGCTGCTTTTTCCGCCGCCGCCGCCGCGTCGGGGGCTCAGCCTGGCGCTGGCAGCGCTGCCACGGATTAACGCCGGACAAACGAGCAGCGCGTCGCGCCTCATCGCTCAGCACAGCGTCACCGGAGGCGGAGCTGGAGGAGAGGGCGAAGCATTGGAGGGCGATGTAGGGGAGGCATAAGGGGCGGTACGGACGAAGTGATGGAGCGAACGGGGATATGTTGGAATGTAGAAGGAGGCGAGGACCGTCCAGGGAGGCTTTGGTACATACTGTACGTGGAAGGGGGGAGTAGTGGAGGAGGACTGCAGTAATATTTAAATAAGACGTTTCACACTTAATTGCTCTAATTTGTCATGGTGGAGGTACAGGAGTGGGGGAAGCCGCGGGGGGAGTGGATGTGGAGATGGAGGAAGAGGCTGGAAAAGAAGCAACAGCGGTGGTAGATGCGCAAAGAGTGTGGTGACACGTGGATGTGAGCGTTGACGGCGGTGGAAGCGATGGCAAGGCGACAGGTGGCAGAGGATGCGTTCTAAGAGAGTAAGAGACAGAGTAATGAGGAGACGTGTGGGAGGTAGTGTTGTCGCTTTCCTGCTATCGAACGCAAGACGGGGGCGAAGAGGTATGTGCAAGTGGTATCGCCACAAATCGTACGCATATTTGGCTTAAAATGGAGAATTACCTAAACATGGCGACTGGAGAGGTCCCACCCTTGAGCATCATAGCCGCAAGGCTACAGAGCTGAGTGAGAGCGGTCGAGAGAGCGATATCGGAGAGACGGTTCAGAGAGAGCTGCGGATCAAGAGAGGTGCCTTATATGAGGGCGGTCAGCGACCCTGAATGCAGAGGGCCGTCTCAGCTGTTTCAGCAACCTGGGGCCCCACTTCACGAAATTAGGTCTCAGATCGCCCGACCATTGTATTAGGAGAGTGGAGAGGTATGTCTCTGAATGCTATGAAGGTAAGGTGCGAAAGGACAGTTATACGGAGATGTGAGCAACGTATGAAAACGGCCATTGGAGTCGCTGGTGGAAAAGGCGGTTGTGAAGGCGGAATGGAAGAGCTGGGTTTGAAGAGGAAGAAATAGAGTGGCTGTAAAAGAAGTGTGGGAAGCGTCGACGGGAGAATGTTTATTGGGTGGAAACAGGGTAATGAGATGGCTGTACAGGTTATGCTGTTTTACAGGGTAGAGGAATAGAGTGGCTAACAGGGCAGGTGCGAGTGGCGTGGAGTTCTGTATGATGTTTGAGCGCGGACAGAAGGAAAGGAGACGGCTGTTAATGAGGACTGGTAAAGCGGGAAAGAGAATGGTCATGGAGGCGTGACCAGGGAGGATGTGAGGATGAGATCTAGGTGGGAGTGGAGTTGTTGGTGACGGCTGTGGAGGCGGTGTATGAAAGTGGCTAACAGGGTAGGTGCAAGTGGCGTGGAGTTCTGTATGATGTTTGAGCGCGGACAGAAGGAAAGGAGACGTCTGTTAATGAGGACTGGTAAAGCGGGAAAGGAAATGGTTATGGAGGCGTGACCAGGGAGGATGTGAGGATGAGATCTAGGTGGAGTGGAGTTGTTGGTGACGGCTGTGGAGGCGGTGTATGAAAGTGGCTAACAGGGCAGGTGCGAGTGGCGTGGAGTTCTGTATGATGTTTGAGCGCGGACAGAAGGAAAGGAGACGGCTGTTAATGAGGACTGGTTAAAGCGGGAAAGAAAATGGTTATGGAGGCGTGACCAGGGAGGATGTGAGGATGAGATGTAGGTGGGAGTGGAGTTGTTGGTGACGGCTGTGGAGGCGGTGTATGAAAGGTACAAGAGAGGTGTGGATGAGGGAGGCGTGCCGCTGTAGCTGCTGCCGTCGGGGCAGGTGGCCTCATCGCCTGGAGTCGCTCCCCCTCCCCGGGCGCAGCGCTCCTAATGAACTCGCCGCCCCTCGCTGCCGCCGCGCTCCGCCCACGCGCGCAATTGCAGCGGCGCTGCGACACAGCCAGCGCGAGGAACGCAGTTCAGGAGAGCAAGTTCCCAATACTGCATCATGAAGCATTCTCCATGACATTATTGCAAAGGAAAGGGTTCCACTATTCGCTCAATCATTCACTAATCTTTCTCAAGGACGAAGCGACGCTTGTCCTTTGCTTCCTAAATACATCCTAAATACTTCCTAACAATGATTAAAAATTATTAATGTAAGATTTTTTAAATTAATTTTCTGGTCTCAACAAATCTTATAAACTCTCCCCTTTGATTTCTCTCCCATTCTCACTTGCTTTTACCACATTCTTTAGAATATACACAAGACCCTGAAGCGCTGGCAGATATCTGTGGAACAAAATGAATTGTGAGTTGCAATTCTCGAACATGTAATGATTTATATATAGCAATTAATACTCACGAACACACTGATAAATTCACGAACATAAGCACAGACATTGTAAACACATTAGTATGAGATTGTGCTGAAAGCCTACGGATTTGAATGTTCACCACTATGGTCTCTGAACTGTTTGCTGCGTTCAGATCGCTATGGCTCAGCGAGATAGTATTCCGTGTTGGAGAATGCGTCGTCTGTTTTGTACATTCAGCCTGTAAGTGTAGTGTACGACACCTCTCATGAGGTGGCGATTTCCTTAATCTCTGAGATTCGCGGCCAACGTGCACGCTGGCTTGCAAGATTTTTTTCCAGGTATCTTCTTAGCTGGTAATAGCTCTCAGTTCTCGACTAGTCTCGACACTGATTGATTGCTTTGTGATTCTGAGTGCGTCAAAAACAAAGAAGATAATTTGTTCCGTAAGTGTAGTGCGTGTTTTTATGCTGGAAGTGCAGTGATCACCCTTGCGGATGGCAAGCTTCGGCGTCGATCTACGTCGACTTGCGTGTATTTCTTCAACCAGGTACTTCCAACCAGCGTGGGGCCCACTACTCTAAATTCCCGACTGGCCTCCAGGCAACTGTGATAATATAGTGATTGTGATTGTGTGTGTCTATGGCCAGGAAAAGGTAGGAAAATTCGCGCATGGTTCGTGGCCCGTTTGTTAGGAAACTGCTGCTGTGTTCGCTTGGTGATGATCGGAGAAAAACCAAGGAAAACTACCGATTAGAGCAGCCGACCGCTAGAATTCTCCTCCAGATGCGTGTAAATTCCACTAGTTGACAAAGCTAGTGTCGAAAATCCTGCCATCGCCGGATCTCAACCGTTTAGAATCTCTCGGACAGAGGCGAAAACCACTCACATTCCACTTGTACTGGGTAGGAACCAATCTGAGCCACCCCCTGTGATGATTCTTTCAGTGAATCAGTTGATGGCCAGAGCCACACTTTGCGGTTGTCTCCCCACATGTACACACTGGACTGCACGTAAGTATATATATATATATAAGTTAAATAATATATTATTATATGTGTGTGGTGTGCGTGGTGTGTGTGTGGTAGTAAGGCATTTAAATGGGCAAGGATGAAGGAAAGATGTGCACGATTTGTGGCCCGTTGTTACTGAAAAACTGCTCCAGCAGTCCCTGTTACTGATCGGAGAAACCACACACCATTATAGATTAAAACTCTTTCATACAGCAGCAGAACTCGCCAACAGTGCCAAGATTCTCAACCTTCAGGTATTCCTCGTATCTCTCTTGCCGAATCGCTGCAATAGGCAACAGTTGACCCACAGCACGCTGCAGCTGGTTGTTGTACTTAGAGTGTGGGCACCCACCTCATGCAATGGACTTGAGTGACCTGTCGCCAAATTTATCCGCGCCACTCCCGAGCGCCATCACCCACGCAGGACTTGAATGTTTTGTGCAAGCAGGTCTTGCGCGCGGCCTGCAAGTCTGCTCTCGCCCGGGGCCGGTTTATCATTTGTCAGATTGCGCTCCATTGTGTCATGCGGCCTAGCACACGCGCTGAGCCGTAGGAACCAAAGAACAGATCCGCGTGTCACGCAATGAACACTGGGGTGAAACACCAGCTGCTGACAGAGCTTGCCGACTGAATGATTAAATGTAATGAGGCATTAACGGGGAACATACGCATGCACGTAATGTGTGCACACATGCTTTAGTATACATTGCAAAGAGTAGCAAAATAAAGACTATTACGAAAGACATAAATGTAAGTAACGTAGTCACGGAAGTGAAATATTACAGTAAAGCAGCATGCGAAATGTTTACGTTCACGTGGTTTGCTTTGACGTAGTCCTCGCGCGGAGAGACACTATTAAATCTCCTGCACACTGTGAAAAAAAATATTTGCGCTCGACAGAGTAGTTTCCCGGCAGGAAGTGAACCAGGAAAATTTGTATGACGTTACCAAAGGCATGATATGACAAGCACATGCTTTCTGCTTGAATGAAATGTTGCAGGTCTATTGAGCACGCTATACGGATGAATAGTACTTCCTATTTTGTTACTACAGTATGCTCTTAACCGACTATACCGAGCCCGGTATTCAGACCGGATAATTATTGTGCCTGTTAAACCACCTTAATAAAATTATTATAAATTTTTAACACGAGTTTCTATTACTAGAAACGAAGAGTATCGAATATTTTGACGTAAAACCTGAAATTAAAACAGTATAGACTTAAAGAACGTTTTTTGTAAAGGAAACGCCTACCCATTTTACTGTAGGCAAATATTTCCATTGAGCACAGTACTGTAATGTACTAAACATATAGAGCAGCTCTAAAATTATCGTGTATTTTCTTTGTTTTTTGGGGGGATAACGTTCAACGAGACAATAGAGCGAATAATCTCAATCTCTAAATTGTGGCGAATAAATGAAGCGGAGACCAGTTAAAAGACATCAGGTTACGAAGTGAAGAGTTTTCAGGTCCAATCAGCAATGGACACTGGCAGAGGATGAAGGCGAACTGAAGTTTTATAAGTTAACTAAATTCTTCACAAGAGAAGTCAATGGTTGATAATATTTATTAAATGTTTGTGAAAAGTGGATGGTCCGAACGGGATCTCTTCTCAACTGTTTCATTATTAATTGATGTAATGCCAGGAAAATATATTTTTTTCTTGCATTCGAACGACAATGGCAGTGTACCTTTACGTAGTTGCCATATCGCACCCTTGTACTTAACCAGGAGTGATTTTCATGCCCCCGGGGTGGGCATCTCAGCGTAGCTCTTATCCTCACCTAAGCGGGTACACAAATACACCGTGGGGCTGGTACACAGAATCCCGTAACGCGATGCACCCATCTTCCTGTAACATTGGAGGCCGCCGCGCCAGTTTGAGGCTTACCAGCCTTCCGGGATGGTGCTGGAGTTCATTTACGCCACTCAATGTGTCAGGACGCCGTTCTCCCACCTACAACCAGACCTCTCGGCGCCTACATTGGGTTATGTGGCTCAGGGTATCAAGTGATGTCACTGCAGTGCCTCTGACGGGGAACATATGGGGTTCGAGACGATTTTTAGCACTAGGAAGATAGCTGGGCTAGATAGCGAATCCACCCGCGGGGAACGACGATGACGGTTTGACCCTTGCTTTGCCTCCGTCTTCTCAGTCTGCGCTCACAAAAGGCAGTGCAGAAGGGCAGAGGTTGGATTGATAGACGCGAGGGAAAAACTAAACAGGTAGCCAACAGTGATATTCTAGAACCAGTACAAGAGAGCGCTCTTCACCACGGTTGCCCGCTCCCTACAGAAAAGGAGGGTCTGTCGATGAGGCATATCTCTCTCCCTTATCTGATGGCCTCGCTATATAAGCCCTAGCCAGTTTTAGAGAGATAGAGAGATAGATGCAGCGCTGGTACAAAAGCTCTGCAGAGATGTGCGCCACTCCCCATGCACCGTGGTACCGCACACTTTCCAGCTCTTGTTAACTATCCAGTCACCGTATTTCGCCTATGGAGGTCGTTGTGACGTGACATGCATCAGATGTGACGTACCACTCTGGGAGCTGACTAACTTCAGCGTACTCCTAAGGTCACTTAGAATACTGTGGTTGATTTGATACGTTTACTGGGTTGAAAGGGAATGGGGGAGGGCGGCTTTCTTAAGAAGTCATGTTTAAAATAATACACCATTTATTAGTAAAGAGAGAGAAGAGAGGGAGAGCGAAGCTATAGATCAGGTGAAGTGGGTATAGAGGAGTAGCGCTTTAGAGATGGCAGCCTCCTACCCATCACTTCGTGGACCAGGTGCGCCAGGGATGGCAGCAGCGGCGGCCGCAATTTAGAATGAAAGCACTGACTCATTCCAGTTTGCCGACGTTTCAAAATATTTAATTCATGATCAGGGCTAGTGATACAAATTGATTGATTGATTGGTTTCCGGGCGCGTCAACTACTTTGGTCATTAGTCCCGTAAGTGTAGTGCGTTTTTTTCTCGGGAGGAGGCGATCTTTTCCCCGTTGGATGGCGAGGTCTGCTGTCGACTAGTGGGGTTTCCCTTCAACCAGGTATCTCCCACCAGCGGGGCACCGCCCCAGCCGGGACAAGCTGTAAGCTCCCGACCGGTCTCCCGGCAGGTGTGGTAGTGTAGTGCATGTTAGTGTAAGTGTGTGTGTAAGAGGAGAGGATAGACAAGGAAGACAAAGGAATGATCGCGCGCGGTCCGTGGCCCGTTTGTTAGGGTACTGCTCCGGCATTCGCCTGGTGTTGATCGGTGAATCCACGGAATACTACCGATCAGAGCAGTCGGCCGCTAGAATTCTCCTCCAGACAGCTGACAAGCAAGTGTCGAAAATCCTGCCGCCGTCGGGACTCGAACCTAGGACCTCCCGGTCAGAGGGGCTGCAGTGACGTCAGGTTGATGCACTGAGCCATCTCTCCCGGTCTAGTGATACAAAATAAACAACACTATTAATATATAAGTTTAGCGCACGAACATAATTACACATAGAAATAGAAGACTATTCACTTGATTTAAAGGGTTATAGGATGATGCGTATGGTTAGATGGGTTAATTGAATAAAATCATGCACTTGAAGTTTCACTTCACTCGTATGTCTCATGATACACACAATATTTAACCAACACATATTTTTTTGTTTCTAGAGATTCTTCGGCCACCCATTCCACTCGTAATACTTCATTCCCGCGCTTTCCTATCCCACTCCCGCTTCTGCACAAAGCTTCAGCTGTGAGCGCTTCCGACGGCTGAACAGGCCCGCTCCACTTCACTGGCATGACGTCATGAATATTGAGCATCGCAAGGATCACTCGCACACTCGACACGCCTCTTCCATATTCATCCACTGGCGGAATGCAACTGGAAGTGGCGTGGCAGACTATGTTGTTATCTTCTGCAAAATTAGCTGAGACATCCTGGGAAATTAAACAGTAGAAATACGAATCGTGTTACTTAAAGTTGTAATCGTGTTACTGAAAGTTGAGTGAAATTGTTTCATTCTTTTCGTAATTGTGAAGATCCTCTTGATTCTATTTTAAGAAGACTAGGCACCTGTGATGCATGCCGATAAATATCAATAATAACTTTTTAGTTATAAAAATTTACAAATATAAAAGCATTTATTAACTACAGTTGCTAATGAAAAGAAACAAAGAAACAACGGACTCCTCGTTCTTTGTAAAATGTATAAAAACATATTACACCGATCTAATAAATTACCTAAAACATAAGATAAACATATTCCAAACGGAATAGGGATATCTCATTACCTCAATTTAAGTTTTTACTTCAAATATTTGTGTTCATTATTCGTTGTGATTAATAATTTTCCAAGTGAACTTAAAACATTCACAGGACTCTCATACTAAAATAGTGGTACAAAAGATATAACCAAAGTGAGGAAGAGAGCAAGAGGGAGAGAGAGAGAAAGATGAGAGAAAAAGGGGAAGAGGGAGAGGAAGAGGGGAGAGAGAGGAAGAATGAGGAGAGAGAGGAAGAATGAGGAGAGAGAGGAAGAGGGAGAGAGAGAGAGAAAAAGGCGAGAGAAAAAGAGGAAGAGGTGAAGAGAGATGCAGAGGGGAGAGACATGAAGAGGGGGAGAGATATGAATAGGGAAGAGAGAAAGAGGGAGAGAGAAAGAGGAATAGAGAAAGGGAGAGAAAAAAGGAAAGAAAGGCACGTGAGAGAGAGAGAAAGATGATGAAAGGGAGAGGGAGAGAAAAAATAACAGAAGAGGATTGTGAAGTGCAAGAGTGGAGACAATGGAGCATTCTATTGAAAGGAGATCTGAGAAACAAGCGACGCCATCGCAGAGTCAGAGCGATCCCTGGCGACACCGTTAACCTTTATCGCCAATCGCAAGTTGGGTCCAGGTCTCATTTTCCATGGAGCGAACACAGTTTCCTTTTTTGAAATCAGATTCCTCTTCACTAAAATTACACAGTTTTATTTTCCTTGCTGATGAAATTATTGCAATTTTTTGTTGACTGTTTCAGCTATATCAAAATACTACTGGAAATACAAGCTGTGTTTCATTTTCCCTAATGATTGCTTTATATGAAAATGAAAAATATTTCGTTTAGTGAACAGATGGGAAATGAAAACCTATCATGCGCAGAAATATACCTGATACATCTGTAAATTTACATAGGATACTGGTAGAAGGAAAAGTGCATGGAAAAATCGCAATTCTGTGCTCAGAATAGAACTCAAGGGCGAATATAGTACTATCAAACCGTCTCAACGACTGTTCACGTGGCAAAGAAATGTTCGATTTCGGCTTCTGCATTGATGAAATTTTCCGGTTGGTACCCGGTGAGAACGGCTTAAAAGGAATCTTCACACTAAACAGTTCTCACCTTCCGGTAGAGAACTTTAGTGGAGAAAACTCGGAGAGAATGTTGAGAGAGATGGGAGGAGGAAATTGGTGGAGGAGAGAGTGGAGAGAGAAAATGGAGAGGAGAGGATGGAGAGAGGGAAGCGAGAGGAGAGAGTGAAGAGAAGGAAGCAAGAGGAGAGGAATACAGAGAGTGAGGAAGTCGTAATAGACGGAGAAAGAGAGAAAGAGAAGAGTAGGGAAATATCGTGAGGCGGTCTCAAAGGATGTGAGGTTTGTCTAAAACAGAGATTCCCAGCCTTTTGCTTTCGTCGTCCCAATTTAAAAGAATTGTTTACCACATCGACCTCCTTATCTCCTCTCTACAATACACAGCAGACATAACGCTAACACAAAGAACTTCATCTAAATGATTTAAAGATAATTGTATTGTATCCCAATATTTTCGTAAATATCCTGATTTTAGATAATCCAAGTCTTCACTTCTTAGTAGCTGAGTATTCCTTGTTTGCGCACTGGTTATAATATATTTAAATGGTAAACTGTTAAGCTATTATAAGAACTTCCCTTAAAATTTCTTTAGTGTGTACTGGAGAATTTTGTTTCGTAATAGAGTATCCCAACACTTTGACTGCACAGTTATAACTTCTTGAGTTTTCTAATAATGTCTAAGAATGAGAGAATAATACGAAAAAGGGGAGAGAATTTGTAACTTTGTTGTTATGTTTGGTTGCTTTACAACAGAATACAGCTATTTACTAATTTCATTAACCCTTTTTGTGAATCAAAGTGATCTTGATCTTGATTTACTCACTGTTTCGTATTCAACTATTAACCTGAATCGATCAATTATCATAACTGACCCTCTTCAAAATTTTATCAACAACAAAGGGGTCGTTACTGCTTTTTAGGTACCCCGGGACTAAACGATAGAACGGAGAGAGGTGTCATAGCAGGCTGCAAGCTAAAGGTGGATTAGGTTAGGTCGTTGTAGTTTTCAAAGGGCCAGTCTGCAAATATGCAACAACGACGATCGTCTTTATGGCAAAGCAAAGTCCTGAATTGCTTCTAGTTAAAGAAACATGGAACGATATACGGAATACTGACATATCAGATATTGGCCTATGAGTGGAATTCTGACTTTTGATAATTACCTTACTATGAAAACGAGAAAATACCAGCCCAGTGACAGAGATCGTTAAGTCAGTAGTTCCGTAGCGAT
>JAHLJT010008756.1:15882147-16104735 GCA_031308135.1 Acheta domesticus | reverse complement strand
TGAATTATATATCTCAGAAACAATAATGGCAAATGCTTAAAACGCCATATGTATGAAAGTATTGAAAGTTATTTGTTAAGACTTGAAATACCAATTTATAATTGTACATCTCTAGTTCTGCAAGTCAACCCACATGTACATTCAGACTGTAATATATTGAGACGTGTTTTAGAAAGTGCAAAAAATTGCCGCGTTGCTCCTCTGATTTGGCAAAAAAAGAAAATTTTGGAACTTAAAACATCTGATTCAGATAATGAAAATAATGACGACGATGATTGGAAAATAGATTTGTTTTAAAACATACCTTTAAATATTCTCTTATTTTATAACTCTTTTATGACTCTTAATTTTAATTTTAATGGACATCGTCCATTAAAATTTTTTATTTATAAGAGATAAATCAAGGAATAAAGAAAAATAAAGATGTCAGATACACAAGAATATAGCATTAAACCTTTTGATGCCAATTTAATTAATCCACGAGAAGATAATTTTAATACAGTCGGTGGTTCTAAAATTGTAGTTATTGGTAAGGCAGGTACTGGTAAATCTACTTTAATTCGTTATCTTTTATTTTTAAAAAGATCCATTATACCAGTTGGAATGGTTGTAAGTGGAACAGAAGATAGTAATTGTTTTTACTCTGATATTTTTCCGCCATTATTTATTCATGATGAATATGATGAAGAAATAATAAAAAAATTTATCAAAAGACAAAAATATGCCAACGAACATATTTCTGAAAATCCATGGGCTGTACTTCTTTTAGATGACTGTACAGAAGATAAAAAAATATTTTCGTCAAAGTGGCAGCAATCATTATTTAAAAATGGTCGTCATTGGAAACTTTTGTATATACTTTCTCTTCAACATGCTACAGATATTCCTCCTGCTATTAGAACAAATGTAGATGGAGTTTTCATTTTTAGAGAAACAAATGAAAATAATCTTAAAAATATTTATTTAAATTATGCAGGTGTTATTCCAAAATTTGAAATTTTTAAAGCATACATGACACAAGTTACAGGAGATTACACAGCTTTATATATTGATAATTCCGCACAAGATAATGGCGAATGGTATGAACATGTTTATTATTGGAAGGTTCCTCAAATGGACACAAGAGATATGAAATTTGGATGCCATGAATACATTGAATTTGGAAAACAAAGGTATAATGAAAAATATAATAAAAATTAAATATCTCAATTGTTAGTCACGCGGCGGCTGCGGATTACGCGCCGAACCACGCCCACCCACGCCCCCACCCCACCCACGCCACCGCGCACGCCTCCGCGCCCTCCCCCACTGTTGCACACAAGCGCCCCGCCCTCGCACCAGACCTGAGCTCCGCGCCCGCCCCGACCCGCGCCGCCCCGCCCCGGCCAAGGAAGCGCCCGGGCCCAGCCACAGCGTGCCCCTCGCGCCCGCCTTCTCCTCCCCGTCGCAGAACAGGAATAGGCCAACATCTGTGCCCCACTCTCTCTTCTTTCCTTCATTTCACCCTATCTACTTTCTTTCATTGCTCTTTCTTTATTCTTCTCTCTTTTCTTCATTTCGTTCTGCCCTTGTACGTTTCTCTCTCTCTTCCCTTTTCCATTACTCTTCCGTCCTACATTTTCTCTTTTCCTTTCTCTATTTCTCGCTTTTCCCATCTCCATTTCTCTCTCTTCCATTCTCCATTTCTCTCTTACATTCTCCATTTCTTTCTCTTCCCTTCTCCATTTCTTTCTCTTCCCTTCTCCATTTCTTTCTCTTCCCTTCTCCATTTCTTTCTCTTCCCTTCTCCATTTCTTTCTCTTCCCTTCTCCATTTCTCTCTCTTCCTTTCACATTTCTCTCCCCTTCATTTCTCTCTCTTTTCTTCTCCATATCTTTCTCTTCTCTTGTCCAATTTCTCCCTATCCCCCTCTCTATTTCTATGCTCCACCGAGATGCACGATTGCAGCTCTTGTCGCGTGCTCTGCACTTGTGGTAGTATTAGGTGCTTGACCAGAGATAAAAGTGATGCTGCCTTCTTCCTCGTGTCCATTTCCTACCCCGGGGCCTTGCCACTCCTCCTCTCTTTCACCCTTACCCCACGAGTTTGCCCTGCGTTTGCTCTCGGGCATTAAAATCTCCAGCTGCTCGAAGATTAGAGTTCTTGCGGATCTACCTCCTCTTAGTTTATTGCACGCTATGCGAGGACGTCGAGGAAATGACTAATCCTCGTTTGTGGGACTGTGTGCAAAGGAAGGCACACATTTTACTTGAACCCCTCTGAAACACAGAGAAGCGAGCTCAGGACTTCGTTGCAAACGTTTTCCAACGAAAACCCGTTTTGGCGAGTTCCTCATTCCAACAGGGTGGGGAGCTGTCTCAACAGTAATTATTTTAAGTTGAGAGAAAGATACTTAGTAAAGGTGTCATGCAGACAAACACACTGGAGTAACTGTATATACAGGAATCATTGGTCCTGTAGAGCAACACGTATCTTCGATCAGAAAGATACTAAATCTGCGCGAGATATCTTTGATAAATGAGAGAAATGCATGAGGTAAACCATTTCGAAACTACAGAACGCTTGCATCAGGCGGAATATTGAGAGCTCACGTGATCTTCTATTTGAATCATCCGAAATATATTTAGATCTCCCGCAATTGGTCACCAAGGTGTTTGTCACAAAAAAATATTTCCAATAGAGCACGATAAAACACATTTTATTACCGGTCATTCTCGCTGACTTTCTTCGCAGCCTCAGGTGGCGCGGATGCTCCATATTTGCTTATGAAAACTATACATCGCTCAATGTCAGTTATCGGAATTATCATTACTCCCCATTCCCGGTAGTATCGGCTCAACTTGCTCTGAGAGCATTTTGTTGGTAGTCTCGTTGTGTTTCGCTTGTGATAACACGATCTTTTGAATGTGTAATGGTAACTCAAAATTACGAGAAATGTTTCACATTTTCAAAAACGTTTTACGTCATATTATTTAAGATTTCATTTTTAAACTGATTCCATAAAAAAATCTCTATATTCATTATTAAAATTGTAGGAATGCTCCGAAATATGTTTTAACTTAAGCAATTTTCTAAAATAAAGAAATTTCAATAAAAAAGACATACTTCATGTTTCTAAGCGCACTTTTTTCCTTTCCAAGAAAAAGGTAAATTAAAATTTGAGGTCATATTTGAGAAAAAATTGAATATGTGAGGTTTAATGTAATGTACCCACAAAAAATCAAAATATCTGTTTCAAATTCGCAGGGTCTCGAGTTTGATAGACAACGCGAGATAGATTGGGGAATGGCAATTTTAGAGAAAATCTTTTGAATAGTTTAGGCTTTTCTGTTGTCCATGGACGAACGGTCTGTCGGACAAACATTGAGATAGATGTTTTACCGCAAACCAATTTTTCAAGCTTAGTAATTGATTGGTTAAGGAGTGTGCGATACTGAAAGGTTCTCTTGAATTTCTGTTTATAATTACTTCTGTAAATTTTTAAAGTAGAACGAGAACGTGCGTTGCACGATCAAATTTGTATTCAATTTTCGTCGTAGAAGAGCATGTCATAGAATTTAATACATGTAGCTCAGTTACCACCTCCATTAAAAGTGGAATAAATAATACTTTTAGGAAATGTAATAGAAAAATATGATCAATAAACGATGTCGAGGTATCTAGTGAGCATTTGTTTTTTATTGTTACCTTTTCATCCGCCGGCGCGGAGGACGCACCCTGATAACGGATCTAGTATTGGAAACGTTCGGTTTCAATGAAGGCAATGCCGGATCTAATATTCTTGGATATACAAATGTGGTCTTGGAGCGTTGTTCTACTTGCCAAGTACGTTTGTAACTTAGATCAATGGTTTTGGGTCCGTCTTTAATTTCCACACCATTTTTTCTCCCATTCTTTGAGATAAAAGAATACATTTTTGTTGCTAACAATGTGACGCTCGTGATTCTTCTTGGGAATTAAGTGGGAATGAAGGGATGAGTGTAATAGTACTTTATCAATAATAATCACAAAAGTTAAATTAATCTGATTGACATTGTACATTTCCAATATGTAGCCAAATATATTTTAATACACATTCCAAAGCAATTTTTATTAAAATATTTATAATTAAATTTATTTTACCACTACCATAGCTTCTCCCAGGGAAAGAAATCACATCGCAAACGCAAACATTTGTAATATTAAAATCTTGAAACATTAAATATTATTTTGAATTATATTTTTTAAATACAGGTTTTTCCTGCACGCGAAATATTTTCTTCATATTAAAACTGCGTGAATATTGTCTTAAATGACAAAAAATGAAATATATCTCTTTGGTTTATGCATACAAACTCGCTTAAAGCAAAACCTCTCTTTACAATATTGTGAATTAATTAATATCCATTCAAAAATGAAAAAAAATCTGCCAGCGGCTACTTCAGGGAAAGAACACCAGCTCGCGGTTCCTACGCCTCTAACTCGCACTCTCCCCGCCTCACCCACTCTGAGCGCCACTGGGCAGAGCGGGGGCGGAAGAGGTCCCAGTGGCAGCGAATGTAAAAATGCCCACGGCGTTTCATTCCATTCGGCAAATACAGGTGGAAAATACCTCAACAAATAAACACAGGAACGTAGAAACAAACACAACGCGAGGGAGCAGATGCTGCTAAACAAACACGGGCTGCTGCGCGCTGATTGGACACTGACGGAGAAGGAGGAGGGCTCAACTTTGCAAAGAGAGGCGCATTGAGGCAATGAAAGGAAACGGAAGGGAGAACACGCTTTTTTCTAAAAGTTGCTTCTCATACGGTGGTTTCGTTTCTTGAGATGCTTCAGTTTTCTCTACTATCCTTCTCAAACAATTTCTTATTAAATGTTGTTGTTTTTTTCAGAACTTTTACAATTCTACTTTCTTCATATTCACTTCTTCACACATCCTTATCCTTTCTATAGATATTTCAGTACTGTCTATTTCCTTTTCAATATATCACTTCCTTTTCCTTTTTATCGCAGTGTTTTTTATGCCTCTTTCCCTTCTGTTTCCCATGTCTCTCACAAGAAATGTCTTTACTCTCATGATCTTTATTTTCTTTTTACGTGGTTACCAAGAATATTTAAGAACATCGCCGTCCAGTGGTCAACCAAACATCATGATAATTTAATTATTTTTCTTTCTGTTTGCCCTCTCTTTGATCTCTCTTCCCTTTTAGTTATATCTTTCTACTATCTTTTCACTTTTTTATTTTTCACGCACTTTTAAAAATCAGTAAATAGAAAATGTTGTGAAGCTCATTCGATAACCAACATTCTCCTTTCAACTTGCAAAAAATGTATCAGTTTTAATATCTCGAATACGTTTTAGAATTGCTTATTGCTGCAAAAATTGGTATCATGATTTTGAGACAAATACACGTTTTTAGACTTCCTGATACCGAAAAAAAATTGAAAATGTCCTACCGTCCGTTCTTCCTTCTGTCCGCCCGCCTCTGTCAGTCCATCCGCTCATTCTCCTGCCCATCCGTCCATTCCCCTATCCGTGCATACCTCCAACCGTTTTTCATCTATCCATCCCGCCATCTATCTGAAGTCAACCTTGGGGTCAAAACTGCTGTGACCAGCATTTGAAGCTGGCGCGCGCGCAGCTGGTACGCCGCGCGCCACGGAGCCCACTCGCGCGGAACGCTGGCCAGCGAGCGGGTAAGCTCGAGGCGAGGCTAACTCGGGCCGAGCCGCCCCTATTTAGGCGGGAGCAGGCGGTGGCCACAGCAGTAACACAGCAGCCGAGCAACGGAGTCACAGCCACACAGCTGCGAGGCACCGAGTCGCAGCGGGAGAGGACGGCGTGCCAGGAGCGCACGCCGTGGAGGACGAACCAAGAGTCGTGCGGGTCCGGACAACACCCGGCGAGACGGAGGGCAGCCTAGGGCCGTGCAGTAGGGCCGTGCACATTTCGTAGACACTATTGTATTAATGTGCTTAAAATGGCTTCAAATCAAGTTTTCCGAAAACTCAAAATTTTTGTGTAAAATAGGTTTCAAACTTCGCAATTACAGTAGCGCTTAAACGCCATTTTCTTAAAAACGGCTCCCAATTTTTCAATTTTTCATTTTTCAAATTGGCATTAAAGACGAAGTTTTAGTGTTCTTTAATATTCTAAAATTAATGTTTCCGTTCTACGATTAAGAAACCAAAAAATTAAGAAAATGTGAAAAAATGTACTTTGGGCGGCGATAGATGGCAGCTAGTAAGAGTATGGGGAAATTATGAATAACTAGCCCAGACCCAAGGAAATAGAAAACTAAAACGGGAAAGTCTGTGCCATTCTGTAGCACCACTCGTTTTATTTTTAAATTTCTGATAAAACATTGTAAGTAAACGTTTTGAGGCCTCTTAAATCTTATTTTCAAGATTGTAATATACTGATATTTATAAAAGTCAAAATTTGTATAAAATTATAGAAACAGAACTAATAATCACAAAAGATCTAAAACACAAAGAGTTAAATGAAACTTAATTAAATAACTCATTGTTGACTCCTGAAACTATAATTATGTTTCACTTTACTCTTGGTGTTTTTGATTTATTGTGATTATTAGTCCTGTTTCTATAATTTTACACACATTATATTAATTTAAACGTGACAAATGGATATTTCAGTAAATCACAACCTTGAAAATGAGACCGGAAGAGGCCTCGAAACGTTGATTAGAAAGTTATATCAAGAAATTTGAAAAAAAAAAAAGAGACTGTCTATAAATAAATACTGGGCCACACTTCTGAAACCATGGAAAACTACCGATCAGAGCAGATGGTTCCTATAATTCTCCCGACTACGTACTAGTTAGTGTATAATATCTGCCACCGTCCGATCTGGAATCCAAGGACCATCTAGTCATCGATGTTGTAGATGCCATAGTGTTATCACTTAGCTATCACAGCCTGTCTGGTACGGTAGAAATATAGGTCCCCGGTAAGAGGGTTCGCCTGCTGGCGTTGTCACCACTATATCCCCGTAACCCTCACTTGAGAAAATGTGACCTTTGGCGATAGTTCTACCTATCCCGTGAAGAGTTGAACAATGGAGCAAATAGGTCCTCGACGCCTCAACCCTAATGACGAGGGAAATAAAGTCATCCGAGTAGCGACAAGAAAAACTTTCGAGTCTCGAAGTGGTTAGGTCAACTGCGCTGTCCAGAGATATTGGGATCAGATACAACTGTTGCGAGGCCGCACCGGAAAGTCTATTTGACCACGGCCACCCAGCGCTACATACGATGTGGACTGGATTTACGGCACGACCTCAGCTTGACAATACGCGATGTTCCCATCAGCATTGTTTGGAAGTGCTAGTGCATTTGTAAATTGAGTACTTGAGGAATAAATATATTGCTATAAAACTACTCCTGAATATGGCCCAACGCTAAACTATTGCTTGTGCGTCAAAAATGTTCTGAGAAATTGATGTTCACTGATTTCATTGTCACAATGGCAACCAATGCAACGACAGACCTATTCTTTGCTCTCTTAAATTTAATATTTAGCAAGGACAGAAACATATTAACGATGATTCAATACAGGAAAACCACTACTTCCTGTATCTGCAAAACCAGAGGACAATGAGTTGATTACGTAGCAGGTGTGGAGAGTCAGAAATGTCACTCGTGTAAGATTGTTGAATGAAGTTTCCTTCCACATGTTCAATATCACCAACTGATCATCATTAATTCTCCTGCAAGCCCTGGCTTTTCGTAACATTTATTTTCACTGGCCTATAGAAGTACTGGTAAGAAAAGGGCGTGCGAGTGGCTAATGTGACATAATAATTTTTCTTTGTCCTCCAATGACATAGGTCTGGAAGAAAGAACGAAGAGAAAGATCCACTTCCAAAGAGTGATTACGAACGGTTCTTCCAAGTGAGCCGGTTCATCTTCCTTGTGCAAGCAGAAGACGGCGCAGATCATACCTATCCTTTGCTTAAGGGACTTACGCCTTGGGAAGAGTATCCTAGTCGAAGGAGAGACTTCTCTCGAGGGTTAAGAGATTCTGTGGGGATTTATTACGGTCCTCTTGCCTCCCTACCGAGTCCCACTCAGCGGCGAAAAATTACCCGCATTACTTTAATTAGTCGCGAAAAGGGCGGCGCTGCTCAGAGCAAATTCCCGAGTCACAACCTTCGCGGCGCAAGAACGACATCCAGAGAAGTGCGCTGATCCCCTCATTTTTCTCTTTCCCTGTTCTGTCCCTAGGACGTTCGAGTTTTTATTAAGTTCGCTCAAAGCTCATTTCACGATTACGTTTGTACTATGCTAGTTCATAGCACGGAAGTCATTTATTACACGCAGAACTTCATGGATTGTCAAAATTATTAAATAGAAGGACTCTTAGACACACCTCCTGAGCATGATTTTTACGAGCAAACGCGTTTTAGGTTGATGTTTTGGCGCAAAAATAGAATTATGTGAGGAGACTGAGGCAATCAGCTTATTACGACTACCAAACCCTAACAAGGAACATTGAGAATGAGTGATTGCAAACGCTTCATAGGTAATTAGTCATTGTTTAGGTACTGTTCGAACTCTCAATGCCTTATTTTAAGGCTAATTAATTATATTTTTATTCATGTTTGCACACTTCCTCGTAATCAAAGGATCAGTACATTGCAAATCAATTTATACGTATTCTGTCTCATTACAAGCCATCGCCAAGTGGCGCGAAGCTTGTCAACGCCGTACGAGTTCTAACCAGCACAAAGCCTGGCAACGCGCAATCCCAAGAATAATTACACTACTTTTGTTTTAACAAACTAACACTACTTCATTGCTCTAACAAACACACTATATAATTATTTCCAATATTTCAATTTTTGGGCAGACGTGCAACTCATTTCTTAATAGCAAATTCCAATCACATTATTTCTAAATGTTTCAAATATAGCGTCGCGCTTCTATTGGCCAGAGCCAAGCCCGGCGTCTTTTACCGGTCGCATCACGGCTGATCTAATATCTCGCAAGAAGTACGGTAGCAATGAGGCGTTTGTCGCGGCTGGACGTAACCGATGCGCACCGCAAAATATTCTAGTTTTCTGTAAATACCGTCATTGGTTAATTAACAGTGCTAACGCGAGTGCAGTGTGTCTTGCCAATTCGCAATGCGTGTTTACATTGATTCACTAAACAATTCGCCTTCCGGCACGCATTTATTAACAACAATTGCCAACCGGCACTCGTTATAAGAGAATGCATTTGCTATGCGTTTGTTGCATCCTAGTGACTCTGATTATACGTAGCTGTTCTCGCAGAACATTCAACATTGTGTTAATAAATGAACAATGACATCACTGGTAACATTCAGTGTGATATGCGCTGCTACAATCTAAAAGTTTCACAACTGCAGTGCCCCGTTATTCACGTGGGCAAGGGCTAATTAACCCACCCGCAACCGCGGGCGGCTACAAGTTTACAATCTTCAATGAAGTGCATTTATTTTGTTTGTTTCTCTTCATACATTCTAGGATTAATTTCATGTGAATTTATTTTATTTATATTAACAGGATAACAACATGCCCACCGCATTCTCAGACGTTTTAAATTAATTTCTCAACGGCAAAAGCGGCATTGTTTTATTACAAGTAATGTTCAATCATTTAATTATACATATTGATTCAAAAACGTGTTTTATTCCAAAGTAGTAGTAACGATACAAAATTTATTTTTAATAAAGCAGTCGCCATTTGCTGCCCTCAAAATGGTTGGCCCTTCGAGACAAAGGGGGAGTAGGAAGATGAGTTATTGTTGGATGTTGAAGAACGGTATGCAAATTTATTTCTATTTTAGAATTTCAGTACACAGCCACTACTAGCATACCCTCTCCAACAGCTAATCATCGAGGTTTATCCATCACTACCATGGAAAGTCTGTGAACCTCTTTTCGATTATAATTATTTATACAAAAATTTAAAAACATATTGTAATTTACTTTATTTGTGTATTTTAAATAATTCATTTTATAAATACATTTTTTAATTGGGAGTTTTAGTCCCTTTTGTGTCAAATCGGTCTTTTCAACCGTAATCTCTAGCAGCTCTTGTCTCTCGGTGCAACAATCATTTCTTATCATTACTATGGTGGGTGATGACATCCCTCTCCACAATCCTACTATCTGATGCCCCAATGTCCATCCCAACCAGATTTATACTTGTCTAATGATCTTAGTTACCCACAGGCCAATTTAAATCCGCTTATACACCAGTTGGGGGAATAAATGATACGAATGAATTGAAGTTGTACTCTCTCACTTCCATCATCTCCATAACATGTTTTATATCATTTTGACACTTTACTTCGTGGGGATGATAGACGTTATGGACGACATTCATAAAGCTACGAAACACCTGACATGCACATATTTCAAAAAATAAAACAACACAATAGTAGGATGCTACTGAGCTCTCGTGACATGCGGCTACACCAATAGTAGGGGTTGAGGACCCAATATAAAGAGTAACCAACTTCCCAATCTACTCAATCACATGTATAAATACACTTTGGGGTTCACAAATGGTAACATCAGGACCTTAACTCTTTAAATATGAAAATTTGCTGAAGTAAACCTGTGTTTTCAGGATATTTATTACCATCACCTTTTAGAGAGTGGAAGGAACAATTTCTATATTTTGTGTAAAATGAAAATAATTTTATTGATAGTTTTATCGGTCCCTGTCGTCTTCTCTCTGCTCTCTCTACCTTGCGTGCTTGCGTTACAATGCTCCACCTTCCCAGATCTACCCCGCACGTTCTCTACTGCCGTCTCTGCCCTCCCCTCTCCCTTCCCTCACGTCTCATCTCTTATCATCCAGTCCCATTCCGTCCCATCCCGCCCATAACCCATCCCTTCCCGCACCAACCCGTCCCATTCCGTACAATCCCTTACCATCCCGCCCCATCCCATTCCATCCCGCAACGCTGCCTGCACGACAGTAACATGGTCTTTACCTGCTACAGATGTACCAATATAGAAAAATACATAAAATCAGGACTATCGATAGAATGGGTTATGCAGGGCAGACATTATTTTACAGAGTATCAGATGAATCGCCCCCAGTACACGTAACGCGTACCTTGAAGCCGCAGAATACCCTGCAGATCCACAACCCCTTAGGTAGGAATGGATCCAGCCAAAATTTTTTTTGGGGGGTTTTAATAGATTTTTGTTAGATAATGTGATAAAATAATGAATAATTTATTTTATCTAATTTACCTTGCTAGCTCAGTTCTTTGGGTTCTCATGCTCTCTATACAGAGAAGCCTGGAAGTCTGAAATTGTTTATGTCCCGAAGGAATAACACACAACGTGGCACAACAATAATTTTGTTTATTAAGAATGGAATTTGAGATTAAAAATATAAAAATTCTCTTGCTTAATTTCATGCATTAAGTTCACTGTACCAAATTGTCTGCCGTTGTGAAACGATGGCCCCGCAGTTCGTAGCCCCTTCACTTCCGCGCCGAAAATCCGTCTGCTTCTTTCTTGCTGCTCACTTCTTGCACACTTGTTCCACAATTTGTCCTCCCTATTCGCGTCGATGTCCAACTTTAATAATTCAGGTTACATACGCGCCGCTACCACCAGGATGCCAGTCAACCACCAACTCTCCCTCGTCCAGGGCCCCCTTCTCGCGCGTCAACAACCTTCGTTACCTAGTAACCGCGACCGTCCAGATTGAAGCGCGGCGTTTGTTTTGTAATATTTTCGTATATTACAGCTCCGTCCGTCCAGATTAACGCGCGGCGTTTGTTCTGTAATATTTTGTATATTACAATAACAAACATATTTCTTATTATATTGTATATTGCTTTTGTAGCGCGCACGTTACTATACAATATTCTTATGGCCCTCATGGCCCCTCCCCGGATCCGCCACTGCCCTTAGGAGGAGGCATTGTCTCGCAAGGACGCCACTGAGCGCCGGGGGGCTTCGCTCTAGTTTGGAAGTGCCCAGTGAGCCCCCGTTCGCGCTCGGCTGTACGCTCTGGCGCGGCCAACAGCTCTCTTGATTAAAGAAGTTCAATGAACAATGACATCACTGGTAACATTCAGTGTGATATGCGCTGCTACAATCTAAAAGTTTCACAATTGCAGTGCCCCGTTATTCACGTGGGCAAGGGCTAATTAACCCACCCGCAACCGCGGTCGGCTAAGGCGCATGGCTAGTGCGTAAACCTACGAGCTCTCTACAGGCATAATGATCAGGCACGAAATAGAGGTTGCTGAGAGTACACGGCTCCCAGACAGGAGAAAGGAAGAAAGAGATGGAGAGAATATAGCAAACGCGCAAACTAAGAGTTAGAAAGACAACACAGGAGAAAATGAAGTCCGTAAAGGAATGGAGAAATCGTAAAATTATTAAACCCACTTAATATCACGACTGTGTTAATGGGTATTAAAGATAGGCTCAAAAGCGACAATGAAGCTAACAAATCGTTACAAAGAAACGGAGGTAAAATTGTTTAAGAGAGTTATTTCTGCTTTTTGCTTCTAAAAATTGAAGGTGTTAAAATTTTTTCTGTCTAAAAAGAGGGGCGGGTCACAAATGAGTATAATAGGTTATGCTTACCAGCTCTGCAAGACTCATGATTGATGAGAAGAGCAGCGTCAATACATAATAATTCATGAGACCGGAGTAGATTTCTCGTACTGACATTGTGGCGTGTTTGTAAAGCGCGCTTGCTCATCGTAAACTCCAATGTCAAGACCGAATGCGCAAATAACTCTAGAGAAACGACGTCAGGCGAATAAATCTCTCTAGAGTTTACAGCCTCAGTGCATCCGAACTATAGAGAGATCGGATGAGTAGAGTTTTGTACGCATTACTGTTGAGGCAATTTTTGTATTCAGGAGGTAACTAGTTAAATCTGAAATGGTGGCTTTGTAGTATAGTAATAATTGGAACATTTTTTTCACAAAAGTCAATAAGATACTCTATTTCTACTTCCCCCCAATCTCATTAATAAGACCAACTGCCAACCAAATCTACAGAAAGAGTAAATGCAAAACATTGTGTATCTCTTATTTTGAAGTTGGTATGGAGATTGTATAATTAGCAGCAAGAGATTCACCGCCCTAACGTTAAATGCAAAGCATTGCTTGCTACAAGAGTATTTCAAAAATATAAACCTCTTCTGAACTAAAATATTATTGTGATTTCGTTCGTTATGCTTCAGTTTATACGTAAAGTTTCATCAAACCAGGCTTTTACTCATTACTATTGCTATATTTATTTTTATTACTATTATTATTACTCGTTACTACAACTAGGTCAGTCATAATTAAACATTCATCTCTCTTTCTGTTACTTTCGAACATGATTAGGTTAAAATCGCTTGCATCCTCTCTCCTAACATTTTCTCTCACTTTAGACATAGTGAATAATTTAATACCACTCGATAGGGATAGAGTAGTTTTTGCCGTACTTAAGCAAATGACAGCTAAAACGGCGATAATCGTTAGTATTTCACAATGCTGTTTGTTAAGTTCTCATTTTAAAGTAAGAATGAAAATTGTACGATTACAAGCAAGAGTTTTACTGGTATTCAAAGACGAACTTACGATAGTCATTATCAAATTTGTACTGCCAGGCAATATAAAACATTCTGAACACATCTAGGTACGTTTGGGAGGGAACCTGAGTAACTCTTTAGCATTGAGGGTGAAAACTCAACATTAGGGAATGTTGGATTGAGGTGGGAGTGATGAGCTTCCATTACGATGCTCTAACGCTTAGTTGTTCCCTGTCATGTTTGAAGTTACACGACTAGATTCTACCCGGATAGCCGAAATGTGGGGAAGTCAGGATGAGCAGGCGAAAAGAAAGTCAAGAACACAGTTGATTTAGAGATTATTTCAGATTTCCGGGCGTGCCAACTGCGTAAGTCGCTAGACCCATAACGATTGAAATTGATGTAGATCCTGACATATAATTGGATGCGTATATGGTACGAATAAATATATATTTTGACCATTAAGGATCAATCAATATTGACTTCAGGAATTAAAACTTCAAATACATTTATTTTTGGCTCGACGTTATGTTAATTTATGTTAATTTGTATACCATTGCCAACCGTTGCAAATGTATTGCTCTTGACAAGGCACGTACTAAACGTGCGAAACCTTGAGCCAAAAATAAATGCATTTGAAGTTTTTATTCCTGAAGTCAATATTGATTGATCCTTTATGGTCAAAATATATATTTATTCGTACCATCTACGCATCTAATTAGACCCATACATGAAGTGCATGTTTTTAACATTGCGGGGTTGCCGTTCTTCCCCCAGTTAATATGAGATCTGGTGCCGACCTACATGACCCCATGCGGGGATATTCCCAACTAGGTATCTCTCACCAACTGGGCACCGGCCCAGCCGGAACAAACTCTAAGCACCCAACTGGTCACCCAACATGTGTGGTAGAGTAGTTCTTGAAAATGTGTGTGTAAGTAAGTTGTTAGAGGATAGGAGAAGGAAGAAGAAGGAAAGATTGCGCGCGGTCCGTGGCCCGTTTATTAGAGTGCGACATTCGCCGGGTGTTGATCAGAGAAATCACGGAAAACTACCGATCAGAGCAGCTGGCCGCTAGAATGTTCCTTCAAATAGGGGCTGAATTCGACCCATCTGCTTAGTCAATGTTGAAAATCCTGCCATCGTCGGGATTCGATCCATAGGACCTTCCGGCCTGAGGCACAGCAGCGACATCAGTTGATGTGCTGATCCGAGGAGAGAAGTGAGGAGGCGATAAGTCGGGGAGGCGGGGAGACGAGAGAGATCACGTGACCCTGGTGGAATTGAAACGTCATCAAAAGTTGTACGGCGAACCATAATCACAGAACTCTACTATATATGCAGAAGTACACCAGGAAGTGAATAAAATCAGTAAACAATATTTACTCGTTTAGGGCTTTTCTCTAGGAATACGATCATTCAACAACTTATATCTAATCAAAAAATACTTTATGGAAGAGGAATATACTAAGACTGATACTGACATGTGATGGAGAAAGGGAGTCAAATCTCAGAAGCATTTGTGGGAAAACTGCCTCAGGGCAGTCTCCCCGCAAAATTCCTTACGATAAATAAATACTTTTTGGAGGATACAAATTAGGGATCACAGGAAGAAGAAGTGAATCATTTGTTGGCTCGTCGTTTAATACTATATCATTTAAGTCGCCCTACATCTGGAAGTGAAAGAAAAACGTGGACAATAGCACAGCACCCTACAGTTCCCAACTGCACACATTTACGTTCCGAGAGGCCTCCGCCAGGGGCGCTACGTGCGCTTGCAAGCCTCCACTGTCTTGGAACGCAAGGCTATCACCCCACTCTCCCCTCCCCAATCACACACACACACACTCCGCCTTCTTTGATCTGCGTGGCGCGTTCACTCGGCCGATGCCAACAGCTGCAGGGCTTTCACTGACGCGCAGCTCCTCGCCGCAAATTTCGTGCGCTCTCTACGAAGGACAAAGGGCGGCCGAACTCCGCAGGGAAAGGAAGGGCCTGGCAAAGCCAAATGGCTGCCTGCGATTGGCGGCTCTTTTGCGGCAGGTGCGCCAACGACTGGCGGGCGAGCTCGAATCTGCGCCTCTCAAAGCCTCCGAAAGGACGCTCAGCGATTCGTGTGGGGTGCAATCGCTCGGATTGCTTCTCCGCGCGTTTTATATCTCCTGCGAGGAAGACGCAGCCAAACAAGAACTTGGTACTAGTAGTAAAGCGAGTATTCTACAGTTGTCGCCGTTTCTCGCTGCCTAATCCCCATTTCTTTCGATCTTCCCAAGCATCATAAAGACTCTGCATCATCAAGACTCTGCGCCTTGTATAAAGCTTATAATGGTCATTCAGCGTGGAAAGAAATTAATCGGTGGCTATGTATTCCTACATACATCAGTAGAGTGGATAACAGGCACAAAACAAATTTAAGACAGCAGAGAACGGATGTCGGGAAATTTTCTTTTACAAATCGAACGATTACGGGGTGGAATAGATTGCCTGCAAAAACCTTTGAACACTTTCCTCAAAGCGTTCAGCAGTTCAGGAAATTAATTTGGGGTATTATTAAGTAAATGAGGGAGAATAGTGGGTTATATAGCGCTGCATAAGTGTTCTATTGTGGAGAGAGGTGTAGTGCAGTGTATAGCAGAGAAATAAAGAAGGAAATTTTTTCAGGTCTTAGTGAAGTGCAGTGCAGTGAAGTACAGTGTGATCCTAGTGCAGTATGTTTTTTCTCTTCTTTTTCTTTTCTCTCTTAATGTAATTTAATGTTTAATGAATCAGTCAGTTTTTATATTATTATCATTATTTTACCATTATTTTTATTATTTTACCATTATTATTACTATAATCGTCTCCTGTATTATTTCAGTAGTATACCTTTGGGTTCCGGCTCTCACACGCAACGAATCTTTATAAATGAGGGCTCCAAAGAAAGAGACTTTCACGGAGGCTTGACGAATTCCATTTTGACTTTAAAAATATGGATGATTTCTTTAAAAAAAAGCATCTAAATATTCATGTAAAATGCAACTCGCATCACATGTCAACTTATATCGGCAAATAACTCATAAACGAAGCATTTTAGAGCCTTAAAAAGTAAACTTTTGAGGCCAAAGGCCTCAAAGAAACGTTTTTCACACCATAATTTACAAGATGAGACATTCCGCGATCCATTCAATTAACTTTTCTGTTCCACGCTTCAATACTATCAGGGCCACCTCAATATTTCAGTCCTTCCTGCTGGTAGCAATTTTTGTGGCGACTCGCTTGGAAGGCTTAGATTCGACAATCTTTATTTACGCTTTCTGTTAACACCGTAGTTTGTGCAGTCTGACGAGGTTTATTTGCATAATCATTAATTCAAGATTTGCTCTCCAGCAACAACTAGAAGTACTATTATAGTTCCTTGATACCTATACCTATGAAGATTGTGTCTTGGGCGTGTAGTGAAACTATTCAATTAATGATTTTTCATAGTCTATAAATGCTGTGTACTTAATTGTGGAAGGATGTGGGTGTTCAGTGAAGAGTGAAGACTGTGTTTGTGTTTTACCCGTACCAATATTTTCGTTATCATTCGATGAAATTTTCTCAAAAGTAAAAAGCTAATATTTTTGTGACTATCACGAAAAACTAAAATCTAATTGACAAAGAATATTGAATAATTACTTTCATTGTCTTTAGGTAAGTGTTGGGAATTGTTCCAAGCAAATTCTCCATGATATTGAATATTGAAAACTTCTTTTACACATTAATTGCATTGTTTTTTATTTTTATTTGTAATTGTGTTAGTACATTGCAAGTTACCTTTATAGATACAAAATAAAAGTATAGTAGTATAGATAGTAGTAAGTAGTATAGATACAAATAAACACGTTTCGTTAACTACTTTCCCTCTTAGAATGAAAATAGAAGGATAGGGATGAGTGTGGGGTCTAACATGCGAGAGTTCTCGCACGGGCATATATACGCAGAGGTAGTGGGGGAAAACTTTTTCTATGGCACAACACAATGAACAAACTTTTTAAAGTATCTAAAGTAAAATAGCTTGAAATAAATGGAAAACAAAAATCAAAACGCGCTAGCCTACAATACTATGTGAATCAATTAAAAAACAACTAAATTTAAAATAATAGAAAGAATAGTGCAAGTCACCCGACAACTTCCAACGATCGCAGCCCAAACGCACGATTTAAATGTTGGCGACATCTGGAAGTACGTACACTAACGCCCAACTGCAAACTCATATTGTAAATAAAACACCGTTTGGTATTAAACTCAAGGTGTCGGTTCGTTAAATGCAATAAAATATTAAAAATGCAAACATAGTTTGAGCAACATTCCCATGTATCGAAGTGGGCTTACTAATGCCTACTAAATTATTTCTAATGCTAACAAATGGTATTTAGTATTCAAAGGTGAAAATTTTAGTTTGATTATTTTTTGGCTGGGAATTGTTTTTCTTGAGGTACGTAGGGAAGCAGAAAATAATTCAATACTTTTTAGTAAACAAATAATTTTTCAATTTTCTCACCCCAGCAAGCTGGCACCCTGACTCTCCAAAACCCACTCGGTTCTTCATAACAAATCAAGGAACGTTAAATAATATTGCAATGAGTAGGTCTGTTCTTGCCCGATCCGGTATTTTCGCACTACTTTACTTGGCTTTCTAAAGAGTACCTTTTCTATTATTTGACTATCAAGGAAAGCAAAAAGCTAACTCTTAAGGAAGATTGAAAATTTTCTTCAAATGTTGTTTTAAAGAAGTATGAATTGTTTCAAGAACATCTCTCTATAATGTTGAATAAACTTCAATTGAAAATTTGTTTCAAACATCAATTGCATTGTTATTTTGTTTGATATTCTGTAAGTACATTAGTAATTCCTCTCTTTTATGGAATGGATAGACAAATGGATAGGGAAAGGGTGGGATTTAACATGTGAGAGTTCTCGCACGGGAACGCTAGTTAGCATATAATATGCTAGTTATATTACATTATTATTTTTGTTATTATTATTATTATTATTATTATTATTATTATTATTGATATTAGTGTTCTATGTTACTGAGAGACTGTGTAAATTTATGTTTTTGTAATTAGCTGCCACCGGGTTATACCCAATTGCAGTTTAAATAAATCTATCTATCATCTTCTAAATCTCTCGCCGCCATCATTGATTTTATGTCTTCCTCCCACTTCCTTCTCGGTCTTCCTCTATATCTTCTTTCTTCAGGATGGTATTCCCACATGATCTTTTAGTAGCTTACTGTCCAACCTTCTTAAATGTCCATACCATAGCAAAGCCTTTGTTTCTATCAGTTACATGGTTGATTTTCCAGGTTTTATTATTTATATTATTGTTTTGATTTTTCATTCTTTCCTTTCATGTAACCTCATAATACCGTCTCCAGTATTCCATTTCTGTTCCTTGAATCCTACTTCTATCCCTGGCATTAATAGACCATAACTCAGCTCCATATGTGAATAGAGATTCAACAATTGTTTTATACTATGTAATTTTGGTGTTTCTTTTTATGTTTGAATTCCATGTCAGTGGATGTAAAGATCTTATTACTTGCCTGCCTCTATTCGTTTTGTTTAAAACATCTTTGCTATCACGACCATCACTCGTTAATTCAACTGAGTGTAACTTTAACAAGTTAACAAAAAGAACTTGTTCCTTTTTAAACATCTGTGTGGACTTTCATGTTTGTTTGCGTGTAAGTCTAAGGAAACATTGCTCTGGATTTCGTCATTCGTTTACTTTTCTTCCTTATGCTTATGTATTGAAATCAGCCAAACATAGTTTAATGATTTATCTCTAAAATATTAATTTCATGAAATCCGTAATTATAAAAATGTCTCAATAACGGTTGTTCTTGTGTTTATATATCGCTGTTTTTTTGTAAAGATGTCCTCTTCTCTCCTATGGCTTGACATCCCTATGCGGCAGGTGTGGCCAACGACTCGATCGCGATCGACCGGTCGGTCGCGAAGCCGATTTTGGTCGATCGCCGATCGTTTGCAATGTCTGGGATGGATGATGAAAAAAAAAATTGAACATATACTTTACTTATCTACCAATACTTTGCTGTAATGCACATTATACTGAAACACAGTGTATAAACATATTATACATTTCACAACCTCTGTTCCCACTTAGACTACGCCTAAGGCAACAGGTCGATCGCGACACACTTTTAAGATAAAAAGTAGATCTTATAAACAGAAAAGTTGGCCATCCCTACTATACCTGATGGCCGACCAGCGGTGATCCAGCGTCTCGGCCATGGGATAAGAGGTTCATGTGGTTAATATGAAGACATCCCTTCACCGTAGATTCTGGTCTTCATAACCTTAGGGTATGTTGGCACATATGCATCGAAATGGATTCATATTTGAAGACGTGGCGGGAGATTGGTTTATAATAACAATCTTTGGCCCTTTATTACTAGCTCAGAATTGGTATTTTGAACGTACCACGTTGGACTTATAAAAAATTCCCTCCAAATCCGCGTGCTGGTGGCGAAAAGCGTGGAAATATACGATTTCTTTGGTAGTCATAATAGCATTCGACCCAGAACCATTTTCGTAACAGTTTTATCTCTCGTCGCAAAGTAGCAGCACCGTCCGGACTCCACTCCAAAGCACTAGTGCAGAGAATATTACTTAGACGCATCAGATTTCCGTTTGTTTTTTTAATACAATGACAGCATTGAAACACAAATTAAAACGGCAAAACAAGTTTTTCAAAGTAGTCGCTCCGCCCAGTGAACGAGTTTCAGTGCGCTCGCATTAACGTTCCATGAGAACAGTTTAACTTAGCAAGGTTGGCATGCTTGTCGCCTTTTATAAAACATTTCAAAGAGCAACCATTTTTCCGCGGGAAGCACTGTGAATGCATGAGTAAATTTTTGTGGAATACAGATTAAAAGAAGGCATTGCTTTTCATGTGAGACTGAGGTAAAAGGTTGAACGATTTATTCTCTGATTGCTTATTTCTTTATATTATCTTCTAATAAGAGGGGTACAATGTGTCTTTTCAGAGATCGAGCGAGCGAGTGAGCCAGCGAGCATACCCGTTCGTCTTGCCAAAATCAACTGATGCGCTCTCCCGAACAATAACCTAAATCTGAAATCTGAAAAAGGAGCTATATCGCCGCGTAAACAGTGTAGGATTTCTTATCGTCACATAGAAAATAATTCTGGGACAGTTGTAAGGAAAATGTAGAGCTATAATTTACTAATTTACCCTACCAAGATCCGAACTCGGGTTTGCGCTGTGGATTGTAAAGATGTAGCCGAAAATAAATTCAACATTAGTTCCTCTACGTATGATGAATAAAACGCTACCATCAATGTGTGCATAAAATAATACACTCTGCATTACTGCACTCACTGAAGGTCTTTGAGGTTTCGGAATTTCTACTCGACTGAAACCAGACAAAAAGTGTGTGAAGTAGGTGCTAATGCGAGAAACATGTCAATGCCTGTTCTTCGTATTCCGTCTCCTCGAAAACCTCCGCGCAATAGCGCGAAATGGCGTTTTCTTCCCGATCATCAGCAGACGCGTCAGAGACACATCTGACAAAAGACGACGCGAATCTTTTCTGCAAAAAAACAACAAACTTGGCGACATTTATTTCTGTCTATGTCCATACATTACAAACGCACGTTGCACGCATATTTCTATGCTCGAAGACCAGACAAGAGACGATCGCCGGGTGAGAAAGAGGTTAGCTTGAAAAAGGAATAAGTGTTGCCTTTGAATATGCGCGGGCATTGACGTAAATTGTAACACGAACATTTGAACTTTTTTTCGTCTTTTAATCTTTCCTAAAGGAATTTACCACGCTCTTCTGTGCGGAACATCTTTTCCATCAATTCCCAATGTCCGTTCATGTTCCTAATGAACTCACTTCATCGATAACAAGAACTTCAATGAACCTTTATTTCACCTAGCAGTTCTTACACTATAAAAACAATACCTATAGAGGTCTAGCACATCTACTGACTTCTTTTAACTCTTAACTGGTGACGTGCGGCCTCTAAGACTGCTGAGAAAAAATAAATGCGTAGCCCTTCTTATTGGTACGTCGCAATAAGTTTTTCTTTACAGTACGTTCCTATCTCTTTCCAAACTACACTCACGCGTGGCAGGGGATCCAGTGAGAGCCGTTCGCCTTTGAGGTACAGTTGAACTTTTGGACCGGTCTTGCAGACTTCACATCACCAGTGGGGAGATTTTTTTCCCACAGTGCATTGCAATTTTTTAATAATGGATACTTTTCGTGCAACAATGCATTATCGTATTTAAATGAAGGTTTTTTAATGTAGTGAATAATATTCCATACCATTCTACGAGTTCTTAAGACATATAATAGTGAAGAAACAGTATGGAAAAAATTATATCCAGAAATTTACTTGGGGAGTAATAAATAATTATATATTTTTTCATTTTACTTATTAACAAATCCTTTTCTTTTATTGTTTATTATAGCATTGTTAGCGTGAGAAAAAAAATTGAAAAGTCAACAAAAAATGTAACACCGAGAATAATCTGCCTAAAACTTTTGGGGTCTCACAGACCGCACGTCACCTGTAAGAGAAGTTTGAAGGCACGTCACTACTTAACGGTTAAAACAATTTACAAATAATCTGCATTTCATTAAAACGTATTTAATTCCTTTCTAGCGTTAATCAGAGTAATTGTAATAATCAGTAAATTGTTTCAGTATAATTGTAATATAATAGTCAAATAAGGTAATTTATAGTTTAGAAAGATACATAGGTAGTGACATTTATTAAATGAAGCAGTATATTAAATACAATAAAGTGGAAACTGGAATGACAGGAAACAAAAACATATGCAATTGAGGTTAGTCAAGAGAACATTATTTTGGCACAGAATAAATTGACACACAATTCATGTTGCCGAATACCTGCACGTATTTTAAGCACGTGTTCATATAGAATTTCACAATTTTGAGTGAAAGCACCCATTTTGGGCGAAATCACTAAATAAATTTAGATTCCCTTGCAATTTTACACCCATCAGATGGCAAGGGGTATCTGTGTACATGCTCTCTTTGCAATTAGGACCGCAACGGTGCAGGCGGTTATTGGGTTCATTCAAGCCATCTACAACCTGCCCTCTGCCATCCTGTGGCAGCAACCAGCTGCTTCTCTAGCGCCCGCCAACGGCAACAGCCAAAATTACAATGAGAAAGTAATTATTACGATGTATTAAATTTCTTTACTCAGTTTTTATGTATACAAGCGCTAGAAAATATCACTAAAGGACATTGATATGTGACAGACTATGACCGTTTTGTATAATTAAAAAATACATCTCCTTGGTGAAGAAGTACACCTTACAGGGCCAACCAAAATTAATTCATAGAACCTTTTAGCCCTTTGGGGTCCTCTGTCCCTTGTGGCGGGAAACAGCGTTTTCCTCGTAGCAGACCCTTTAAATCCCCAGGTAACTGGTTGCACCGGTCCGGCGTGCCTCGGCGTAAGAAACTGTACTCGGGTTTCAAATTATTTTTCGTATTATTACAAACAAAACATTTTAATTTATTTGCCTAATTCATAATATATAATTTTGTAACTTAATGTTTGGTGCGGAGAGCTTCACCTCATTACCAATAACGCCTGTATATTGCATTGTATGAACAAAATCCGAGTTATCATTACTGTCATTTTCTTCACACTCCTCGGAATATCTCGAGAAAATGTTTTCAAATTCTTACTTTCCCGAAGATTGTTAACTCTCAGAATTGTTTACCGATTCACGCAATTCAAGCTCCGACAATCTCGAACACTTACTTCTCGATGTCACCATAAGTACAACTGCAACCTCGTAAGCAAACTGATTTTGAACAACATAAAATGGGCAAAGTCTGGCTACAATGAAGGAAAATACTGCCTAATCTCTTCTGAAGATAATAAGTTGTACAGGAAACCGGTACCATTTACCTGAGTGAAATAATACAGAGTTAAATATAGGTCCCGCCCCAAGGGACAAAGGACCAGAACCAGGAAGAAGGAAAGTCCCGTGACGCGGGACATCGGACCGCCAGACGAAGAAGACGGAAAAGTAAAAGGACCGCAAAGGGTTTAGAACATTGGATTGCTTAGTGATACCGGGCGTGTCAACTGCTGTGGTCACTAATCCCGTAAGTGTAGAACCTGTTTTATCACGTGAGGTGGCGGTAATCTTTCTCTGCTGGATGGTGAGATCCGGCGCCAAACTACACTACGACTTGCTGGAATTTCTCCATCCAGTACCTCCCACCAGACCTGCATCATCGGACGAGATAAGGTCTAAGCTCCAGGCTGGTTTCCTGATGTGTGTGGTAGTGTATTGGATGTAAATGTACGTTTCTGTAAGTAAAGGGTGAGAATACAACAAGGAAGAGGAAGGAAAGATCGCGCGCGGTCCGTGATCCGTTCGTTAGGGACTGCTCCGGCTATCACCTGATATTGATAGGAGAAATTATGGAAAACTACCGATTTGACCAGTCGACCGCTAGAATTCTCCTCCAGATAGCGGCTTAATTTTATCTAGCCATCTAGCTGGTGTCGAAAATCCTGCCGCCGTCGGGGCTCGAACCCTAGGGCCTCCCAGCCTAAGTCATGGCAGTGACATCACTTGATATCCTGAGCCACCTCAGTCTATTTTTAGAATCAAATGATACATTTTACAGTAAAAAATATCAATAAATGCATATAAAATTTGTCAGTTACTGAAGAGTTACGCCTTCACAGTGTCCAACGTGTACCAACACAATGTATTTTAACTGTATCGAAAGTAGATAAAAATTCGACAGTTTTGACGTTTTGTATTATCAATATCAAAGACAAATCCCACTTAATTGTCCTGGGTTCAAATGAATCCGGAAAAGTGTGTGTGTGTGTGTGTGTAATAAGCACATTACATTTGTACGGTTGTTAGGTGGGAAACGTGGTGAACAGGCAGACAGTTGGTAGTCAGAGACATGGTGGGCAGACATGGTGGACAGCACTGGAAGCATCAACCATTGTGAACGACTTGTGCGTTAGCTGGGGAGTGTCCCAAAGAAGACTCTAAGAGACGAAAGACGGAAACGTTTTCTCTCACAAATGTACCAACATCTGGATATCCCTTTTTCGAGCCATTAAGGTACTTTTTGGTGTAATAGAAGAACATACAGAAAGTTGCAAGCGACCTGTTAGCAGCATTACCACCAATGTGGTAATGGCGCGATGTGCGCGTTGCGGTGCATGTGTCTTTCGGTCTTCTGGCCTCGGTTACTAAGAGAATGCACGCATGTGAAAGTGCAGAGTATATTTTACACTTCGGAAAGAGTGCGTGGTAAACGGCTTCAACTGGGAAAGTGTATTCGCTGTGAACGAATACGACCAACCAGGTTCGTCCTCCTCACGTTGATCTTCACCCACTTCCTTTCGCCTCCCATTCGGGAGAAAGAAATTGCTTCCGCTGCTCTTCCTATCCACACCCTTTCTTTCCTTCGAGCTACTCTCCTGTACTCCGGTTTAAACATAGATTCACTTCAAGGTCACGAACTGGAAGGGGGGGGTCATTACTATCCGATCACGAGCTCCAATACGACAAATTTAAGACCTAATGAAGCTCGTGATTGGATGACAGTATTCCCATCTCCTTCCAGGTCGTAACTATGTGCGCCTACTTCCCCGTCAACTTCGATGCGGACCAACCACCGTTAGTTTTACATCGGCCTCTCCTCCGACTTAACCACAGGCTATAGCAGCTAAGCACGGTTGTAGATGAAGATTCAAACCGACCTAAGTCATATATACACCCTGGCCAGGAATGTACAATGACTTAGCGATCACGGCTAAACCAACATCTGGCATTCAAGAATGAAAAATCTTGCTTATATGTTTCGGTTAGGATGTCTACGTTAACTGAAGAACTAAAATTCACAAAGTATTGCAAAAGGATGCAACGGATGCAAGAGATAACATTCATGGCAAAAACAAAAAGTGAATGAGCGTCACATACGACCCTCACACGTTACGAAACCAGATCTGTTGAGTACCACTTTTGACCATCATGGCGTTCAACCTGTTAAACATAGATTCACTTCAAGGTCACGAACTGGAAGGGGGGGGGTCATTGCTATCCGAACACGAGCTCCAATACGACAAATTTAAGACCTATTGAAGCTCGCGATTGGTTGACAGTATTCCCATCTCCTTCCAGGTCGTAACTATGTGCGCTTATGCCGCGCGCCTACGTTTAAATCGAAATATAGGGACTTACAGCGCCCTACCCCCAATCCCTTTCGCCCATCGCCCAACTCCCATCTCCCATTTCCCATCTCCCATCTCCCATCACCCTTCGCCCTTCGCCCATCTCCCATCTCCCATCTCCCATCACCCTTCGCCCTTCGCCCATCTCCCATCTCCCTTCGCCCTTCGCCCATCTCCCATCTCCCATTTCCCATCTCCCATCTCCCATCTCCCATCACCCTTCGCCCTTCGCCCATCTCCCATCTCCCATCTCCCATCTCCCATCACCCTTCGCCCTTCGCCCATCTCCCATCTCCCATCTCCCATCTCCCATCTCCCATCACCCTTCGCCCTTCGCCCATCTCCCATCTCCCATCTCCCATCTCCCATCACCCTTCGCCCTTCGCCCATCTCCCATCTCCCATCTCCCATCTCCCATCTCCCATCACCCTTCGCCCTTCGCCCATCTCCCATCTCCCATCTCCCATCACCCTTCGCCCTTCGCCCATCTCCCATCTCCCATCTCCCATCTCCCATCTCCCATCACCCTTCGCCCTTCGCCCATCTCCCATCTCCCATCTCCCATCACCCTTCGCCCTTCGCCCATCTCCCATCTCCCATCTCCCATCTCCCATCACCCTTCGCCCTTCGCCCATCTCCCATCTCCCATCACCCTTCGCCCTTCGCCCATCACCCTTGAGGGCTCAAGCGCAACTAGGCCTCTTTGGCGGTTTTTTATTGACAAACAGGGCGCGGGAACACGCCCCGCCCTCTCACGGTGTCCCCCTCCCTCACCCCCACTCCCCCCTCCACCCCGCCCAGCACGTCCTCCTCGTCCGAGGCGCAGAACAATATTGTCTGACGCAGAGGGCGTAAGCCCTGCGAAATCCTGCCACCTTTCTTGGAGTGACACTTCTTCAGAAAACATAAGCCGATCGCCTCCGGCGGGCTCAGGGCCTGTAGACAATGCGCCGGAAAACAGATCTCATGATCCTCTCGCCGTCCCGCCGCCCGCCCTTCCTCTTCCCCGAAGCCCGTGCTCTCCACCCGCTGCCTCCCTCTCGCAGCCCGCGCACTCTCAGCGGAAAGGGAGCGAGACGTTTGCTTTGGCTCACGTGGCCGCATTCTGTGTAATTAGAGCCCAAGAACGCATCTGGGAACAGCGGTTGTTTGTTTTGTTGAAATATGTACAAATGTCCATTCAAATGAGACTTTATTGCAACCTCATTTCAAGAGACAAAAGAGCAAAACAACCGCTTTTTTTAGATTCAATATTACTTTATACTTTGTCCAATAAGAGAACAGCTTCGCGAGAAAAGAGAATTGTACATAGTGATTTAAAAAGATACAACTGCCAATATGGTAGGAATGACACTTATTTTTACAGAGAAAACGTCGGAAACGTGCTTTGATACTTTTTTACCCCTCCGAAGGCATTGATTGTTGCACATATTTCGACTTGAATGGTCTTCTTTATTCCCCCTTTTCTCTTCACCTGCACAGAGTGCCAATAAAGTTTGACAATGACTTTTCGTCACCGTCAATGTAAACGGAGAACACGCAAAATACTAAAATGTTTGCTCAAAACCCGTATCCTTTGATGTCAAAAATACTAAGATGTTTTGTTAAAAACCGTACTAATAAAGGAATAGATAATGGCAGTCAGGGCGGAAACTCTTGGGAAGAATATTCTTTCGTTAAGGAAATACGTGAAAGATCTCGTAATTTTTGCACATTACTTTCTTCTATTATAAAAATAAGGCACGAAATGTTTGTTAGAGTAGGATGGTGTAAGAATAAGCATGTGTGGAACGGAATAGACAAGAAATAGAAAGAAAGATCGTGCGCGTTCGGTAGTTCATTTGTTACGGTACAGATTAGGCACTAGCCTGGTACTGATCTCGGAAATTAGAAGAGAAATGGAAAACTACCAATCAGAGCATCCGGCTTCTAGAATTTTCATCCAGACAGTGATTGTATTTGACCTCTGTATCTAGCTAGTGTCGAAAATCCACCACACCTCACGACTTAAACCCTCACATCTCCCGGTCAGAGACGCTGCTGATTCAGCAGCAATGACCTAAATTCAGCAGATCTTCAGATGTTTTACGAACGCAATTGTTTCATTTTTCATGAAACGAAATATCCAACAAGATATTTCAAGTTGAACTATAGACTGTCTCTTGTAAATTGTTGAGTTTGTGAAAGTTCCAAATAATTTTAGACAGTCGTAATGATTACATATATTTATTATCTAGGCTTGCCATTATTTTTCATTGGCTTGCCATTATTTGGAACTTTCATAAACTCGACAATCCAACAAGACGTGTTTAGCCATATTTGTATTTTTTATATGAACCGTATTTGTGTATTCGCCCTGAGAGACGAATCCCTCGCGAGCGCTGGCCGGGTCCGTCGCGCCGCGCCTTCCCGCTGCTTTTTCCGCCGCCACCACGTCGGGGGCTCAGCCTGGCGCTGGCAGCGCTGCCACGGATTAACGCCGGACAAACGAGCAGCGCGTCGCGCCTCATCGCTCAGCACAGCGTCACCGGAGGCGGAGCTGGAGGAGAGGGCGAAGCATTGGAGGGCGATGTAGGGGAGGCATGAGGGGCGGTACGGACGAAGTGATGGAGCGAACGGGGATGTGTTGGCATGTAGAAGGAGGCGAGGACCGTCCAGGGAGGCTTTGGTACATACTGTACGTGGAAGGAGGAGTAGTGGAGGAAGACTGCAGTAATATTTAAATAAGACGTTTCACACTTAATTGCTCTAATTTGTCATGGTGGAGGTACAGGAGTGGGGGAAGCCGCGGGGGGAGTGGATGTGGAGATGGAGGAAGAGGCTGGAAAAGAAGCAACAGCGGTGGTAGATGCGCAAAGAGTGTGGTGACACGTGGATGTGAGCGTTGACGGCGGTGGAAGCGATGGCAAGGCGACAGGTGGCAGAGGAGGCGTTTCTAAGAGAGTAAGAGACAGAGTAATGAGGAGACGTGTGGGAGGTAGTGTTGTCGCTTTCCTGCTATAGAACGCAAGACGGGGGCGAAGAGGAATGTGCAAGTGGTATGGCCATAAATCATACGCATATTTGGCTTAAAATGGAGAATTACCTAAACATGGTGACTGGAGAGGTCCCACCCTTGAGCATCGTAGCCGTAAGGCTACAGAGCTGAGTGAGAGCGGTCGAGAGAGCGATATCGGAGAGACGGTTCAGAGAGAGCTGCGGATCAAGAGAGGTGCCTTATATGAGGGCGGTCAGCGACCCTGAATGCAGAGGGCCGTCTCAGCTGTTTCAGCAACCTGGGACCCCACTTCACGAAATTAGGTCTCAGATCGCCCGACCATTGTATTAGGAGAGTGGAGAGGTATGTCTCTGAATGCTATGAAGGTAAGGTGCGAAAGGACAGTTATACGGAGATGTGAGCAACGTATGAAAAACGGCCATTGGAGTCGCTGGTGGAAAAGGCGGTTGTGAAGGCGGAGTGGAAGAGCTGGGCTAGAAGAGGAAGAAATAGAGTAGCTGTAAAAGAAGTGTGGGAAGCGTCGACGGGAGAATGTTAATTGGGTGGAAACAGGGTAATGAGATGGCTGTATAGGTTATGTTGTTTTACAGGGTAGAGGAATAGAGTGGCTAACAGGGCAGGTGCGAGTGGCGTGGAGTTCTGTATGATGTTTGAGCGCGGACAGAAGGAAAGGAGACGGCTGTTAATGACGACTGGTAAAGCGGGAAAGAAAATGGTTGTGGAGGCGTGACCAGGGAGGATGTGAGGATGAGATCTAGGTGGGAGTGGAGTTGTTGGTGACGGCTGTGGAGGCGGTGTATGAAAGTGGCTAACAGGGCAGGTGCGAGTGGCCGTGGAGTTCTGTATGATGTTTGAGCGCGGACAGAAGGAAAGGAGACGGCTGTTAATGAGGACTAGTAAAGCGGGAAATAAAATGGTTATGGAGGCGTGACCAGGGAGGATGTGAGGATGAGATCTAGGTGGGAGTGGAGTTGTTGGTGACGGCTGTGGAGGCGGTGTATGAAAGGTACAAGAGAGGTGTGGCTGAGGGAGGCGTGCCGCTGTAGCTGCTGCCGTCGGGGCAGGTGGCTTCATCGCCTGGAATCGCTCCCGCTCCCCGGGCGCAGCGCTCAGCCGGCGACTAATGAACTCGCCGCCCCTCGCTGCCGCCGCGCTCCGCCCACGCGCGCAATTGCAGCGGCGCCGCGACGCAGCCAGCGCGAGGAACGCAGTTCAGCGAGAGCAAGTTCCCAATACTGCATCATGAAGCATTCTCCATGAGATTATTGCAAAGGAAAGGGTTCCACTATTCGCTCAATCATTCACTAATCTTTCTCAAGGACGAAGCGACGCTTGTCCTTGCTTCCTAAATACATCCTAAATACTTCCTAACAATGATTAAAAATTATTAATGTAAGGTTTTTTAAATTAATTTTCTGGTCTCAACAAATCTTGTAAACTCTCCCCTTTGATTTCTCTCCCATTCTCACTTGCTTTTACCACATTCTTTAGAATATATACAAGACCCTGAAGCGCTGGCAGATATCTGTGGAACAAAATGAATTGTGAGTTGCAATTCTCGAACATGTAATGATTTATATACAGCAATTAAAACTCACGAACACACTGATAAATTCACGAACATAAGCACATTGTAAACACATTAGTATGAGATTGTGCTGAAAACCTACGGATTTCAATGTTCACACTATGGTCTCTGAACTGTTTGCTGCGTTCGGATTGCTACGGCTCAGCGAGATAGTATTCCATGTTGGAGAATGCGTCGTCTGTTTTGTACATTCATCCTGTAAGTGTAGTGCACGATACCGCCATTGAGGTGGCGATTTCCTTAATCTCTGAGATTCGCGGCCAACGTGCACGCTGGCTTGCAAGATTTTTTTTCCAGGTATCTCCTTAGCTGGTAATAGCTCTCAGTTCTCGACTAGTCTCGCCACTGATTGATTGCTTTGTGATTCTGAGTGCGTCAAAAACAAAGAAGATAATTTGTTCCGTAAGTGTAGTGCGTGTTTTTATGCTGGAGGTACAGTGATCACCCTTGCTGGATGGCAAGCTTCGGCGTCGATCTACGTCGACTTGCGTGTATTTTCTTCAACCAGGTACTTCCAACAGCGTTTGGAATATATATATATATTGAAACGAATTGTTATCACTAAGACGATAACAATGCGTTTCGAACCAATTTTGTACGTTTGAACTGCGCGGCAGAGGCTAGCCCGCCGGCGGAGTCGGGGGGGCCAGAGCCGGTTCAACGTGAAGAACCAGGAGCCACGAATCGAGCAGGAGACCAGTAGAGCAATGGCGGAGAAAGAGAGTGGACGTCAGGTATCGTGTGGAAGGAAAAGCGTATAGTGGCGGACAGTGTGGAACCAGAGTGGAGTTGTGACGGAGAAAGTGTGGGACCAAAGTGAACACATTAGCGGAAAAGTGAAGTGAGACCGAAAGAGTGCAAGAAAGCAGTTAAGTGTTACAGACGGTGAAACGCGTTGGATGATGAACACGTGGGACGGACACTGCCGTATAGAGGGAGGGAGCATAGTATGCCAGTTCTAAACATTATCAAGCACCACTTAGGTGAACAGTTAATGATCATTACCATAAAGGTCGAGAATTGTATCGTAAAGAACGGGAGAATAGCATCTGGGGAGGACAACGCTCTGATACAATCAAAACGTTGGGTTACGTTTCAAAGCAGACCCCGGCGGCTACGAGTGGGGTGAGAAGCGGCGGCGGCGGCGTTCCTCTGCTGCCCTTCCGAGCACCTCCGAAGGAGACGGAATTACCCGAAGGCGAGGTGGCGCGGCCAGGCTCGTCAGGCAAGAACGCATCGAACAAGCAGCCGGCGCGGCATTGCGGGGCTCCCCCCCTCCCCGCGCTGGCTTCCCGCAGCGCTCGGTGCCGGCCGACGACGGACGGACGAGTATTGAAACGGCGCAAGTCAACGGGGTTTTCGTGAGTAAAAGCGGTCGGAAGGTTGGGAGAGTAGTGATTGACCAAGAGAAAACAGTGATCTTGATTTGAGCCCCCCCTAAGTAATAAAACTAGTGTAAAGGAGTAAAGCCATAAGGCGACCGCAAAATTGTAAAAAGGGATCAGACAAAGCACGGGAAAAACAGTAAATGCTCCTGTGAGCGCCAAAGCACTGACTTTGTATAGCAATGGTTTTGTTCTGTTTTTGTAATAAAGAAAAGTTTCGTTACCCCTAGTCTCCATTGTGTGGATGATTGGATCCGGAGCCCATTCCCGAAAAAGAATTCCTGCCCCCTCTTGTTTATTTATAAATTTTGTGAGAGTAATCAACAACTCGTTTCAATATATATATATATATATATATATATATATATATATATATATATATATATATATACACACTAGTGAGAACCCGTGCGATTAAATTGCACGGTTAGTCAAATAACCAAACTGTTTTCTGCTTAAATTCTTTTTTTGTATTTCAGCATTATAAACGACCTAACCTCACTAAGATCACTAACCTCTCATATTTCAAGATTTCTATTCAATGTAGAAAATCACGTTCACGTGCTTACACAACCTACACTAAATTGAAACAAACAAAAATGCTAGAGATTGCATTTTCCCGCCACCGTCCGAGTGTAATTTTCTTCCGATAGATCGCGCGGCAATCAGATATTACAGATCCCGAATTACTACTTTTTTTAATATTTAGGTATTTTTAACGCCCTTTTTCAATACGAATGTCACATGTGCAGGTGAAACGAAACACGATTTTTCAATCCATTGCTTCTTTATACAGATCGGTTTCGTATGTCGCCCAATTTATTGAAAAGACCAAACAGCCCTTTGAGAAATAATATATTTTATATATATATATATATATATATATATATATATATATATATATATATATATCTGTGTGTGTGTGTAAGGCATTTAAATGGGCAAGGATGAAGGAAAGAATGTGCACGATTTGTGGCCCGTTTGCTATTGAACTGCTCCAGCATTCCTGTTACTGATCAGAGAAACCACAAACAATTACAGATTAGAACTCTCTTTCATACAGCGGCAGAAGTCGCCCAACAGTGCCAAAATTCTCAACCTTCAGGTATTCCTCGGATCTCCTTGTCCGAATCGCTGCAATAGCAACAGTTGTCCCACAGCAATCGCTGCAGATGGTTTTGTACTTAGATTGGGCCCCACCTCATGCAAGTGGACTTGAGTGACTGTCGCCAAATTTATCCGCGCCACTCCCGAGCGCCCATCACCCACGCAGGCCTGGAATGTTTTGCGCAAGCAGTTCTTGCGCGCGTCCTGCAAGTCTGCTCTCGCCCGGGGCCGGTTTATCATTTCCAGATTGCGCTCCATTTGTCATGCGGCCTAGCACACGAGCTGAGCCGTAGGAACCAAAGAACAGATCCTCGTGTCACATGACACTGGAGTGAAACACCAGCTGCTGACAGAGCTTGCCACTGAATGAATTAAATGTAATGAGGCATTAACGGGGAACATACGCATGCACGTAATGTGTGCACTCATGCTTTAGTTATACATTGCAAAGTGTAGGAAAATAAAAACTTATTACGAAAGACATAAATGGAATAACGTAGTCACGAAATGAAATATTACAGTAAAGCAGCATGCGAAATGTTCTACATTCACGTGGTTTCCTTTGACGTAATTCCTCGCGGGAGAACATTTAAATCTCCTGGCACACTATGAAAACTAGTGGTGCTACAGAATGGCACAGACTTTCCCGTATTAGTTTTCTATTTTCCTGGGTCTTCGCTAGCTATTCGGAATTGCCACATACTCTTTCTTGACAACTACCATCTATCATCGCCAAAAGTACATTTTTTGTCATTTTCTTAATTTTTCGGTTTCCTATTGCTAGAACAGAAACATTAATTTTAGAATATTAAAGAACACAAAACCTAGCCGTAAATGGCAATTTTCTTTTAAAAATTATGTGCCGTTTAAGAGAAAATGGCGTTTTAGCACTACTAAAAATGCAAAATTTGAAGCTCATTTTCACAGAAAATTTGTGAGTTTTCAAAATACTTTATTTGAAGTTATTTGAAGCACTTACACTCACAAATATAATCATCTTTACAAATTGCGGATAATGTGCATATTAACGATGTGAGAGATCTTTCAAAAAATTTACATTTATATAATATTTGAAAAAAACAAAAAAAAACTCAAAATAAACTTCACGCTATACTAATGAGTGTAATTAGCACTATCCGTTACAAAAGTTTCAAGAAAAATTGCAGCCATATACGAGAAAATGACGTTTGAGCATTTCTGAAAATGCCGAACTTGGAGCTACATTTCACAGAAAACGGTAGTGTTTTCGAGAAATTTTATTTGACATTATTTAAAGCATATATACTCGTAAATTTAATAATGTAAAAAAATCGCCGATAATGTAAATATTAACGACGTGAGAGACAAGTAAAAAATTTACATTTTGGTAATTTTTGAAAAAACCAACCGATAGACCAAAATGGCTTTTATGTCATTGATAGAGTACATTTGCACTATCCCTACCAAAAGTTTAATGAAAAAATTTGTAGCCGTTTTTGAGAAAAGTTTGTTTTTGTAATTTTTTAAAATTGCACATATTGCACGCAATATTGCACGAAAACTACCAAAATTGTGAAAAACATTTACATGACCTTTATTAAAGAACTCAATATGCAGAACAAATTTTATTTGAAGAAAAAATCTCTATCTTCAATTTTGTAGTTGGTGAAAGACGCCGAAAAAAATTCAAACTTTCACAATTTTCGAAAATTCAGAGCTGTACGTGAAAATCGGGACCTATGCCATATTAAAAAGTGTATTTTCCTCTATTCACACAAGAAATTTAAAGAAAAAATTTGGAGCCGTTTTTGCGAAAATGTTGAAAATCCCCGGGGGGCTTCATATAAAGTACCCCCAAATTTCAAAGAATCTTTTTCAAAATCACAAAGCTTCGACTAGAATCAGATCGACTGGGGAATATCAATTTTGAAGAAAATCGACCGAACGGTTTAGGCGCTAGCGTTGACCACAGACGGACAGACGGACGGAATGCCGTCAATCGATTTTTAAGTATAAAGAAGCAACAAATCATGGATTTTGACCACACCACGAGATAAAGGATTTTTTTCTTAAGTTAGCAACTGGTTTTATCCACTTATTCGTTTTCACGGCCCGGCAATTAATTTTTTTCTGCCGAAAATTGGCCATTTTTCGCGCAGCATTATATAACTTTCCCTATACTACGTATATCACTCCGTGTATACGTACGTATACGGGAAAGTAAAAAATATTTGCGCTCGACAGAGTAGTTTCCCCGGCAGGAAGTGAACCAGGAAAATTTTTATGACGTTACCAAAGGCATGATATGACAAGCACAATGCTTTCTGCTTTGAATGAAAATGTTGCAGGTCTATTGAGCACGCTATACGGATGAATAGTACTTCCTATTTTGTTACTACAGTATGCTCTTAACCGACTATACCGAGCCCGGTATTCAGACCGGATAATTATTGTGCCTGTTAAACCACCTTAATAAAATTATTATAAATTTTTAACACGAGTTTCTATTACTAGAAACGAAGAGTATCGAATATTTTGACGTAAAACCTGAAATTAAAACAGTATAGACTTAAAGAATGTTTTTTGTAAAGGAAACGCCTACCCATTTTACTGTAGGCAAATATTTCACATTGAGCACAGTACTGTAATGTACTAAACATATAAGAGCAGCTCTAAAATTATCGTGTATTTTCTTGTTTTTTTGGGGGGGGATAAACGTTCAACGAGACAATAGAGCGAATAATCTCAATCTCTAAATTGTGGCGAATAAATGAAGCGGAGACCAGTTAAAAGACATCAGGTTACGAAGTGAAGGGTTTCAGGTCCAATCAGCAATGGACACTGGCAGAGGATGAAGGCGAACTGAAGTTTTATAAGAAGTGCAAGTTAACTAAATTCTTCACAAGAGGAAGTCAATGGTTGATAATATTTATTAAATGTTTGTGAAAAGTGGATGGTCCGAACGGGAGTCTCTTCTCAACTGTTTCATTATTAATTGATGTAATGCCAGGAAAATATATTTTTCTTTGCATTCGAACGACAATGGCAGTGTACCTTTTACGTAGTTTGCCATATCGCACCCTTGTACTTAACCAGGAGTGATTTTCATGCCCCCGGGGTGGGCATCTCAGCGTAGCTCTTATCCTCACCTAAGGCGGGTACACAAATACACCGTGGGGCTGGTACACAGAATCCCGAAACGCGATGCACCCATCTTCCTGTAACATTGGAGGCCGCCGCGCCAGTTTGAGGCTTACCAGCCTTCCGGGATGGTGCTGGAGTTCATTTACGCCACTCAATGTGTCAGGACGCCGTTCTCCCACCTACAACCAGACCTCTCGGCGCCTACATTGGGTTATGTGGCTCAGGGTATCAAGTGATGTCACTGCAGTGCCTCTGACGGGGAGCATATGGGGTTCGAGCGATTTTTAGCACTAGGAAGATAGCTGGGCTAGATAGCGAATCCACCCGCGGGGAACGACGATGACGGTTTGACCCTTGCTTTGCCTCCGTCTTCTCAGTCTGCGCTCACAAAAGGCAGTGCAGAAGGGCAGAGGTTGGATTGATAGACGCGAGGGAAAAAACTAAACAGGTAGCCAACAGTGATATTCTAGAACCAGTACAAGAGAGCGCTCTTCACCACGGTTGCCCGCTCCCTACAGAAAAGGAGGGTCTGTCGATGAGGCATATCTCTCTCCCTTATCTGATGGCCTCGCTATATAAGCCCTAGCCAGTTTTAGAGAGATAGAGAGATAGATGCAGCGCTGGTACAAAAGCTCTGCAGAGATGTGCGCCACTCCCCATGCACCGTGGTACCGCACACTTTCCAGCTCTTGTTAACTATCCAGTCACCGTATTTCGCCTATGGAGGTCGTTGTGACGTGACATGCATCAGATGTGACGTACCACTCTGGGAGCTGACTAACTTCAGCGTACTCCTAAGGTCACTTAGAATACTGTGGTTGATTTGATACGTTTACTGGGTTGAAAGGGAATGGGGGAGGGCGGCTTTCTTAAGAAGTCATGTTTAAAATAATACACCATTTATTAGTAAAGAGAGAGAAGAGAGGGAGAGCGAAGCTATAGATCAGGTGAAGTGGGTATAGAGGAGTAGCGCTTTAGAGATGGCAGCCTCCTACCCATCACTTCGTGGACCAGGTGCGCCAGGGATGGCAGCAGCGGCGGCCGCAATTTAGAATGAAAGCACTGACTCATTCCAGTTTGCCGACGTTTCAAAATATTTAATTCAATGATCAGGGCTAGTGATACAAATTGATTGATTGATTGGTTTCCGGCGCGTCAACTACTTTGGTCATTAGTCCCGTAAGTGTAGTGCGTTTTTTTCTCGGGAGGAGGCGATCTTTTCCCCGTTGGATGGCGAGGTCTGCTGTCGACTAGTGGGTTTCCCTTCAACCAGGTATCTCCCACCAGCGGGGCACCGCCCCAGCCGGGACAAGCTGTAAGCTCCCGACCGGTCTCCCGGCAGGTGTGGTAGTGTAGTGCATGTTAGTGTAAGTGTGTGTGTAAGAGGAGAGGATAGGACAAGGAAGACAAAGGAATGATCGCGCGCGGTCCGTGGCCCGTTTGTTAGGGTACTGCTCCGGCATTCGCCTGGTGTTGATCGGTGAATCCACGGAATACTACCGATCAGAGCAGTCGGCCGCTAGAATTCTCCTCCAGACAGCTGACAAGCAAGTGTCGAAAATCCTGCCGCCGTCGGGACTCGAACCTAGGACCTCCCGGTCAGAGGGGCTGCAGTGACGTCAGGTTGATGCACTGAGCCATCTCTCCCGGTCTAGTGATACAAAATAAACAACACTATTAATATATAAGTTTAGCGCACGAACATAATTACACATAGAAATAGAAGACTATTCACTTGATTTAAAGGGTTATAGGATGATGCGTATGGTTAGATGGGTTAATTGAATAAAATCATGCACTTGAAGTTTCACTTCACTCGTATGTCTCATGATACACACAATATTTAACCAACACATATTTTTTTGTTTCTAGAGATTCTTCGGCCACCCATTCCACTCGTAATACTTCATTCCCGCGCTTTCCTATCCCACTCCCGCTTCTGCACAAAGCTTCAGCTGTGAGCGCTTCCGACGGCTGAACAGGCCCGCTCCACTTCACTGGCATGACGTCATGAATATTGAGCATCGCAAGGATCACTCGCACACTCGACACGCCTCTTCCATATTCATCCACTGGCGGAATGCAACTGGAAGTGGCGTGGCAGACTATGTTGTTATCTTCTGCAAAATTAGCTGAGACATCCTGGGAAATTAAACAGTAGAAATACGAATCGTGTTACTTAAAGTTGTAATCGTGTTACTGAAAGTTGAGTGAAATTGTTTCATTCTTTTCGTAATTGTGAAGATCCTCTTGATTCTATTTAAGAAGACTAGGCACCTGTGATGCATGCCGATAAATATCAATAATAACTTTTTAGTTATAAAAAATTTACAAATATAAAAGCATTTATTAACTACAGTTGCTAATGAAAAGAAACAAAGAAACAACGGACTCCTCGTTCTTTGTAAAATGTATAAAAACATATTACACCGATCTAATAAATTACCTAAAACATAAGATAAACATATTTCCAAACGGAATAGGGATATCTCATTACCTCAATTTAAGTTTTTTACTTCAAATATTTGTGTTCATTATTCGTTGTGATTAATAATTTTCCAAGTGAACTTAAAACATTCACAGGACTCTCATACTAAAATAGTGGTACAAAAGATATAACCAAAGTGAGGAAGAGAGCAAGAGGGAGAGAGAGAGAAAGATGAGAGAAAAAGGGGAAGAGGGAGAGGAAGAGGGGGAGAGAGAGGAAGAATGAGGAGAGAGAGGAAGAATGAGGAGAGAGAGGAAGAGGGAGAGAGAGAGAGAAAAAGGCGAGAGAAAAAGAGGAAGAGGTGAAGAGAGATGCAGAGGGGGAGAGACATGAAGAGGGGGAGAGATATGAATAGGGGAAGAGAGAAAGAGGGAGAGAGAAAGAGGAATAGAGAAAGGGAGAGAAAAAAGGAAAGAAAGGCACGTGAGAGAGAGAGAAAGATGATGAAAGGGAGAGGGAGAGAAAAAATAACAGAAGAGGATTGTGAAGTGCAAGAGTGGAGACAATGGAGCATTCTATTGAAAGGAGATCTGAGAAACAAGCGACGCCATCGCAGAGTCAGAGCGATCCCTGGCGACACCGTTAACCTTTATCGCCAATCGCAAGTTGGGTCCAGGTCTCATTTTCCATGGAGCGAACACAGTTTCCTTTTTTGAAATCAGATTCCTCTTCACTAAAATTACACAGTTTTATTTTCCTTGCTGATGAAAATTATTGCAATTTTTTGTTGACTGTTTCAGCTATATCAAAATACTACTGGAAATACAAGCTGTGTTTCATTTTCCCTAATGATTGCTTTATATGAAATGAAAAATATTTCGTTTAGTGAACAGATGGGAAATGAAAACCTATCATGCGCAGAAATATACCTGATACATCTGTAAATTTACATAGGATACTGGTAGAAGGAAAAGTGCATGGAAAAATCGCAATTCTGTGCTCAGAATAGAACTCAAGGGCGAATATAGTACTATCAAACCGTCTCAACGACTGTTCACGTGGCAAAGAAATGTTCGATTTCGGCTTCTGCATTGATGAAATTTTCCGGTTGGTACCCGGTGAGAACGGCTTAAAAGGAATCTTCACACTAAACAGTTCTCACCTTCCGGTAGAGAACTTTAGTGGAGAAAACTCGGAGAGAATGTTGAGAGAGATGGGAGGAGGAAATTGGTGGAGGAGAGAGTGGAGAGAGAAAATGGAGAGGAGAGGATGGAGAGAGGGAAGCGAGAGGAGAGAGTGAAGAGAAGGAAGCAAGAGGAGAGGAATACAGAGAGTGAGGAAGTCGTAATAGACGGAGAAAGAGAGAAAGAGAAGAGTAGGGAAATATCGTGAGGCGGTCTCAAAGGATGTGAGGTTTGTCTAAAACAGAGATTCCCAGCCTTTTGCTTTCGTCGTCCCAATTTAAAAGAATTGTTTACCACATCGACCTCCTTATCTCCTCTCTACAATACACAGCAGACATAACGCTAACACAAAGAACTTCATCTAAATGATTTAAAGATAATTGTATTGTATCCCAATATTTTCGTAAATATCCTGATTTTAGATAATCCAAGTCTTCACTTCTTAGTAGCTGAGTATTCCTTGTTTGCGCACTGGTTATAATATATTTAAATGGTAAACTGTTAAGCTATTATAAGAACTTCCCTTAAAATTTCTTTAGTGTGTACTGGAGAATTTTGTTTCGTAATAGAGTATCCCAACACTTTGACTGCACAGTTATAACTTCTTGAGTTTTCTAATAATGTCTAAGAATGAGAGAATAATACGAAAAAGGGGAGAGAATTTGTAACTTTGTTGTTATGTTTGGTTGCTTTACAACAGAATACAGCTATTTACTAATTTCATTAACCCTTTTTGTGAATCAAAGTGATCTTGATCTTGATTTACTCACTGTTTCGTATTCAACTATTAACCTGAATCGATCAATTATCATAACTGACCCTCTTCAAAATTTTATCAACAACAAAGGGGTCGTTACTGCTTTTTAGGTACCCCGGGACTAAACGATAGAACGGGAGAGAGGTGTCATAGCAGGCTGCAAGCTAAAGGTGGATTAGGTTAGGTCGTTGTAGTTTTCAAAGGGCCAGTCTGCAAATATGCAACAACGACGATCGTCTTTATGGCAAAGCAAAGTCCTGAATTGCTTCTAGTTAAAGAAAGATGGAAAGATATACGGAATATTGACATATGAGATATTGGCCTATGAGTGGAATTCTGACTTTTGATAATTACCTTACTATGAAAACGAGAAAATACCAGCCCAGTGACAGAGATCGTTAAGTCAGTAGTTCCGTAGCGATCTCGGGCCGAAGGGTTTTTCAGGCAAGGGGGAAGCAATTTTCCTTTCATGAAAGAAGAATTCTTGGAATTCCTAATTTCTAATTCAGTTTCAATATACCATTCATGACAATCTTCAACCAAAATCCTTTGACCTAGTAGAATTGTAGAGACGGTTTAAAGAATTTTTACTCGTACTTTCCAGGTAACATTGAGCTCTCTTGCCACGTTCAAATAAATTGTGTCCTCTGCTCGTTTCTCCACTGATTTCAGTGTTTTCAATTTCAGAGACATTGTCGCTCGCTCTCCATCCTGCCCCACTGTCACGCGAAATTGCATTCACTTGAAATTCAATCAGATAAGCACACAGCATTTGATATCCCGTACGCTTGTGAAATGAATAAAGATTTTTTGCGGATGTGCGCAAGTAGATTTTTCCAGTAAAATTGTTTGGAAATAATCTGAGAAGAATGATTAACAATGCGTGAATATTCCATACATTGAACGTAAGTTTCATAATTTTGGCTTCTTTTCCTGAAAGGCAAATTACATTTTCCAGACATTCGCTAAGTTTAGAGAATTGGTTTAATTAATAACCAGTACAAGTTTTATATGCTCTTTTTTGTCAATTTGTGAAGTTCTCTTCAGAGATTCAAACTGATTTACTTGTTACAAGCAAACTTAATGTAAGTAAATTACTCTCAAATTCAACTTTATAATTTACATCACGTCTGTTATTCTGTTATAGAATCTGAATAACTAGTAATCATACAGATTTTCTCATCTCTTTAGATTGGGCTAGCGTTGATGTTTTGCCCCACCCTCTTCTCAACTGCCATCAATCCGACCTAAAGGATATTTTGTCACACTTTTAACGAATTTTTGGTTTCCAAATTGAAGAACATAAATGTGACTAAGAGTATTTTAGAAGAGTCAAACTTTGTTCAACATGCTCATTTTTGAAGCATTTGAGAAAATGTCGATTGAGCCTTTCTGAAAATGCACAATTTGAAGTTAATATTCACAGAAAACTTTCGATTTTTCGAGAAACTTCATAAGAAATCATTTAAGGCACTTATGCTTAAAAATGCAATCATCTTTGAAAAATAATTTAAAGTAACGGCTTAATATATATTGTAGTGATACCGAATCCATTACGGCTGCGAGCCTGAGAATTGCTCCGCGTCGCGCGACAGAGGGGTCGACGGCGGCGCCAGGGTTCTGTCAGGCCACCCGCTGGACCCGCCCCCTAAAAATTCGTCGCACCCAAGTGTCCCGCGGCCTGGGGGGTCTTCTCATGCACGCGGCACTGCAGTACTTTTCCGCGGCGCCCCTCGCCCTCCCCATCCTCCCTTGAGATTTTCGTTCCCCCCCCGTCATTAATTTCTGCCCCTGTTTGACAGGAAATTGAAGCGAGAGAGAACGAGTGCAGGTTTCTCTCTCATTTCTCGGCCCCAAAAGCTTCCGATGATTGGGCGGAATTATTCTATGACGCAATACCCTTTCACCAATAGCCGCCGGACGTAGGCAAAGCACTAGGATGTTCTAGAACATTCTGAGGGAATTTGGTGGGGGAAGGGAGGCTCGAAGGACTTCGTGCAGGCGACACCACAGAGAGAAGGTGTGAGGCCACCACAGAGAGAAGGTGTGAGGTCGTCACAGAGGGAACGTGAGAGGCGGTCAGGGGGACGAGACGTTATTGTGGTGGCGCCCGGCGTCAGGGATAAAGTTTTGTTTCTTAGTTGGACTTATAAGAAAACGTTGAGTTTTCGAGGAGAATTTGTGCGCGGTTCTTAAATAAGTGTAGACCGCGGATTGTGAAAAGTTTTATTGACATTCTAATAGTTCAGAAAAAGTATCTCACTTGTGTTCGTGTTTGGAACATTATCGTGGAACTATTTGATCATTCACGAACTTGCTACGAACTCTAAAGTACCGTGCGGTGAACCGAAAGTGACAAGGTCATTCAGCTGAGCAGACATTATCTGATCATTAGCTACAGTAAGTGAGCGGCGCTGTGTGTTGGGTCAACACACCTGCGACCCCGTCTTCTACCTGACTCGGCCCTGCGCGCCCCTTTGTGCGGTGTCCCAAGACATCCCACGCCACCCCAGCCAGCCAGCTGGTGGCTCGAGGTCGTTCAACTCTGGTTTCTTGTGCACGCCGGCCCGCTGAGACGGTATTTTTTTCGTTCTTTTGGCGCGCCCGTGGTCGAAAGGCATAAACAGTTTGGTGAACAATTTTTAATTACCTTTGACCGGGCGACGAAGAGAAGATTCCCGGCCGCGCTTGGCTGTCAAGAGGGAATCAGCGTAGAGGAAAATATTGTTCTTTTTTTACTGTAGTAATTTTAACTTTTCAATTTATTTTATTATTTTATGTGTGCATGTCATATTTTGGAATTGGGAAAGGGGAGCATGCTCGCCGACATGAGTGGTAAAATCTTGCAATTCTTTTTTTAAATAAAAGCCACCTATTTGTTAACATGAGTAAAAGTCTCTTATTTTACACCGGTCACCAACTCCCTCCATCTTCATCAATTTAGGCAAGCCTTTCTATCGACTGAGCGAGCCGGCTACCACGTCTACGGCGCCCAACCGACAGACGGGTAGTCGCAATATTTAAAAATATTAAATACATGTAATTTTGAAAACATGAAAAGAGCACACCAAAGCCCAATATACTTAAACTCACAAATGAAATAATGTACTTCCTCAAATCGCGAATAATTTTAATATTAACGAAGAGAGATACAAAAACACATGCATTTATGTAATTATTGGATACACTACGTATAACAAAACAATACAGGAAAATGGCGTTAATGTGTTCTTATATTCTTCATTTAGAACTATCCGTTCAAAGAATTTGAAGAAAAAGAATTGGAGCTTTGAGAAAATCGTGGTGTTAATATTCTTTACTATTTCCCACAGTCCATTCAAAATTGCGCAAAAACTACTAACCTTTTTTTAATTGCACAAAAATTAATTAAATAAGTTGTAAAAAAACAAATTTAATTTGCTACAAAACTTATATATTATCAATAATATTGTTTAAAGACGTCGAAAAATTCAATATTTTGTAATTTTCGAAATGTAAGAGTTAACACTGAAATTCGGACGTTCGTTATCTTTTCTAAGTGTATTTCACTATATCCTTACAATAAATTCGAGAAAAAAATCGAGCCATTTTTTAAAAAAGATTTAAAAGTATCCCACGGTCCCACAAAAATAATCCGAAAATTTAAAGAATTCTTTTTAAAATCTCAGGGCTTGTAGTCGGGCCAGGTCGACCAGGGAATAATCATTTTTGAAAAAAAAATATACGAATATTCTAGGCGCTAGGTATGAAAACAAGCGTACAGAAAGTCAGAGAGACAGACAGACGGACAAACGGACGGAACACGAGTTTTTCGCTACCAGGAGACCGCAAAATATATTTCAGGTGAAATCTCGATATACATTTTCCGCAGTATTACATAACTTATTCTATACATGTGGGAATTCTGATGCATTATTGTTGACGTAATTACACGAAGAAATAATAGAAGTTATTTCTGTCTACTTAATATATTTAGTTAACGGAGACGACTTCTTTAATTGCTTCATTGTTCTATACTACTTATAATACTCCGTATACAGGCACATATACGAGAAAACAACAAGAGGCGAAACGTGTAATTTTTATTCAAAAAGAAATTTCAATTCAAGAATCTTCCCATAAAACTACGTATAAGTGCTTAGGAATAAATGAGTAGGAAAATAGGTAAAAGTGCAAAGAGAAAAAACTTTCTGGTCGTTTATAGAGGTCACAGGTGATATATTTTTGCAAACAAACATGTGGTGAGAAATATCATACAACGAAGTTACACACGTTATATTTGCCCCTGATGCACTTCTGATGCAACTTAGTGCACCGGTGCTCCGCTGGTTACGTTATAATCAAGGCCCCACCACCCGGTATGCCATCTGAAGGAAAGTCGGTTGCAAATTGAAACAGCGGCCAGACGCCATTAGTATGGCAACATTGCGCGGGAATTTCAAATACAATACTTTCAAATATGAATATACTTTTTAAATATTGCGCATGCTACTTGAAATACGTCAGTTTACTCAATATATGAAATGACTATACGCACATGTGCACAGAAGATAGAAATATCTTTGTCACATGCTCTACATACTTGAAATTTCGGGGGAAAAAATGTCAGCAAACATTTTACCTGAAAAGAATGTAAGCTGGATGCCAAGTCGTATCATGAGAAATTTTAAAACGAATTTAATATTTTCATTTAGGTACTTGTTTATGTACGAAGGCTATCCAGAAAGTAGATTACGTTTTGGAATAAAAAATAAACAAAGTATAGGAAACAAATTTTATTATATACAGATGAAAGCCACACTCAAATTCTACTTTTCTACATAGTCACCATTCAAATTAAGGCATTTATCGTAGCGATGTACGAGCTTGGAAATTCCTTCGTCGAAAAATTCGGCCGCCTGCGCCTTCAACCACTTTGTTACCTCTTCTTGCAGCTGTGCGTCGTCATCAAAACGCTGCATAGCCAGCCACTTCTTCATTGCTGGGAATAGGTGGAAGTCGCGCGGTGCTAGGTCGGGACTGTACGGCGGATGGGGAAACAACTCCCACTTAAAAGATTCAAGAACTTCACGAGTGACATTTGCCGTGTGGGGCCGGGCGTTGTCGTGAATCAACAAGATCTTAGAGCTCAACATTCCTCTGCGCTTGTTTTGAATTGCTCTTCTGAGGTTTTGGAGAGTTTGGCAATACCTTTGAGAGTTTATTGTAGTGCCTCTTTCCAGGAAGTCCACCAAAATCACACCTTTTCTGTCCCAAAAAAGTCGCCATCATCTTCCTTGCCGACATTGTTTGCATGCATTTCTTGGGTTTTTGGGGAGAACTTGTGTGCCCCCACTGCATTGATTGCAATTTCGTTTCACAGTTTACGTGTTTCACCCATGTTTCGTCACCAGTAACGATGCGATCGAGTAAAGAGTCACCATCCTTATCGTAAGCGTCCAAAAAGTTCAACGCTGCAGCCATTCGCTGATTTTTGTGGTCCTGTCAAGATTTTTGGAATCCATCTTGCACAAAACTTGTGATAACCAAGCTTTTCGCTGATGATTTCGTGCAACAAACTTCGCGAAATTTGTGGAAAACTCAAAGAAAGTTCCGTTATTGTGAACTTTCGATTTTCACGGACTTCAGCATCGACTTTTTCGACAAGTTCGGCAGTCACTATGCTGGGTCTCCCACTTCGATGTTCGTCGTGAACATTGGTTCGGCCATTTTTAAATCTTACGACCCACTGACGCACTCCACCTTCCGTGATAATGTTGTCCCCATACACTTCACAAAGCTGCCGATAGATTTCTATCGGTTTACAGTTTTTTGCAGTCAGAAACGTTATTACTGCACGCACCTCGCAGCTCGCGGGATTTTCAATTAACGCAGACATTTCAAACCGTCACAGTATCTTAACGGAGCACAGCACGAACCTCTCACTAGCACGGCTAGATGCCGACTGAGCTGCGCAACGCTCTGACCCCAAGATGGCCGCGCTAGCTCCGCCCCTATCGGACACAGACGAAGACGTAATCTAATTTCTGGATAGCCCTCGTATTTGTCATGAACGCAAACTATTAATTTTTGATCAATTTTTAATTTTAGGCACGAAGCCTTAGCTGTAGAGCCCTCAGCCTGACATTTGGATTACTACGTCCAATGTTTTTTTTGCATCATCTATCCCTTTGGAACCCATGCTTCAAAATTTCACCCCCTCTTATAAAAAATAGTTAAATTGATAATATACACTCGCAGATTTTATATACAAGCCAAATATGCAAATTATGTAAGGCAACCAAAGAACAGACTGGTTATTTCAACACAATTACATTGAAAGCTGTTAAATGGATTTACAGTAGACAGTGAAGCACATTCGAATTCATATTCATATTCACATCACAATACCAAATAGTAATTTTTCACTTACTGAAAAGGTCTACCAAAATATGATTGTCATTGTCCGTGAAGGGTAAGGAAATAGATGGGACCAAGAAAATTTCCTAAAATATTCTTGTGTATGTTTTCCTTACATTGTCTATTATTAAATTTTTAGCATTTACTCTAAGGATATAGGGTTGCCTGTACCCCAGGTTGAAGTCATATTACTTTAATTATTACCAAACAAGACACTGAGCTAATTGATCCTCAAGTTAGATTTTTCTTGGAGAGACAGTTCTATACTTCAAAGTTTCAAATTAAGGAGCACTTCCTACATTTTAGTTCTGCATAGATTAACTGAAAACTAGTTTTTGTACTTTTCCAAACACATGTCGTATATATTAATTTAGTAGTTGATGGGGAAATAAAAAAGGAAATACATTAATAACAAATTTATTGAAGTAATGTCTATTGATGTGATACAAGTGTATGTATCATTATATGAAGGTTAGTATATCAAGATTACAAGATTTACTTGTGAAATGATGTATCACTGCCTTTTGAATATCTGTTTGTAGACGCGAATGCAGCTCAAGACATCACCATTTTAGATATAGCGAACACACAATGAAAACACGAACAAAAATCCCCACAATAATCAACACATCTTAGTCGCTCACTCCACGTGTTGCCATTCTAATGGCCGACTTCCTCTTCAATTTGCAGCCGCACATTAGTGCTGTTGCACACTCTAGTGTAGAATAGTAGTACCTCTATGGTTCTAATGTAGCAAACAGAGGCTTTCTGTACCTGCCGAAAGTCAATGCACGAGGAATTGCCGACGGTCAGAGAAAAATGTCACAATGCATGATATTTCCCCAAATATGCTTTTTGGCAAAAAATGCTCATATTGTAGACTCCAGAACTTTCCTTACTCTAGAAAAGTGACGTGAAAGTCGATGCCATCACCTGGCGCCCGTGACACGGGTAGCACGACGAAATCACCCCTCCAAGCAATTGACTACCTCGCCACAAGACAGCAGAAGGTAGTCAAAGTCTCCCTCAACGCGTTTACACTTTACACATTTAATATGACTGACGGGATTTACATATATAAATTTAAGAACGTTTGTTGTTATTTTCTTATTTATATTTTTACTTTTATATCTGTGTGCCTATTCTCTTTTTTACATGTAATTCTACCAAGTTGGCAAATGGCGGAGTTACTACAGATAGTTTATTTTTCCGACGCAAGTTGGGCTGAGAAGATCGTGGCACGCCACGGTGCCACGAAGAGTGCCACTGCCACCAGTAGGAGACCTTGACATCACCTGCCCCACAATTTTGTAAGATTTATTCTGAGATAGCATGTGTTGAAACAGATAGGCCAATACTTTTCTGATACGCTCCTGACTGGTGCACAACCATCTGACTGGTGCGCAACCATTGGACGCCCATCACTGGTGGAATTCGGTAGCAAGAGTTGCATTGCGAAACTCTCCGGAGGGAACCCGCAAAGGTCTCGCGAGCTGCTGCGACATCAATCTCATTGCGCATGCAGTGCTGCACGGCGGTGGAGGGGGAAAGGGTAGGGACAGTGGGAGGGGCGGTGTAGGCAATTTCCAGTCCCAGGTCCAGAGGTGGCGGCAGCGTTTCGCCTTATCAATAGGACGACCCCGGTTTCTCCTTCGCGGAATTTCCTTATTACCGCAAACCGGTTTTTTCCACAGAAGTAGTTCGGTAGAGGAGAGCCAAGAAGGAGAAGAGAGGAGTCTAGGAGACAGTAGAAGCTAGAAGAGTGGAGCGAGAGAAAATGTTTGCGTATATCCGTGAAGCGTTCTCTCTATCTGAAACGGGTAGGAAATGAGACATTTCTTTTCATGAGGTTGGCAAATGTGTCTATGAAGAGCAGGCAAGCAGTCAGACAGGCGAAGAATGAATTGTGAGGTGTAGTTGAAGTACATTGGAGTTAGATTCTCATAGCAGCCTTCGAGCATGCCATTAAAATGGTAAGTGCTAACACGCTAGACATTTCCCATAATAACACTGTGAACATCGTGACACCGCGGCACTCAAATTATTTTGCGTCAACCTGCTTTGCGAAGGTCTTGGTTTAGTTATTAGCCAGCAATGCAAGCAGCTTTTGTCGCTCCAGGCATCCACTAGTTTGCACCGCGTTGGCACTCAACCGGCTTCATCGTTACAAAGGTACAGCGACATCAAATCCCAGACTGAGCTTCCCGTTTTATTGTTTGCATTACGTCATCTACATGCAAATGCTTGAGTTCTATGGTCTAAGATATCCACATTGTCTATTATTTTAATATAAGCTAGAAGATAAATATCATATTTCACTCATAAATTATGAGTAGATAATATACAACGTGTTATTTCTGTTAAAAATAACCCCAACATTAAAGTTTTATGAGAAATTCTCATTGCTCTTACCTTGCGTATGCTTATGTAACAGCCTCATTCATAAGTCTAAATGAAATGTGTCTTGCTTCAGGTTCTAAACAAAGCCAGACCCAACAGTTCCAAACAAAAGTCTAGAAGTATCTACAAGTTTTGTGGTACATCAAAATGTTCTCGCAGAGTGTTTGAAGTGCGAAAGTAATTTTTTGGCTCATTCAGTTAATTCCTTTTGCACATACTAGAATGAAATTGAAAATCGTGCTTGGTCAAAACAAGGGAAAGCCTTGTACTTTTTTTTCAAAGAAAGGACTTCCTCAGAGAGCCATTGGAGTCGGACGCCACCAGTGACCTTCTGCTTTCTCCTTGCCAATGCTATCCCCCAGCGGCGGACTCTATCTTCTGTTTGTTCCAAGCGCGGTATTAAAAACTTGACAATCGCAGCATAAGACTACGCACAGCCTCTTAATTATACCCGGAATTCCACCGGCTCAGAAAATAAGCGCGAAATATTTTGAACAAAGTTTTATGGGAGGGAGGGGATTCTTGAAAGCTTTGAAGGGAAGAAGCTGAAGTAGAAACGACTTCTAAGAAATTTTCACCGTTGCATCAGTCTTTAACAGAAACGCGTAATTGAAGCGCAGAGAGACGGCAAAACGAAGTCAAACCGAAATCGAAACGAAATGAAACGAAGTTGAAACGATGTCGAAACGAAGGGGGAACGAAGGAAAAACGAAGGAAAAACGAAGGGAAAACGAAGGAAAAACGAAAGCGTGATGGCGCGCCGTGGCGGGGTCGACTTCCCTAAGGCATAGCAAGGGGAGAGAAGTGGGACCACGATGTAAGATATATAGGTGTGTTTACTTCCAGTCTAAAACTGAAGCTTATGTGAGGATAATTTTCACAGTTCTCGCATATAAGGGCTCCGATCTTTGTGTCTCATTTGGGCAAAGTCGTGATACATTCGACAGATCTGTGGCCAGATGATTTTAAATTTCAAACCCGTCAAATTTTCGTTTCGCGGTGGAATTAGTAAAGTCTAGAGCGAACAGTTACGAAAATGGGTAGAAAATGTTTTGTAAAATCGTGTAATAACCACAGTTTAAGATGTCATCATAAGATGTATATCTTACATCGTGACCCAAACCGATCGTGCGTACGAACAAACTAATAACTAAACTAAAACTAGCTTCAGAAAATATGTCACAAAGGCGGCTAGTGAACACACCTATATATCTCACACCGTGAGTGTGGCAGAGCGGAACGAATTGGGTGGACTGGAGCGGGGCCGTCCGAGCTAGAGCAGAGCAGGGCGCGTACTACAGCGAGGCGTGGAAAGGAGGGGAAAATGGGGTGGGAGAAAATCGGATTGGGTAGTGCGGCATGGAGAGAGCGGGATGGGATTGGGACGGGGCGGAGTAGAGCAGATTGGCCGCGGAAGATTGAATTAGACAGGGAAAAACGAACTGGATAAGGCGGAGCGGTTTGGTCGGGGCGGGGGGGCCGAGTGGTTTAGACAGGGCGGAGTGAGAGAACGCAGTGTAAGGGGCGGGTTTGGGTGGGGCGCGATAGAGTGGGGGGTTGCGGGAGAGGCGGGGTGTAGCGGGTTAGGCGGTGAATAAGACACCGGTTGAAAATGTGGTAGCGCAAGAGATACGAAATAGCAAAAAAGGGGACAGGCAGGGTGAAGAGGGAATGCATACTGCGTGACAGGCACATTCACTATCATATAACCAAAATACATCTATAATTTAATTGACTATTCATGTGTGAAATATTCATCCAAATCCGCGAGTAATTTACCGGCTAAGAAGATTTAGGGCATCATCTGATGTGACAGCAGTGCATCTGACGTGACATCATACGCTTCGAGTGCCGCCAGTGGCAGGATTTTCGACACTAGCTAGATAGGTTAAATTTAGTTGCTATCTGGATGAGAATTCTAGAGGCTGGTTTCTCTGAACTATATTGTTTCGTGATTTCTCTACTCATTACAAATCGAGAGCCGGAATAGTACTCTAACAACGAGATAGGAACGCACGCGGTCTTTACGTCATCTTCTTTATCCTATCTCCACCCCTTACTTACACACAAACGCACACTCACATGCACTACACATCCACACATTTCGGGAGACCAGCCATGAGCTTAGAGCTTGTGCCCGTTCCCCGCTGATGGAGACAGCTGGGAAGAACAATCCTGCAAACCGACTGTAGGTCGGTGCCGGATTCTCCGTCATCAACGGGGAGGAATAATGCCGTCACTTCCCTAAACATCTATTACCCTTACCACTGTGCGTATGGTACTAATAAACGTAGCAGTTGACGCGCCCGGAAATACAAAATCAATCTATAGTTAATTTGTCTGAAGCGTTGTCACTCCGTAGTTTGTATTATCTCCGCAAGGATAGAAGGGTAACAGCGATCGGTGGCACCAGGGACGCTGAGTAGCTGTGCACAGAGAGAAAAAGGTAGCTGGCCTCTCTCTCTAGCTTACAGAAATACTAGTAAGAATGAACTACGTTACAGGGGTACACAACCCTTTTGTGGGGGGACTCTATTTCAGAAGGCAAGAAATGGAACTTCTATTAGTTTCAGCAAGTCCATTCCTTCACAGTAGTATTTGTATTGTATATTTTTCGTTACACTTGGCTATTTTGCTGCTTCCCATTTTACCAGAAATAAAACATCTACTTTAATATTTTTTATATTAAATACTCAATGTCTATCCTGTAGTCGCCGTCCTCTCTCCCGTGAAAGCGCAGCGCTACGATATGCAAGGCACGAGGAGGAATCGGAATGGAGAGCAGATGGAACGGGGCGTGTGTCATGTGTAGCTGCGGAGAAGGAAGCGCGAAGGACGTGTCAAGGCTGAACTGCTGCAAAGGCTCGTAAGGGGGGGGCGGAAGGGGGGAGGGATACATAATGCATGGTCGCGCGCCATCGTCGGCAGGCAAGGCTCCGAGGGGGGGGAGGCCGGGGGAGAGCGCGGGGGGGGGGGGGGGGGAAGCAGGGCGAGACAGGGTGAGCGGGTAAAGGCTCGGAGAGGCAAGGCGTGACGGGCGGAGGGGGTGGAACGAGGTGGGGTCTTGCAGGACGGGTTGGGGCGGGCGCGAGGCGGGCCGGGTATCGGTGGTGCGGGCGGGGAGAGATGAAGCTAGCAAGGTGGGTGGAGCGCGGTGCAGGGGTGGAGCGGGGTGGAGAGAGGCGCAGCGGGGGCCTGATGGAGAGTGACGGAGAGGGGTGGAGGGGAGCGGTGCGAGGTGGAGAAGAGCAGAGCGGGGCGGGCCAGGAATGGGCGAGCGAGCGGTAGTGAGGCAAAGCGGGCCGGGGGCGGGGTGGAGTGGAACGAGACACGTCGGAGAGGGATGGAGCGGGGTGGAGCGAGAAGGAGAGGGGGCAGAGCAGGGCCTGGTAGAGAGTGGCGGAGACCAATGGTGGCGGACGAGCGGGGCGGAGCGGAGCGGTCTGGGATGGAGAAGTGCGGTGCGGGGCGGAGTGGCGTGGAGCGGAGCGGAGCGGGATGGGAGCCGGGTAGAGCGGGACGGAGAGGTATGGAGAGGTGTGAAGCGGGGTGGCGCGGGGTGGTGGAGTGGAGCAGGGCGTGGTGGAGAGTGAGGCAGAGGGCGGATGGGTGTCGGGGCGTGGAGGAGAGCGGCGGAGCGGGATGGAGACGGGCAGTTCGCGTCAGAGCGGAGGCGGAAGAAGACGGAGCGAGACGGAGCCAGACGGGGTGGCGGGGTTTGGAGAGGCGGGCCAGTTCTGGCAATGTGTGGTGTGTATTATTTATGCGGGAGGACTCTCTCGCCTCGCGACCTCTCGATATTCGCGGGCGAAGGCCCCCCGGGAGCCCAAGAACCCAGAAGGCGGCCGACTTGGAACGCGGGACACATGGGTAACGTCCACAAGATCCCTCACTAGCCAATGGTTCGCAGAGTGGTTCTAGATAATGCACTCAGAGATGAGAGTAATAATAGGATTAGAACATATTTCCTACAGCCATACGCCTGCTGAGAGATGAAATAAACATTTCTTTTCGAGTGAAAGAAGAAAGGAAATGGACAACTAGATAATGGCTTTATTCCTTTGCATTAAAATGGAAAGTGAATTTTCTTTCTTTCCGCTGCAATAGATCGCAGAACCTAGCATTATCGCGAGGCTTGCACAACAGGTTTTGCATTACCAATTTACGAACAACGCTCCTGTGCTGCATCAGAGCCCCCGCGGTCGATGGAGGCTGTGGAGAAGGTTCACGGGAGAAAGCGCCGCAAATCCAATACAGCTTCTGAGGGCTCCGCCTCAAAGGTGTAATATGTTGTATGTGGAAGCACCGCTGCGGCCTTTGTGGCGGCACAGGGCACGGAGGGATGAGGGAAGGGAGAGAGAGAGAGGGAGGGTGGGAGGGAACGGGAAGAGCCGTCCGTGGTCAGGAGAAAGGGGGGGGTGATGAAAGACGTGCAAGAAGAAGAGTCCTTCTGTGCGCATACTAGGAGCGTGGACTCCTGAGTACCTGGAGCTGCTTTTAGAGCTGTCTGCAGTGTTGGATCACGAGATGTAGACTTAAGACATCTGTGAGCAGACGGCGGTGCTATGCGGAATTTCTCGTATTGAATGGCGTGGAATTATTTGAAAAGTGTTGGAATATTTATCTCACCAGATACTTTTGTGAATTAATTCAATGTGAATATACTTTAATTTTTTTGCATTTATTGAACGTTAATATATTACTATAGCTTCATAAATGTAATTCTCAAAGTAATAAAGTTTGATAATGTATTAATTTCTTGTCAAGTCACCTTATGAAAAAGTGTACGTTTTTTATTTCAAGATCAGCATTTCTCATGAGACAGCAGTTTTCCACACTATGTTTTAGCGCACAAAGCAGAGTTGAAGGCTAAATTGCTTCTTAGAACGCTGAGGCGTAGAAATCCAACACGCTGTAAAAATCTGACTCCCTCGGATTTCTGCAGAACCACGTCGCTGGCCAATATCCGAGGACCACTCTCCCATCGCCTCGTGGCCCGGTCGGAAAGCAAAGAAAGGGGGGCGGGTCCTGACAGGTGCGCCTGGCAGCGGAGATAGCGGGAAGACCGAGAGAGGGCGTGGGAGGGGGGAGGGGAGGGGCGGGGAGAGGGAGGGTTTCGCGCTTCATTACCTCTGGGACAAGAGCCGGCCTGGCGCACCGCCACAGCCTTCGCCTCCCTCGACCCTCCGCCGCAACCCCGGCCCACGCCCTCACTCTTGGCCCAGGGAAAATCGAAATTTCATTTATTTTCTAAAAACAATACATTTATTATTTAAAAAATCAGTACAGACTATGTGACGTGTGCAGAAGAAGTATAAGCTGTTCTCCTCTCTTGCCCTGGAGAATTTTTACTTCATTCTTTCCTATATATAGATGAATACCAACAACGCTAGTTTAACAATATATAAAAACAAAAATTCTATCTATGTGAGTAAAAAGAAACTAATTTGAACTGATAAACAAATCAATAATTGATTTTATAATTTGGAAAAAATAACAATCCATCTACAGCTACTACAACAACTCGCAAAAGAAGAGTTTATTTGCGTACATTGAAGCTACTTTTGTGCAGTTTCCAAATAGACCTAGTTATTACAAGCTCTTGCATAAGCGTTTAATACTCAACGGAATATGGGCCACGTTTAATTTTTATCAGACCCCAAAATTTGATTTGTATCATTATTGACTTTTCAGTAGAAATGAAAACTGTTGATATCAGTTTTTTTAGTTAATCAGTAGTATCAACTGTGATAATGAAAACGAACATGAGTAAATTGAAATATAGCAATACTAGTTTTGATTTCGAATATTATTTATGTTTTCCGCCTGTACAGCTACTTTAAATACGTGTAGTAATATTCGTTGTTGATTTTTAAAGAGAAACAATGTTTTTCTTTTATAAATGTGAATGTTTCTATAAGAATGCTAGAATAATCTTTTTTACGACAAATGTTCACATAGTAATAATGATATCTATAAGGACAGTTCACATTCCTGAAAGTTAGTGTTTCAAATGTAGTAACACAGCTTTTGTTCGCGAAAGAAATGATTATATACACTTTTACAAAAATATTTCTTGCATATATCTGAAAAAAATTATGATAGTAATAATTGAAGCATTTACCAGAAAATATTAGCAAAAAAGTATATCTGAAAGTCAAATACCAACTTAACAATTTGTAATAAATTATTTACGAAATAAGTATCAAAAAATTGTATTATATTAAAACATCATGTTGAAAAATTAAGATAAAGTGGCCGTTATGATGATTTTGATAACAAACCGAGAATAGTAATAAGATATTACGGTACAGAAGTTGTACAACATTTAATCCACTTAGAAATAATTTCAATATATCATTATTTTCGATTAAATGCGATTATTAATCCGGCAGAATATAACAAGCTGATGTCCGTAGTGTTTATTAGGAGGCCGTGGATTCTAGAACTCATGTGTTCTAATAAATTCCACTAAACTAATTATATTTTCTAACAGTGTTGGCGATAACTTATTAGCACACCGGTATTCTTACAGCTCTTATTACAAACGATCCTCAGTTTCATAAAAAGTTGACTTCAGAGCATGCAACTTAACATCAAATATTTTTATAAATAAAATTTTATTAACATAAACTTTTTTAGGTTTTCTATTTTTTTACAGTTTCATTGTTAAACTTTTAAACTTAATGCGTCTACGTTGATCAAAAATAATGTTTCCGTCTAAATGAGTCTTTCGCAGCCTCTTCGCGCCTGCTCCACAGCTTCTCTTTAAGAGTTGCAAATCGTCTTGCCGACGCGTCGCTCGCAGCATTTACTTCAGTTGGCGGAAACAGTAAGGAAACATAGAGCAGCAAAAACTTACGGTCCCTCTAGCTTCCGACGTGGGTGATTAGGACAGACAATTGAGAAAGAAAAAAGCGTAAATATACTCTCATCAATTGTATCATCTGTAAATTTGTACAGAAGGATACTTAAGTTGAATGAGAAAGGATAGAGGATGAGATGGAAGTATTTATTTAAAAATGGGGTAGGACATTGTAAACAAGATAAAATTGGAATGGGCTTTGATGGTATGAGATTAGTCACAGTGCTTCAGCGCTGTGAGTCTGCTGACCACATACAGAGGAGCCCGCAAGTGTGTCCTTGTCTAGTGCAAAGATTAATATGCGTCTCCAAGAGGAACACAGTGGCTACCCGCAACTGACAATCGAAAATCATCATTCTCGGAAGCTTGAAAAAGCCCCTGGAAAGAAGAAAAGTGTATGAACAACGATACCTGCCTCCCTGCTGCTCGACTGGGCAGCCCATGTGCCGTGTCCATGGGTCACGGTCCGTCGTCCCGCTGAGTCACTGCGTGTCCGAGGGCTACAAACGAGACTGCTGGCTGATCGAGGAGGGAGCCCCTCGGCCGCGATCGCCTCTAGTCTAGTAAAAGGAGAGTGGCACGCGTACAACTGCAACGGGCTACCACGCGAAGTCACACTGTAATTCTTATGTCAGCAGTCCTGGCCGACGTTGTTATGGTTGCGGTCATCGCTTTCACAGAGATTCTCCACGATGGTTCCTTACAAACACGAACAATTGCCAGAATAAATCACTTTTCATTGACACTATACTACTTATTACACCATCATTTTCAGGACTGGTGACACGCGTTCTATAAATATCTCTTTATAAACATTAATATCAATTTTCGTTCCGCAACATATGCTCAAATCCTAAAGGAAATGTAAGGAGCATTATATATAACTGAAGTTTAGACCTGCAACCGAAGAGAAATAATTAAGCCAATATATGTTTATGAGGCTCGAAAGGTTTATTTACATTGCAATTTCCAGACTATATAATTTTTTATGGATACAAAATCTCCTTAAAAATGAATGTGTGAAACCTTTTTTATACTCCAAATATTCATTTCTTAGAGGCAATGTGTATCTTAACGTCTTTATTTGGATCGAATTTAAAATTCCTTAAGTTCAATTTACAATTATGAAATATGTTTAAATTGAATGAAAAAAACTGAAACACTTCTTATCTAAATAAAGTTTGAGACGAAGTAAATTTTTCAATTTAAGTAAATAGGTAACAAAAGCACCGTCAAGACACCGATAAATTGAAGATCAAAAAATACAAAAACGATAAAATAACAAGCAGAGGCATTGTGCGAACACGAATTATGACGAGAAGATTCAGGATACACTAACCTAGAGGAATAACGATGTTTCCACTCTCCAAAGAGAAAAAAAATATTTCAAAAGCCATTGAAGTACAAACGGAAGCCACTCGAGCTCCGGGAGAAGAGCAACATTCCGAGCGAGGCGGACTCGTGGGCAGCGGAGCGTGTTGAGATAATGTTGAGATGAGGACGAGAAGCGTCAGGAGGCACGGAGGAGAGAGAAGGAATCGCCTTCTTCCCTGTGCTGCCACAGTGGTTCTCTCAACAGAACTATTGGCTTCAATGTCTTCATTTATAATGCACAAATTGAACAAACGGTAAATCATTCACTGTTTCTCATTCTAAGCAAGGTAGACTCGCAGTGTGCAAAGCGTGTTAAGATTATGTTGAAATGAGATTGAAAAAAGGAGAAATAAGGAAGAAAAGAAGAAGAAGAAGAAACAAACTAACAGAATAAGAAAGTCACATTACTCTCTTTGCCGATACACATTGGGATGAACTCGTAATATTAAATTATTCTTCCTATTTCTAATTTGTAATGCTCTAAACATTCACATTCTCTAGTCCTCACTCTACTAGTTTCATAAGGATATTATAAAAAGACTCTTCTTGATCCAAAGTGCTAATATTAAAAATATCACCAAAGTTTACAAATGTCCAAATAAGTTTACATCTAGGCTTTTTTTTAAAGATCTATCCTGATAGTAATTACAAAAGCAAAGGTCCGTGAAATCATTCAATTAAATTAACGAAAGGTGAATTAAAGAAACCTTGATTTCCATCGAAAAGTATTAGAGGTTTCGAGAATAGAGCATAAAATCGAACTTCTTCCTAAAAACACAAATATACGAGCCACTGCAGGTTTTTCCAAAAATGAACCGCGTCGCTATCTTAACTTCCGAGAGCAACCGCCTAAGAATTTAAGAGCAACACAACAAAGGCCGCCGAAAATGTCTCGTCCATTTCCTCGCCCGACGTCCCCACGCGAATCTTCGGCCACTTCGCAAGAGGTCTCATAACTCAAAGAGTTTTCACACTAGAAAAGACCTCAGAGAACAAACGTTAACGGAGGAAAGCTCGAAAGCAGCTCACTTTCCTTCTGGGCGTAGTAGGAACAGGGATAGGGAATCGAAACTTATCGAATAAATTCCTTAGAGCGCCGATGCGCGGTAATGGAAGAAGAAACTAAACGAAACGACCCGATGCGCCAGTTCCTCTGCCGAAGGAAGGTAGAATCAAGGCGAAGACAAGTGCAAGGGAGAGGTCGAAAACGAGAGTACAGGTGAAGGCATTCGGCATGGTCAAGGTTGAGGGCAAGTGCGAGAATAAGGATGTGAAATAGGGTGAGGGTGAAGTTGGGGGAAGGATGAGGGCAAGGGCAACGGCAAGATCAATGGAAAGGAAAGGGCGAGGAAAGGGCGAGAGAGGGCGAGAGGCAAGGTAGAGGGTGAGGCCGAAGGCGAGAAAGAGGCGCGGGCATGTGCGACGTCTCCGTTCCTCTTTCCTAAGGACGAGGGACAAAGGTGAAGGCAATAGGCGAGGATGATGTTGAGGGAAAGGGTGAAAGCGAGAGTTCAGGTGAAGGATTCGCATGGGAAATTGCGAGGGTAAAGATGAGAACAATGGCGAGGGTGGAAGGTGACGGGTAAGGTAAATGGCAAGAGAAAGGGAAAGTGAAATAGCAAATGGAAAGAGAGGGACGAGAGAAGTCGGGGGAAAGGGAGAGGGCGAAGGCGAATTCAAAAGCAAGGGCGAGAGCAAGGAAAAGAGCTAGGGCGAGAACAAGGTAAAGAGCAAGGACGAACGAAAGGGGGAGGGAAATGGCAATGGCAAGGCAAGGGAAAGGTGAGAAAAAAGGTTAGGGCAAGGTCACAGGCGAGGGCATATCATGGGCCGGAACAATGCTGACGGAAAGAGCAACGGAGAGCATGAGAGAGAGCGAGCAATTACCTCATACAGAAAAGTTTATTTCTCTTTAATTACCCCGCGGGGCTGGCGTGCGGACCATCCTCTTCACCGTCTGTAGACGGGCGCGCCCTTCCTCTTTCGCCCCAGCGCCGTTTGCAGCCGCCGTATAAGCGCTCAGCCCTCGCAATCCCGTGTTATGGCTGCTTGTTTATAAGCTCGTCGCCTCGCCGCCCTCGTCTAATAGAGATTTATAGGGGCGCGAGGGGGGGGCGTGTAATCCCCCCCGCCGCCGCGTGCAGGCGGCGTGAGCCGTTGGGCGTCGCAGCCCTGTGTGATTTAGGGCTTCGGGCGCCGCGCCGTCCTAAGATGCCCAAGACGCGAGGCGCAGGAAAGGACAGGCTGATGTGGGGGTGGAGGTGGGAGTGAGAATTGGAATGATGACGGGAACGAGAATCGGGCTGGGAGGACCGTGAGAGATGGCTCGGTGCATCAACCTGATGTCACTGCAGTCCCTCCGACCGGGAGGTCCTAGGTTCGAGTCCTAACGGCGGCAGGATCTTCGACACTAGCTTGTTAGCTAGGTCGAGGCTCAGTCGCTGTCTGGAGGAGAATTCTAGCGACCGGCTGCTCTGACCGTGGTTTCTCCGATCAACACCAGGCGAATGTCAGGAGCAGTACCCTAACAAACGGGCCACGGACCGCGCGCTATCTTTCCTTCCTCTTCCTTGTCCTATCTTCCCTCTCACACACACATACACACACACACACACACTTACACTAACATGCACTACACTACCACGCATGCCGGGAGACCGGTCGGGAGCTTACAGCTGGGGCGGTGGCCCCGCTGGTGGGAGATATCTGGTTGAGGGGAAAACCCCGCTAGTCGACGGCAGGTCCGCGCCAGATCTCGCCATCAAGCGGGGAAAAGATCATTGCCACCGCCCGAGAAAGACACGCACTACTTACGGGACTAATGACCTAAGAAGTTGACGCGCCCGGAAACACGAATCAATCAATCGGTCGGGCAGGAGGGGCAGAAGCGGAGGAGGGAGAGTGAAGGTAGAGGAGTAAGAGCTGTAGAAGGCGGTGCCTATTGGCGGGAAAGAAGGCCGTGTCGAGGATGGTGGTCATGGTGGTGGCAAGGGCGGGGGAAGTGGGGGGGATTGGTTGCAGCGGCGGGGGCCTTGACAGTGGTGATGGTGGTGGTGGTGGTGGGTGGTGTAGAAGAAGGTGAGGGGGCCAAGGCGGCAGAGGGGGCAGTGGCGAGGGCGAGTGAAGTGTAAGGGGCCTTGGTGGTGATGGTGGGGGTTCGGGGTGAAATGTCATTCTGATTTGGGGGGTGAGGAATTTAAATGCAAACATATTAAATGGAGAATTTAATCATGACAAATATTGTAAGTTGTTCAAATGGAAACTAAAGAATGAAAAAAGAATTAGAAATCTAACTCAGATGGAAAGTAGATACCAATCAATGTTTGGGGGTTACATTAAATTTTTAAAAAAAGTGTTTTAATATCAGTTTACAAAAAACCATAAATGAGAATGAAAAATTGGAAATAAGCGATGCTATTTCTTTAAAATAATCAAAACAGAACATTTCAAAATCAAACGAAGATCGCAGCCTCGAAGAGTGTTCAGATATATTCAGTAGATATATTTGTAAATAATGTTAAATTCATCTTTAATTTGTAGTTAATAAATATAATCACAAAAATGTGAGAATATTCCTCTTCTATCAACTCCTTCCTTACTCTCTCGTTTTCACTCCTGTCACACTTGTGGGAAACCCTTTCCCCTAATTGCATACGTATTTTACTTTAATGACTTCCTTTTTATTACGTACTATTATTTCGTTCTTTTGAAAGTGGTCAGGCGGAAAAGCAGGCCCAACGCTCTGAGATCCGTCACTAATAAAGACATTTATTTTAAAATAATTTATATTTAATATAACTAAACTTTTTTGACTTCAATTTTGTATTATTCTCATCTACAGTTTACACAATATTTATAAAACAAATTCTAAGGCCAATAATTTAAAATTCCTTTAGGTCTTCGTTAACCTGAAACTGATTTGACTTTGAAATAGTTTCAAGAAATTGTACAAACTGTACGTTCCCTCCATTTATTCAAGTGCCTTTTCAGACAACGGAGGCAGCAGAAGCTGTGGGGAGTATTTACCCACGAAGTGCCTTCGAGTTGAAAGGGACGAACTGTTAATTGCATTCAGTTCTCTCAGTTGTTAGCTGCGAAAGGAGTTTCCAAATCCCCTGGTTCACTTACAGTTTCCCTTCAAAATTCTTCCAATAAATTACGAGATCTCCGAAGCTGCTAATTACTGCACATCAAGAAGAATAGAGAGCGGTGAATCACAAATGCTGAAAGAGTAAATCAACTGAGTCTTCATTATGAACAACCCCTTTGCAGGCTGATTCTACATGTATACTTCAAATGAAAGAATTACATTTTTAGAAAGAGTACGTACGTCAATAAAAATCGAGCCATCTCAAATCTTCAAAAAACAGAAATTATTAGTTTAATTTAAAACATGTATAATGCAATGATACATTCATTGCAAATAAATCTTATGAATCACCATTAAATTATTAAAAAATATAAAAATACGAAACTAATTAATTCACACACTCGGTGATGGGAGCTGCCACAATATTAATCACTCATTGTAAAGTGACTGTTAATCCCCTTCAAAAAATACACGTTTCAAAACAATTCAAGTTTGTTTAATTATTAATGTAAGTAAACACTATGTAAATAAACAAAAACACTTACAGAGATGCTTCAGAATTATTACTTGTAGGGAAAACGAATAAGAGACTGACATGCTTCCAGGAGCGTTAACTATTTTTGCCATTACTTCCGTCAGCGTAGTACTTGCTGCAACCAGGAGGTGGTGGTGTTCGTCTCTTGCTAGAATGTGTGATCCAGCACCGAACTATACATTTACATTTAGCGAAGTATTTTCCCATTCATATATCCCTCAGTGGGACACCGCCCAGGCTGAGGCAAGCTCTGTGTTTCCAACTGGGTTTCCAACGAGCCCACCTGTCATCTGAATACCGACACACTTCGGTGTGACGGCGCTTTCCCCCCTTTTTTGTGTTTGAGCGTCGGTTCATCACAATATGGAGAACGATAATTTGAATAATTGTATTTCCCACTGAAATTTAGAAGATGTGCACAAGGCACAAATTTGCACGACGTGCACAAACTTAGAAAACGTGCCGTTCCTTAGGACATACACCTAGCCCTTACTGCCCCGGGGTTTACCATGGATCGAAGAAACTATGAAAAACTACCAATATGAACCACTAGGATTCTCCTTCAGACATAGAAAAATCGAGAGATTTGAGTAAATTTCTCCCTTATTTTGCTCGTTTATACTAACTCTAAATTGTTATTAGGCACTATTTCCAGCTGGGAAGAAATGGTTGTTCGAAAAATGCACTGTTTTCAGTTAAGATGGGAGATTTTAAGATTCATTTCGCTCAACCCGATCGTGGAGCCCTCCGCAGTTTTCTTTCTTTTCCAGCATCATTTGATTACACTTCAGATCAACGAAATCGCTCCTCTTCTTTTCACTTATCTCAATTACATCTGTTTAACGCAGTCTCTGGAAACTAACTGGAAACTAATCTTTCGTGCCATTTAACCTCAGTGCCGCTTCACGACTGCGAAGTCAAAAGAGTGGCATACTCTGGCAAGGTACGTGTTTAAAACGAATTTAGCTTACTACCCTATAAAATATTTTAAATCCCTTTAATTTATAAAACCCTAGTATACAGGCTTCTTCCACGAATTTATGTTAGCAATTCAGAAAAAAATCTCAATGAGTTTCTTTAACAACGGTTACAATTATTTTCAAAGAACGCGACAAAACATAAAATATTTTCTTTGGGAAATCAAAAAATTGAAGTCCCCTTACTATTTTAAAATATTTTGGCAAAGAATCTATCACGAAAATTCCGATAAACGAGGTCATATGATTGCTCCTACCGCATTCACTGTGGCCCTGCAGCTCTAAGGCCAAATCCGATACTTTATTGGAAATATCGGCCTGGTAAAATATGTTCTGAAGAACGATCGATCGTCTGAAAAGAGCCCATTGATAAAACCTTTCTGGTATGATGCACAATATATAGACCATTTTAGTCTTTTAATGTCCCAATAATCATGCGTTGTTCATCTGCTTCAATATGTAACATATTTTTGATAGAAAATATTTCAGACGTTAACATTTATTGATACGTCATTGCATGATGTCCAATGTGTTCCACATGTGTACCGATTACCAGTACTCCCAGTCCATTATAAATTACAAAAAAATTGATTGATATTTTATACACGGTGCTGTAACAACGACACTGTGATGTTTCAAGAGGTTTCCGTTTGAAGCCATGATACAAATACCTGCAAGAGTTATGATGCAAATAACAATAATAGTAATATTCCATTTATCCCTTTTATCCTTCTAACTTGGACGTATTAAACAATGCTTTATAACTCTGTTGTAAAATTGTGCTTATACACAATCGTAGGCCACTTTTGTGAGACTATCATCTTCCATCCTTTGTTAGTGTTGTGTCCACGCTGAACGTTTGTTCTTTATTTTGTCTGATATGTAGAAAATGTTAAGGTCTTTTTGATACTTTCGTTTCTGAACTGGTCTGCGAGGACTTTTACTGCTTTTAGAAATCTTATTTTGGAAGCTTGTATACTTCTATTTTTTTCTTACTTCACAATACCCATGACTCGCTCCTGTGATGGGACTGTCATCACTTTTCATTGTACATTGTCACTGTACTTTTTTGGTTGCCTCTCTCTTCTAGTCTTTTTTGAGAGCATCCGTCTTATTGTGCCGCATATTTTTTTGGAATCTATGAAGTAGCTTAGTTAGTAGCGTATAGCTTAAGTCTCAGCCAAGGTAGGTAAAATGCCTCACTTTTTCCAAATTTGAATTGTAAATACGTATTTTTGATCTGACTAAAAATTTGCCTTGAAACCGATTGCCTCATATTTTTTGATAGAGATTTCGAGGTTGACCCCTTTAAAGATTCATTACGTTACTGAACATAATTTTCTGAAGTTCATTTTCACTTCTGGCATTTAAAACCTGGTCGCTTGCAAATAACAGTATTGAAATAATTACCATTTCTATAATAGATTCCATTTGAACATTCTCTTTTCCACAGTCTAAGAGCATCGTCTAAATCAGGGTTGTCAAGGTCGATGCCACGAGCTGGAGTCCATGGCAGGAGCGCCACGACGAAATCGCCCCTCACGCAGTTCATTACCCCGCCACCAGACAATGTCATCCCTATTGTAAAACGGCGGAATTACTAATAGTTTCCATTTCCGACGCTTGTTGCGCAGAGTGGCTCGTAGCATGCTAGGGAGCCACGACGCGTGCCACTGCCACCAGTAGAAGACCTTGACACTAGTGGCCTGTATTATGCAACGCCACACCTTCCGGAAACACGGGATGGATTAGCGCCGCACCCGATCTTACCCGCAACACTCACCGCGCTGGATACTCCGATTCTCATGAAATTTTACCAGCTTGTTCAGCACCTTTCAAAACCCCTACATGCAAGTTTTTAAGTGCTATGGAGTATTAGAAATAGTGTTTTATAGGCGTTTTGTACCAGGTTCTTTCGTGACCTCCGCGCTTCCCGCAGCGGGGCAGCCGTTGCTTCGGCAGCGCCTGGAAAGTTACGAGGCATCCATCAACCGGTGTCAGATTTCCAAGCCCGTTCTTTCAAGAACGATGGCAAAGATCATCGCTGTTTGATGACACAAGTTCTTTGGAGTGTATTAGTAAGCGCACGAACAGTTTTTGTTATACATGTGATTTGTTGTACATTTATTTATTTACGTATTTATTATTTAATAAGCCTTGTCTAAGATTTTAATCCTTAAATCCTATCATACATATGTATAAATGTTAGTGTGCATTTAATAGTTGCACCCGAATCACTCCTGTAGTCCTATTCATCCTTCTGAACCTTCAATGTGAAAACTCGTTTTTGTCACTCCTGCCCTCCGAGGCAACTGTGACCCTGCAGGACAGATAGAAGCGATAGAGGCGGCCGGCGTGTGAGTAACGGTCGCAGATCCAGCTGCGACCAGCGATTTCCTCTCTTCCACAGGCGGTGAGGTCACGAAAGGTCTCAATACTAATTGTCGCAAAAACACTATTTGCAATGCACCATAGCACGTAAAAAATTGTGGGTAGGGATTTTGAAAGGTGCTAAACCAGCTGGTAAAATTTCATGTCAATTCGAGTATCCAGCACGGTGAGTTGCGTGTTAGAAACTGCACCATTTGGCGCGGGTCGTGGAGTTCGAACGCGAGTGGTCGGCACGGTATCGACGTCCTCGGCCGGTCGTCCCAGGACAATAGAGCGCAGTCGGATGTTTATGATCTCCAACGTCCTGTGAAAGCATGTGACAAGTCAGATGGCTTGCTTTTTATAAGACAACCCTGTAAAGGGAAGGCCGTCTCGTACCTACGAGGCTTCAAGGCACCGCCAGAAATATTCTTCTGTCCCTCTAAAGACGCCGAGTCGCAGTTGTCAAACGTGGGAGGAGTAGCAATCAATACCGCGCAGTTGCGCTAGGCCATAGCGCCTTTTCCTGCATTTTCGCAGGTCTGGTACTTCAAGAGACGCAACGTTTTCGAAGAAACCTATGTCAAAGGGAGACCGCTACGATCCGCCCACCCCCGGAAATTTACAGGAGCTAGCATTCTTTGACGCACACACGCGCGTCGGCCAAACGGTTCCTTTTGAGAAGAGAATAATTTTAAAGGGTCCCGCATTCACCGCGGCCAACATTATAGGCAGCTGCTGCATCGCATTCCAACAACCAAGAATGGGGAGTAGGGCGCACCCGATGTGCAGGTCCGCGAATCAACTGCCAGTCCATAATAAGCAACGGTAATATTTTCGTTGTTAAAAAAAGATCATGGGTTCACTTCTGGCAATTAAAACCTGGTCGCTTGCAAATAACAGTATTGAAATAATTACCATTTCTATAATAGATTCCATCTGAACATTCTTTTTTCCACAGTCTAAGAGCATCGTCTAAATCAAGGTCGACGCCACGAGCTGGAGACCATGGCAGGAGTGCCACGACGAAATCACCCCTCACCCGAATCATGGGTTCGAGAACCGCCCTGCCACCGCTCCCCAAAGATTATTTGGAACGATCAGGGAGAGGCACTCGGGCCAGAGTAGGGGAACGGAGGTTCTGTGTTTTCGCGTGCGGGACCTCGAGATAACTTCAACTTTGACTGGTCACTCCAACTTACACTTCGGCACTAGACGTCTTCTTAGAACTTCGTTTCTGAGTTCATTAAACAGGATTCCACTCCAGTGGCAATCCTATTGATATCGTAATGAACCAAGAACGAGTACGATTCGAACTTCCGTCTGCAATGATTGTTTCTGGCGATTTCTGGACAAATTATTAATTTTTTATCTTCCTGAAAGTTGATGCCACTAGGCCAGTTGGTCTCTTACACTGGGACGCAGGAAATGGAGGTTATCGCTTGGGCTCTACGAATGATTCGCTGATTGGCACAGTTTGTCAACGCTTGTCTAATGTAGGAGGCCGAACGCGAGCTTCGCAACCTCAGAAAAATCCGCGAGATAAAAATAATTTCTGAGATTTCACAGAGAGCCTGAAATCATGAAATGATTAAATTGGATTTTGCTTATACAAGATTAAGGGAAAGATACTACAAATCCACAAGGGTATACAACATTCTCGAACAAAACTGTACACAATATAATCAAGACTGGGGAACAAATTCTCCCACGCGACCCCTCCCGGGTTAATGGGAGAACAACGAGTAATAGGGAATACACATTGTCTAATAATGACGATGAATCTGTCAAGTCACAAGAATTTATTAGTCATATATTCATCAAATTAGAAGATGCAGTAGCAGACGAAATACGAGTAGAAGAAATACGAGTTGACAAGGAACTGCAGAGAACCCTAAAACACTTTGTGACTAGATTCGAGAGCACCCCTCCAATTCCGCACAGCACCAACCCCTGCACATCCACGAAAAGCCTCGCCCCTCAACCAACCCTCATTGAATTATCAGCCGGGGCCATTACGCATCGCCCGTGACTGAGGTCGTGATTCTCCTCCTGGGCTAATGAGGTGTTGTGGCGCCGCAGCAGGCGGAGAGAAAGGCCGGATCCACCTGCAAAGGCAAGAGAAAGAGAGAGGGGAAAACGAAAGAAAATAGCTTGAATGCAGGGAGCGGAAGAGGGCCACTAACTCTTAAGAGAGAAGGAAGTACGGAATAGAGAGAAAACGAAAAAGAAGAGAGACTAGAAGATTATGAATAGATATATTAGTAAGTCATGCTCGTGTAAACTGAAGCCAGAAATAATCCAACGGGGACATGGGCAAGCCTGGCTTGGGAGCCTGGACCGGAGAGAGGGAGCGCGGGTGCAGGGAAAGGGGATGAGAAATTCCACCTGGGCGAGGGAGACGGTGAGTCTATACAAGGCGGGAGTCGGGGAGTGCGGAGTGGCTTGGGCTGGAACGTGGAACAAGGAAAGTGAAAAGGAACGAGGTGGCGAGGCAAAGCGAATGAAGCAGGACAGAAAGTGAGAGACTGGTCAGAAAGTGAAAGGCGGTGCAGGAAGGGAGAAGCTGGGTAAAAGGAGGAGGCGGAGCTGGGACAGGGTAAGAACGAGTCGGGAACGAGTCTAGGAATGGTGAAGCGGGACCGAGCTGGAGTAGTGAGGCGTGGGAAAAGGACGGGGAAAGGCAGGATAGGAATAGGAAGGGAAAGGCATGGAGGGGGAAAACGGGGCGGGGAATGACCAGGGCAAGAAGGACGGAGAAATGTATGGTGGGAAGAGTGGGCAGTGTAATACAAGGCGAGGAAAGGCAGGGAAGGATAAGACGAGGTAGGACGAGGCGGAGCGCGATTGGGGCTGGGCGATGCAGGGGTTGGGCCGTGTGGCGGCAAAATGAGATGGGCAGGGAGGGGCGGGGCGGTATGAGTGGGGCGGGGCGGGACGGGGTGGGGCGTGGTGGGACGACGTGTGGTGACGTGGGGTTGGGTTGGGCGCAACGGAAAGAGCATGGCGGCATAAGACAGGGAGGGCGGGAGGGCGGGGCGCGGAGGAGTGAGAAGGGAAAGGTTGGTGCGGAGCGTGTACCAAACGGCCGCCCCCATTCCTCCAGTGCTCGGCAGCTGCTCTGCTTGCGGCTTGTAACGAGGAAATATTGGTGCGTTCCCGGGCGTCGGACCACAACTCTCTCGTTCCAGACTGGAGTTGGTCGTTCTCTAAAGTCCCGAAGGAGTTAATTCAATCGAAATTAGGCGGAGATTGAGATACACAGTGTTAAGGATAACTTTTTTAAAATGTAAATAATGCTATTGAGAATAGCGAAGTTCATCCGGGCATGAATAAATCCTCAGCAATCATTACTAGGAGATTTTATCTCACTGATCACCTTCCAGTACCCCAGTCGACTTATCACTAGCAAAATGGTAGGTCTACATGGCTTTGGACGATTCTGATTTTGTCGTAAAGACATATGTAAAACCATAATACATGTTAATAACATTAAAGAATGTTATAAACATTCTTTACTGCATAAAGAAGTGTCATCTTGGAGATATAAAAATGAGACGAATTAAGTACTTATTACAACATTATTCATATGTAGAAGTTGAAATGTTTGGAGAAATGATAGTACCTGATAGAAAGTAGGGTATTTCAAGAAAAAATTAAAGAAAAAATATAGAAAGAAAAGCCGTAATTTAATACTTCAAATCCAAAAAGTGTAACTCTCTCCAAAAAGTGGCAGGATAGTAATTTAAGTTTACTAATTTACTTCGCTAATATGATAATCGTATTGGTAAAATAAATCGTCACAAATTTTGGTCTGTCCGCGCGATTAGACAATTAACTGGGTGAATTATTATATTTTAGTCTCGTATCGATGTAATCAGGGAATTACACTGTGTCTCTTCAGTCATGAAATCAACATTATTTTATAGATGTCTGTATTATTTTCGGTTTCAACATTTTAATTTCTATGTTTATTTTCAGCCTTGTAAGAATGCTAACTTCAGACAACCAAACTGTATAGGCACACATGTAGTAAACGAAGCTGATTTTAATTCATCGTACTTTGGAGACCTAAGAATCACATACTATATCCCAACATAAAACGAGCAGATAACTTCATAGAATTTTGAAAGCTAATTTCGACAAATTACTACTTAGCTTTGACAAAAAGAGGAGACTAACATTGTCGTTTTCGTTAAGGTGAAATCAGAATCCGGGAGTCCCGCAGGGTCCTAAAGCTGAACCATAAACCGGGCGGCACTTTACGAGACCTGCAGGAGGCTTGGCTCTCCTCCTTTGCTAGCTAAAACCCCTGCTCCATGCCCCCCGACTCCTGCCCCGCCCCCGCCACTCGTCCGCCTGCCAGCCACGCCTCTGACGGCTGTGCACGGGAAGTTCCATTTTGAGCGGGTGACGCACAGGAGGTAATATGTCGAGATTGAGAGCGTCTGATGCACCAGGGAGAGTAGAGGCGACGGCGGCTTGAGCGGGGATGGGAGGGTAGGCGAACTCTCCGTATCGCACGAAGTTTTATGAAAATCTGTCACAAAGATCGTACCCCGAAACGTCGCCAACCGCTACTGCTGGAAGTCATTGAAATTTTGTGTAATTTTGTGGAAATTGCCTCGCAACATGAGTATTTTGACATAATAAAGTTCTAGCTGTCGAGTAACAGATTCAGTGTGTCCCTCCCTCACAATTTGGAGGTCACACTTTTGTCACAGAGATCTCCCCCATTCCTCGTGCATTTCGTACCTTGGGACTGTATGTAAATATATGAAAAGCAAAATATATTTATTCCAAAATGTAACATCTTTTGAAGTGGATATTTCAAAGTATTTAACGTTCTCGACAGTGAAAATTGAATTGTCCACATTATTTTCTTGTACCATTCAATATTCTTGGAATCATACAAGTAGTACTTTTTGTATTTAGTAATTTTAATGTATACCAGATAAACTCCAACTTTGTTTGCGTACAGTCTTATATATAAAGATAGAAATAAAGAGCAGAAATAAAGTGTGAAAATATTTATTTGACAATATTTTTATATTAATATTATATTAATCTACATTAAAGCTTCTTTATGTGGGGGGAATGGGGGACAAAGTGGAACTACATGGAAAAGTGGAATCCGTTCAACAAAAAGTACTTTGCCAAGAAGTGTGCTGACACGACTGTGCGAAATGTCATGGGGATAGACTATCAGAAGAGCGAATTATAGCTGTTTTTCTGATTTCCCTTTGAATCTTACAAAAACGCAAGTAATGTAAAACATTGTCTTTGGCACAACAATGCAGAAGTACGGAAGTATTTGTATTCATTCCTTAGTTTCCAATCGTTTGGTGTATTACAGTAAAACAAAAACTAAATTGTCTCAAGTATTTAATCTATAATGTATTTAAACTTCATTTTGAGAGATTCAGTACTTTTGTTAGTTTAAATCCGATTTTACAGACCAGCTGACAGACACACAACAATTGGTTTGTCATGATGATCATTTTAGAAATCGAAGAAAGTTGAAAAATTATTTAAAAGATGAAAATTATTAAATCGCAAACAGATATTTCCAATTTTATTTGTGTAGATTGATTCAGAATTCGCAACAAACAAAATTAAACTGAATTGTGGAAGTAATGCATTTTGATCTGTCACTCCATAAATATTTCATGACTTAGGCTTTAAAACAGTGATGTCAAGATCTTATACTGGTGGCTGTTGTACGCATCGTGGCACCATGCCACGAGCTTCTCTGCCCAAATAGCGTCGGGAAAGGGAGCTACTACGAGTAGTAGCTCCCCGCAGTTTCACATAGGGATGGCGTTGTCACTGGTGGCGGGGTGACGAACTGCGTGAAGGGGCGATTTCGTCGTGGCACACGTGCCACGGACTCCCGCTCGTAGCATCGACCTTGACAACACTGCTTTAAGAGAACACATAAAACTTGCCAGGTGTTCGCCCGGGCGGCAAACGCGAGAAGTGTTAGTGGTAGGACGCGCCTCGCCTGTGCGCTGTGCGTCGTAGGAACCGAACTTGTGTGGGGTTGCGACGCCGCGTCCCCGACGGGTCGTGTGCTGCCGCCATGGGCCCCTGGACGCGCGTCTCGCTCGAAGCTTCTCAGCCGCGCTCGCTCCTTCCCCTTTAGAACACCCGCGACGCCCGTCAACTCCACACAGGGTTCACACTACCCACATAGCTAGGACGAATTCAGACGCTGTCTCGGGGAGAAATCTAGGGGTCGGCTGTGCTGATCGGTAGTTTTCCGTGGTTTCTCCGATCAATACCAGGCAAATGCCGAAGCAGTACCCTATCAAACGGGTTATGGACCATCTGCGATCTTTTATTTCTCTCCTTTGGCCTTTCTTCATATCTTACTTACACATAATTACAATTACACACACTACAATATCATACATGTCAGGACACCAGGCGGGAACTTCGAGCTAGTCATGGCTGGGACGTTGACCGCTGGTGTGAGATCTCTTGTTGAAAAGTAAAACAACAAACAGACAGGTAGGTCGGCGCTGGATCTTGCAATTCAGTTGGAAAAGATCACCGCCTTCTTTCGAGATAAAACAATGTGCTACACCTACGGGACTAATAACCTTAGCAGTTGTCATGCCCAGTATCTAAACAATCAATCAATCAATCGACTCAGGGGCAAAATTCTCTCACACTGCGTGCGCCACGCGCGAATCAACACCAAGTGGGGGGCTCAATCAACACCAAGGGTGGCTCGAGTACAGGGCCTCCCAGCCCTCTCTGGCCCACCGCCTTCCAGCGGGCCACTTGTGCGGCCCGTTCTTTGCGTAGTCGGCTCGATGGGAGAGCAGCACTTGGTCGCGATCGGCTCTGTTCTAGTGAAAGCCGAGTAGTTCGCGGGCCACTGTAGTGAGGCATGACGTACAGTATGCAAAATCCTCCTTGAGCTGCTCTGTCTATAGTTTCCGCGACGGAACGTGTGCTTGTCCAAGTAGTTTCTGAAAGCCGCTTGAACGTAGCATCAATTTCTAATTAAATTGTTTCACTCAAGTGAGACAGCAGCAGTATACTCACAGTCTTGGCAGAATCCAGAAGAAACATGTTTTCCCAAAGAAATTAGTTATTACTTTACCGCTTCGAATTTATTGAACAGATTCAATATTTTGATTTGAGATATTTAGAAATAAACTTCGAGCTGCGTAAACTGAAATCAAATTAATTGTTAGAGTTTTGTTTAAATTTATTCTAGCTTGGCCATTTGCCCTCTGCAGCTGCATAAGATATATACAATAGTAAGAGATACATACATGAGTAAACTGATATAATAGAGAAAATATTCTAGTTTTAGATATAATACAATTGCGTGCTTATATGATTTGTCATGAGAAAAGACTCATCGGTTCTAGTCTATGGGAGATCAAAAAATTCTCTTGGAAGCTTTCTTTTTAATCGTTTGCGATTGGGATTCTGCTTACCTAAAAGAAAGTGAATGGAGGAAGATATCTTGAATATTTTGCGGCTATTTTGCGGAATTTTGTGGCTAAGAGGGAGAAGTGGACAGGGATGGGTATAATGCCAAGTTCAATATGTAACTGCGAATTTGGAATGTACCAGGAAGCTTTAGTGATGGTCCGTAGGAATCTATTTTGATACATTTGAATTTTGTGGATGTTTGTTTATTTGTTAGAGATATCGGTGCCATACAGAATACAAGGACCGGAGACAGAGAGTAATAGGTTCACAGCGACGGACGAGAGCAAAAGGGAGGGGAAGAGGAAGTAAGGGGCGGAGGGGGAAGAAGGGTGAGAGAAATGGAGAAGGAGATCGTGGATGGTTCATGTCGAAGAGTGAGAGAGGAAGGGAGGGAGGTCAGGGCGAGGATATTAACACGTTGACTGCCGCGTCAGTCGTATGTGACTGACACTGGACACTTCGTGTAGGTCATGTCACACATATGACTGACAGTTCTCAATTCGGTTGTAGCCGTGTCAGTCACTGGAAACTGACGTTAAATGCGATTTTGCATAGAGTGGTAGGTTGGCCTCTTATGCATCTTTGGTAAATATGGCCTTGGCCGGTCTCGTACACAAGAAAAGATAATCAACAAATTCAGAAATACTGTTTTTATTAAAAACATAGAATACCGAAAATACATTTCCAATTTTTCTACTTTTATTGTGTTTTCCAAAGCATTCCAAATACATATAAGGTTGATTTTCGCAATCAGGGCAGTAGATGCTCACTTGTTTCACTTTTTTCCAGGCAATTGCTCTTCCTTCGGTTTTCTTCAAATGAGCATAGCACAATATGCACATTCGTCTAACTTTCTTATTGTTCTGATCCACTTTTGTAGTCAAGACATGCTCATTATGACAAGGAGGCTTGTTGTGTTTGGGCACATTCTGAAAATAAAGTGTCAGACGTAATCAACTCGCATGGCCCTGCAGTGAAAAGTTTTATCAAGAGGCCACGTGTAACAGACACATGTAACTGACACTTTCCATTGCTCATATAAAAGTTACCGATATAGAAAAAAATAAGAAATCAGAAGCAAATGCCTTGTCAATCAGCCTAGATAAAATGAGAAGAAAACAACGATTTGGCCGCGGGCGAAATATATCCGAAAATGCAGTGGCAGTAAACGTGTTAAGGTCAGCGCCAAAAGGATGGGAAAGGGAGGACAGGGCGAGGATATTAAGGTCAGCGCCAAAAGGATGGGAAAGGGAGGACAGGGCGAGGATATTAAGGTCAGCGCCAAAAGGATGGGAAAGGGAGGAGAGGGCGAGGATATTAAGGTCAGCGCCAAAAGGATGGGAAAGGGAGGACAGGGCGAAGATATTAAGGTCAGCGCCAAAAGGATGGGAAAGGGAGGACAGGGCGAGGATATTAAGGTCAGCGCCAAAAGGATGGGAAAGGGAGGACAGGGCGAGGATATTAAGGTCAGCGCCAAAAGGATGGGAAAGGGAGGACGGGGCGAGGATATTAAGGTCAGCTCCAAAAGGATGGGAAAGGGAGGAGAGGGCGAGGATATTAAGGTCAGCGCCCAAAGGATGGGAAAGGGAGGAGAGGGCGAGGATATTAAGGTCAGCGCCCAAAGGATGGGAAAGGGAGGACAGGGCGAGGATATTAAGGTCAGCGCCAAAAGGATGGGAAAGGGAGGACAGGGCGAGGATATTAAGGTCAGCGCCAAAAGGATGGGAAAGGGAGGACAGGGCGAGGGTATTAAGGTCAGCGCCAAAAGGATGGGAAAGGGAGGACAGGGCGAGGATACTAAGGTCAGCGCCAAAAGGATGGGAAAGGAAGGACAGGGCGAGGGTATTAAGGTCAGCGCCAAAAGGATGGGAAAGGGAGGACAGGGCGAGGATATTAAGGTCAGCGCCAAAAGGATGGGAAAGGGAGGACAGGGCGAGGATATTAAGGTCAGCGCCAAAAGGATGGGAAAGGGAGGACGGGGCGGTGCGGAGCCAGGAAGGGCGAGGCGGGGGCCACCCCACGCTGGACGTGCGCCGTCTGCGCCTCCGCAGACAATTCCCCGGCCACGTTCACCCTGGCGACTTCTCCCCACCTTACTCTTTCTCTCGCGCAACTTACTTTCAATATGCGCTTCATCACATCTCTTGTTATTCCTCTCGATTTTTTTCCGTCTCTTTAGTGACAATGGTCTTATTCCCATTGTTACTTTAACCCGCAATGATACGACCCGTGGTGTAGTGGTCAGACCAACTACCTACCACTTCTAGCAGTAACTTTCAAATTCTGGTCACGACATGTGAAATGTGTATGGGACAAAACGGGTTAGCGGTAAGAACCCTAGGGATCATCCCTGGCACCTAGCTTTTCAATTATCATCTCAATCCTCAATAATTACCATAATTTTGTTTGCACATTACTTACAAATTTATCTCAAAATTCAACAGCGCTATCTTCTACCGGATCAGAGTAACTGACTCAAACTTGAACATATCAATCGATTTAAACATAATTTTGGTAGAATAAACAGAATGTAATAATAAATGTAATTAACCGTCCTGATGCCTCAGATGCGCATCCGTGTTTACTCTTCCGTTTTGTGCCTGCTCTTTTCTCTCGCCCTCCCGCTTCTCGGATTTTGAAAGCACCTCCGCCCGCGATCCCGCTCGTCGCCCGGGTGCCGTCGCCCTCCAGCCAATCTCTTGGACAAACAGACGCGGTCGCCCATGCCGCTCACGCAAATGACCGCCCACGCCATCCTCTCCTCTACCTCCTCCCCTCTCTCTCTTCCTCGTCCGCTCTGCCTGGTCCGCCAGGACCTGCTCCTTTGCAGCGACAGATCACGTTAACTCGATGACGCAGCGCCCCCGGTTTCACTGCAACATTTATTCAGGGTGTCCTTACTTACACGCACCAAATTGAAACCACGAGTTGTGGTCACGAAACAACTTCGTCACCAAATATTTTCAAAGTCGACTGTCTATACACAACTTTTGCAATTATTGTTCTTGGATATGCCTTCCCACAAAGACGTGTAAATACTTTTCGCAGGATCCCGATAACCTTCATTCATTAAGCCATATTGCGTTTGAAATGTTTATAGCGTTCGAAAATTTGAGAAATATTTGTCGCCGACTGCGCAGCGCGAATTTTCTTGTCTTTTCTTTTGATGCCGTCTGTACCATTGATTGCGGTCCCTAGTAGTGGTGAATCAATAGTTTGCTACTTTCAATGGCTTGCTACAAACAGTAGATTTTTAATTTCTGGCCACTGGATTCTTCCAAGAGCGAGCTCTAGTGATGAGCCACAGCCTTGTGGAAAGTCACGAAACAAGAGCTCCATCGGGACGATCACACACTGGTTTGCTGCAAGAAATGCTGAGAGACATCAAAGACAAGTATCACTCACTGGTTTGCTACGGCAAATGCTGAGAGACTTAAACAACAAGTATTACTGGTTTGTTACAACAAGTGCTGAGAAACAACTAAGACAAGTATCACTCACTGGATTGCTACAGCAAATGCTGAGAGACATCAACGATAAGTCGGAGATTGCTCAGCGCGTGGTGCAGCATAGCACGCAGCAAATAGCACGAATCACATCAAGTACATTAGCTTGTAGATGCGCTCGAAAACGTTCTAGTTCCAGATACAGAATTTGAAAACGTTTTTTTAAACAAAATATTTTTTTACTCTTTCTTAAGTTATTGCTCGAACTTTTGATATATTTTGATCCGACTTTAAAGGCTGCTTACGCTCCTGTCGTTTGGTGCAGGAAATTTTGGACATCTGTAAACCTCCAAACAATAGGAGCTCGAGCAGAGTAAAGATACTTGAAATAACTTACAACAGCGAACTGCAAAGACTTATAGAATCTTGCTGACCATTACGATCTAACTGATCTAAAATTATGTACATCTGGTGGAACATATAAGGCTTAAACATTTCGTGCGACAGATGCTTATTAACAATGATTCACATACGAGAATTGGCATGTAAATTCACTAAACAATGACATTCACAAATTTAAAATCGTGTTTTTATTTCAAAACGAACATGTCTCAAACACTCCTTTTTACTGCGTCTACTCTTCTGAGCAATACACCATGAGTATTTTGCATACTTCGAGAGGTGCTGAGGTTCCTTCCTCGTTGGATCGTGAAAACAGGCGCCTACATTCACATAGGATGTCGGCATACCCTCCAAGTTTCTCCACCAGAGAGTCATATTCCCCTGGGCACTCTCCAGGCTTTCGACAGGTATTCTGACATATGCGTTAATGCAGTGCAAGCAAGTGTAAATGTATATTGGTAATGAGAGAGGAATGGACACAGTTCAGTAAGGAGATATCGAACGTGGCTGATGGTCCGTTTATTAGATACTGCTTCGGCATTCACCAGGTATTTGTATGTGAGAATTCACAACCACCTTTCAGAGCCGGCCGCCAGAATTCTCTTCCAGAAAGAAGCTGAATTCGACCAAGCAATGTAGCTATTGTCGAAAACCCACCATGGCCGAGACTCAAACCTTAAGACGCTACATCCGCAACGGATCTCGCTGAGCCATCGCATGCTGTAGACATAAGTCGCTTTGCACAGCATCCGAGAGAGCGAACACGAGAAACGCTGCGAACTTCTTCCCCGTCCAACGCAGCGACCTCGCGGGGACCGCGGCAACGGCCACAGCCAAGATCTGCTCCGCGGGTGGGGGGGGGGTGCAGCGGGGCACAGCGCTGGGGAATGGAGGGGGAAGCGGTAAGGGTGGAGGGGGATGAGAGAAGAGGAGTGGAGCTGTGCTGGCACGGGCGCCGACGGCTGCCCGCGAAACGAAAAGCCGCTTTCCATCGCTTCCCCTCCATTGATTTTTATGTCCTCCGCGCCCCTCCCCCGCGCCGCCGCGGCGCTCCTCTCAGCCGCTGACCCACTAGCCCCGACGCCGCGCCGTTCGGCTCCGCCCACCGTTACATGATCCTCTTTCAGAGAGTGGATTAAAATGCGCGCGGCGGACGATATGAATAATTCCATCCGGGGAGCTGGACTTCGTCTCTCGCCATCGATGACCTCTGCTGTCCCATGCCCCTCTCTCTCTTTTACAACTAAATTGGAAATACTTGAACTAAATTCTTCATGAATTGCTTATACTTGGAATTAAGATTATAGGGTCTTGGAAATGAGCAACTAAATTGATATGATCTCCAATTTGTAATGTATTTTGATACTTATGGTACAATCAAACTTATTAAAAAAATATTTGAGAAAACATTCCATTGTCGCCTTGATATCGCTTTTGCTGTCTTTCTGTTACAACTATTTCGAGTAAACATGACTAGGCATTTCAAAAAGGCCCTAAAGGCTTGGATATTGTTTATTTGCAAAGTAAAATCATGAGAGCATGTAACACCAAATTTTAATGAACTTGGTAACAGGAGTTTTAATGAACTTGGTCAGGAACAGGAGTTTGAACGAGCATTGAATACTGCGAGGTACTTTTCCTAGATATCTTATGAAGGCTTACAATAATATATCCATCGCGAACATATTAGCTTAAATTTAAAAGGTCTTAATATTTGATTTGATTGCACTGTATTATCTAAAAATGTTTCCCCGTGTAGGTCACTGAATACTGGATATTCTTTCCATACCCTAGGTTTGTGCGATTCACCAATCCTGGGGATCCTTAACACTTGGGTTTTTATTTCTTGGCGCGTGAGGGTTTGTCTTCACGATGAAATATCTCACGTCATGTCGTGTCTTTCTCGATTGCCAGCACTGCTCGGTACGGTCGCGATCATGAGACATCTAGCGACACCACCGAGAAAGACGCGAAATTCCTTGAGATATTCATTCGTGGAGACAAACCCTGACGCGCCAAGTTATAGAAATCAAAGTATATTTCTCATTCGATCTTGATTGTATGAGGATAGTATTTGGAAGAATCCAGATGCAGGACATTCAAAAGCTTGCTGTTTCTCTGTTATTGTACGTCCGTTATTCAACTGTTTCATGAAACGTATCACATTTATGTGTATTGTAATAGTAGTTTAATAAAACCTTTGTGTTTCATGGCTTAATATTCAGATTTTACGAATAAAACGAAGTATTTTTGACAAAAGTTGCATATTCTGCTTCAAATTTTATAGGCATTTTTGTGCGAATTCGATTATTATGATTTTTTTACTAATATGAAAATATTGTAATTCCGAATAGTTCATTCGCGATATAGTACAACTCACAACATACATCAACCATTGAATACTGGTCTATCACGGCAAGATATTGATTTTTCTGAAAATATGTGTCATTTATGATGAATTAACGTTCATGGTGTGAATTATGTCCGTAATATGCACGTTTAAAAGTTACAAGAGCTTGTTGATTATGTCTATAATTGTAATGACAATACGTGTCGATCCCCTGAGGTATTCTTGAACTACTTTTTAGTTGAATTACATTATTTAACGATACCTTACATTAATGAACAAGTGAAGACTAAACACTTAACAAAAAATAAAATTCAATTGGGTAACGGTAATTGGCATGAAGGACAAAATATTCATATGTTCTCACTTCGTTACAATTCATTTTCAAAATGCAAGACAATCACTAATTATGTAATTTCCTACCCATCTTTTTAATTACGTACGTACAACAGTAGAACCAAAGGAAAGTTTACTTAAATAATAAATTACCTCGTATCTGAAAGGTAAAAGAACCATGTCTTTCTTATTTAATAATTTTTCGAAGCAAGGTTCGAAAAGAATCATAGTCTCCGACATTCAGAAACAGGAAGGTCACAGATGAAGTTATTCTTTGATTAACATTCAATTACAAATACGTATAGTCAACATAATTGTAAAAACTATTCATGTAGACATGCAAACATTCTTATATTCTCTCAAGGCTTTCGGAGAGAAACATGCCATTTAGTTTTGCGCAGACGAGTCATTCTTATACTCACTTTTATGTCAAGAAATCGGCAGAACCCTCTTGTATTTTTCAATAAATAGTTTTTTGCGCACGTATGCAGTACAATTGGAGTACAAGTGGGAACAGGGTCCTTAAGTTAATGATCTCGGCCGGCACAAAACCCGAGGGCCTTTGTCCCGTTACGATTTGGGCATTATCGTGACTACTGTCCCCTTATTGCCAATTAATATTAAATAAAAAGCCCACGCTTTATCAGTAATTGACCTACCATTCTGTTATTTTTAAGCTGGAGCTGGTGCATAATTTGAATTATGCGTGCATTATCTGAATTATTCGTTCATAATCTGAATTATGCACCAAAGCAACAGAACTGGAAACTTTTCTTTCTCTATACAGCGCTTCAAAATGTGACTTTCCAAACTCAAAAGTTGAGGTAATTTGAGTTTTCAGAGGGAGGCAAAATGGAAGGAGAAGGGAGAAGGAAGAAGGAGAGAGGGATAGAGAAGGAGGGAGGAGAGATAGAGATAGGAGGAGGAAAGAAGTGGGATGGAGAGGTGAGAGGACAGGAAAATAGACAGAAGAGGAAGAGAGGAAGGCACAGAGACGCGAGAGAGAAAGGGAGAAGGGAAAAGGAGACGGAGGGAACGCAATTAAATTCGCTCAGAGCCTCCAATCAGATGCTCAGCTCCTCGTCTCAGTCTATTCGGTCGAACAAGTAACGAGATTAGGGTCCCAACTGCCTACCTCGTTGACGCCTCGGGGTGACTGAGGAGAGTGGATGGAAGGGAGGGCTGGAGTCGCTCTTTAGGATCAGTGCATCTCTGACTGTGAATCACTTAAGGGGACGCATTTGACCCAGAACTCTTAGTAAGGCAGTGAGTGCTACCGCTGGCAAAGTTTCGTAGCCCGGATTCCGGTTTATGCGAGTGCCTGGGAGGTGGATTCGCAAAATCAACAGCGACCCAAGTCTACGGCCGATGGCGATACCCTTTAGTTCCCAACTAACCTTCGCTTGGCTCTCATTCCTGAGGTAGAGTTGGACTCTGCCCAGGGATACCCTACACCAGTTTGCAACGACAGGCGAGAGGAGACACGTTGAGCAGGGATGGGCGCAACAGAAAGGGCTGGGCAGGGCTGGGCAGGGCTGGGCAGGGCTGGGCAGGGCTGGGCGGGGCTGGGCGGGGCTGGGCGGGGCTGGGCGGGGCTGGGCGGGGCTGGGCGGGGCTGGGCGGGGCTGGGCGGGGCTGGGCAGGGCTATGTGGGGCTTGGCGGTGTGGATGTGGAGTGAGGCGTGCTTGCAACTGGGCAGGTGGAAACATGGCGTGGTAGAATGAAATGGGGAGAAAGGGGGCGGGGTGAGGTTGAATAAAGCGGGCCGGGACGGGACAGGGTGGCGAGATGACCAGACTGAATATGCATCAGATGCATGAGTAAATGTGCATGTGCATGAGTAAATGAAGTGGGGCAGGACGGAACATGGCGGAAGAGGGTGGTATGAAGTTTGGGGGTAGGTGGCGATGAAGGATGGGGCGTAGCGTGGAAAGGCACTGAAGCATGTGTATGTGCTCAACGCAAAAAGGGAGCGGGCGCAGGAATCGCTACTGCCAGGTAGGGACAAATCCCCTCGGGAATTATCATATTTTTGCCTCGCTCGGTAGCAGAGGTTTTCGGAACTGGGAGGGCGGAAAAGCTAGTGAATTTAAGCTAGGTGGTAACTGCATCCGCAGGCTGCTCGCGTAACGGCGCTCGATCGAATGCGAACTTTTGAGCGGTGGGGGAGAACGAGGGTGAGGGCGAGGGCAGTGGCCCGCAGTTGGAGGAGAGGGAGGAGATGGGGTGGAGGCCGGGAGTGGTGAAAGTACGTCGTCGAAAATGCGAAGGCAATGGTTGTGGCAAAAGTGTAGGAGGGTCAGGGTGTAGGTGGGACGGAGCTTGAAGGTGAGGTGGGAGGGTCGACGGCGTGACTTCCGCGGGGCTTCTTATCCGTCCACGAGCGGTAACTTGCGCCAACTCCCGCTCACGCACACTACCCTGTCCTGCTCCTCCCGCAGCTGCTCCGAAAGAGCCCGACCGCCTGCACCCGCCCGCGAAGAACAGTCGGACAACTCGCGGTCGCGTGCAGGCAGCCCGCAGGAGCGCTGAGGCAGTTGGACGACGGACGACGCTCGTGAGAGACTGCATCCTCCCCACTTCACCCGCAGACTAAGGGAGTTTTGAAACTCTGTCTTAATGACGCTGCTATGCGAAGTTCCTCTCAAATCGGAAGTGATTTGCAATTACCCTTTCCCAATGTTCAAAACAATCATTAATAAAAGCAGATGTTTTTTCTGTTTCACTGAAATCTTAAAAGGATGCATCTTATCTAATTGAATGTTTGAATGAAACGATTGAAATAAAAATACTAGAGAAGGGAAAGAAGTAGCAGAGGAGAAATGACATTGCAATCTGATTTTGTTACGTGCTGTGACACTTGTGTGTTGTGTTACGTCTTGTGATACCAACAAACTTTATATTAAGTTTGTTTTGACAGTAATTGGATAATATTCGAAGCGAAAAAATTGTTCGTAATATAAAATATTAATTGAACAATAGTATTAGTCTATATATTTCATGTTTCGTCAAGCATAGACAGACATTGCAGTTATCCAATATCTGAAGATGTCTGACACAAATACTTGATATGAGAGTAGAGCGAAACCTCAAAGAATTGTGACGTAAAATACGTGAACGATCAACATCAACCCTAACCTGTGTCAGACACTTGAGTTGAAGCAGAGACAGAGATGGAAAACGAACACCGAGGACAGAGAAAAGGGCAAAGAGGAAGCGGCGAAGGTGGAGACTGGAATGCGGGCGGCGGGAGGTGTGTTTGGAGAGTGGACAGCAATTGCGGAAGGTGGACGGTAATGTGGAGTGTAGAAACGAAAGAGGATAGCAGGTGGCTCGGGCAGAAAGTGGATGATGAAGGCAGAGAGCAAGTGAAGACGTAAAAAAAGAACGGCGGGGGGAAGAGTGAACCACAGGATGGAGAGCGGACTGTGAAGACGGACAAAGGGCTTCGAGAATGGAGAGTGGACTGCAGAGACGGAGAACGGACTGCGAGGACGGAGAGTGAACTGGGAAAACGAAGAGTGGGCTGCGAGGACGGAGAGTAAACTTGCGGGGACAGAGAGTGAGCTGCAGGGACAGAGAGTGAACTGCAGGGACAGAGAGTGAACTGCAGGGACCGAGAGTGAACTGCAGGGATGGACTGCGAGAAAAGGAGAATGGACTGTGAAGACGGAGTGTGAACTGTGGGAACGGAAAGTGGACTGCAAGACCGTAGAGAGATCTGCGAGGACGTAGAGTGACGTGCGGGGCAGAAGGTGGAGTGTGAAGACGAAGAGTGAATGTGGGAAGGAAAGAGGGGTGCGGTGACAGTGAGCAGTGAATTGCGGGATGAAGAACGGACTGTGAGGATAGAGAGTGAACTGCGGGTTGGAGAATGAACTGCGAAAACGGAGTGAACTGCGGATATGGACAGTGGACTGCGGTCTGCTGGGACAGAGAGAGGGCTCCAGAGTCTGAGAGTGGACGGCGGTGGTGGAGAGTTAGCGGCGTGGGTGTCGAGGAAACGTGAAGGGCTGAGATCAAACGGCAAGAACAGAGAATGGGCATTGCAGAGCGGAAAGCGGAAGTGGAGAATGGGCGGAGGAGACCTTGAGCCGGTCGCCTCCGCCTTCAACTTGCGTCTTTCGACGGCTCCACTGCTGCCAACTTTCCCAATTTCCCTGCGCCTAAAGTGTCCTCTCCAGGCCTAGGATCCCTCCCTTGCGCAGTCAAACAAGTGCTCAACAACCCAGAGAAAAGAGAGCGCTCCTTCTTTCCGAACTCAGAACTTTTGATGTCTACTCGATTTATTCTCGCAGCGCAGTTCAGAAACGTCCTACTACTTGACGATGAGGTTTTCTCTATAACTCATGCAATATACAAAACAATAACAGTGTATTTGTACTAAAAACAGTAAAAGAAGTTCTGTGGTGCGGTCACATTATCAAAACCCAAAAGCCGTAAGTGCGCCCTCACTCGATTATGAAACTCACGGAAACATAATTATCTCTAAAATGAGATGAATGCGTGTTCTTCTCAATAACATTAAAAGAATATTGGAAAATGGACACATGGTTTCATTATTTATTGTTTTTTTCATTTATACAGCAATAATGAAATTATATCTCCAATTTGTAGATTACGAAAAAAAACATGTGAGACTAAAACCTGATTTCGAGGGCCTACCATCCGTCTCCGAGTTATGCACATTGGGATCACACAGTAGTTTTGTGAGTGACATGCGCTCCTGATTTTAAGTAATATCAAAACCTCCCAAATTTATTATATCCGTCTTGATTCTGTTTGATGAATCCCTGCAGTAATTCTCTCTCAAGAAGGAGCGGGTGTTATGTGTCATTAATTTCTTATAAATTATACAAAACCATAATATTTTCTTAGAGTATTACACCAGATCTCTACTTAGGAGTTGTACAAACGCGGTGTCTCGGCCCTCGGTGATGGACCCTCAATTTTGCGAAAATTGCCCGCGAGACGTCCCCTTCATTTCTAGTGCTCCTATTCAACCTTCCTGCCAGGGGATGCTGCAATTTCTCTCCTACTCTCTAATTCAGACTCCACAAAACACGTTCAGATTCATTTAGTAATGTAGCCCTGCACATTTTAGACATTCGTACAATATAAGTTTCTGAAACGCCGGTATTACGAGTGCGTTGTTTTTGTACACTCTATACTTCAACACTTTACAGAAAAAAGGGACGACAGATCATTGGGAGATGTCGTCAACCACAAACTAATTATCAGTTGTTGAATTTTCGAAAGTTTCCAAAACCTCATAAAAAATTTTTTTGAAGTGATTGTATTTCCGTAATAAGATGCACTTTCAGCCGGGTGAAGCGTGCTACTTATACATCGCCATTTCCGTTCCTTGTTAACTAATGCGGAAGATTATGAACATTAACAGAAAATTGGGTCGTTTCTGTGTCCTAAGAAAATAAACTTCTCCCATGGCACCGGCCCGCTCCGCCGAGTGAGCGATTGATGACAGGGTTGCCTGAGGGACAACTGCCCAAACACCGCACAGTTGTTGAGTAGACTGTACTATGTAGAAGGGAAATTAATCTGAATAACTACATACCAAACATTTACACATTCCATCGGGAAAATCTGGTATCCTCTCGAAAGGCCCTTCAATACGCTCGTTCTCTCTGTTTCTAATATACGCGATGCGATGAAAATACGGTTTTCACGTTTGCCTTGCAAAAAGAGCTATTTATACTTTCGAACACAATGCTGCATTGACGCGCAAAAAAATGTCCCTCTCGGCGCCACCGCATCCGCAGCTATTCTACAAAATTCATTTGCCAGAGCGAACACCGCTTCGTAAATAAATCCGCTCTTTAAAAAAAATGAATCCGCTCTCTTTAATAAAATGAATCCGCTCTCTTTAATAAAATGAATCCGTTCCCATTTCGGCTGTCGGTCGCTTGTGACGGCGTAGAGCAGTGGTGTCAAGGTCGATGCCACGAGCGGAAGTCCGTGGCACAAGTGCCATTACCAAACCGCCCCTCCAAGCAGTTCATCACCCCGCCACCAGAGACCCAACGCCATCCCTGTTGTAAAACGACGGGGATACTACTACTCGTAATAGTTCCCTTACCGACGCTAGTTGCACATACAAGCTTGTGGCATGCTACGGTGCCACGAGGCGTGCCACAACCACCAGTAGAAGTCCGTGACACCACTGGCATATAGAGTTCATGGGAAGAAGTGAAAGGAGGGAAGGGGAGATGGGGCCTAACACGAAGGCAAAGAGTCACCTGCGTGAGTGGCGGGCAAAGTAGGGACATGCAGGAACGGGAGATCACACTCAGGCCGGGCACCGACTTTGCCTTGCTTCTAGTTGTGGCCATTCTGCGGCCTAGCCCTTCCTCCCCTTGCTCCTTATGCACTCTTTGCACAACGGCTGAGGTGGCCCAATGACAAAAAGCACTGAAGCTGGAGCGCCTGTCCGAAAGTTACGAGTGGTTGCAAATCAAAAGTGGAAGATTTTGAACACTAACTATTTAGCTACGTTGAACTCGAAAGCTTTCTCGAGGAGGATTCTAGTTCTAGTTCTGAAGAGGACACTTTAGGTGCGGGAAATTGGAAAATTTGGCAGCTGTGCAATTGGCAGCTGTAGTAGTTTTTCATGACTTATATGCAGCGGCAGCAATAGTAGATTTTCATGACTTATATGATTAACAGCAGATAAATGTCCTAGAAGTAACTTTCACTTGATTACACACACACACGTGCACTACGCTAATAAACAGTAGATCTTCAGTTAGGGGCTGAGAGCTTGGGGAAGCTGCACGGGAGAGATAGCTGGAGAAAAAAATATGCATGCCAGCGAGTAGGTTGAGCCGGTTATGACATTCCAATGGTGACTAACACCGACACATAACAGATATAATATAAACTACACCCAGGGGAATAAGTAAAATGGTTGACTCGTCCGGAAACACATGAAAACGAGTTCACCATAGCTTCCGCCCCCAGCCTCTCTGATACCGCCCCTGGACTGGCTCCAGCAACCACGAAATACTTCATTTCTCCACCTCGAATTCTTAACCTCTCCACTATCTATTCCCGCATTTTCACCCACCCATAAGATTAGTGTTAATCCTGCTTAGTCTACCAGGTTACGAAGATTCGTGTGTAAGTAGCGCTTCGTTATGAAACACCAAGAACTAGAAACGCGATACGAATATAATGACATTCCACGTATCATTTCTGCACAGAATTCATTTACTGATCCAACATTAAATTCTAACTGTGAAGCATTAAACGCATTTCCAGTGACACATACTTTCGAATTTGTAGGATTATGTGACGTGTAGCAGTAACAATTTTTACCAAATAATGTGTCAATCAACTAGAGAGAACGTATAACTAGCAGATGACGAAAATTTATAAGGAAAACGGAATATATTGAAACGAATTATTAATATCATTACAACAATTATAATAATACGTTTCTATGACCGCAAGCATTTGAATTGCGCGATAGCGGAGGGCGCGCCGACTGAATCGGGCGCTGGAACCGAATCAGAGGGGAACCGAAGCGCGTGTAACCAACGAGAAAAGACGGTAGTGAGGAGATCGCCATAAAGCGGAAAGGACGCTTACAAACGGTGCGGAAACAAAAGTATGAACAGTGTTGAAATCCAGACTCATCGAGAGTGGAAAGCGTAAGGAGGGACAATGTGGAGGAAGAAGGTATGCAGTGAGTGTAAATAGTTGTATTAGTGAAGTAAAGGAAAGATAATATCAGTGAATAAAAACAAGCTCATGGGTAAATGTGTAGTGGTGGAGGCACGTGGAGTTCCGTGCGGCATTTGACGAGTGATGTTTGGTAACCGTGCATTAGTGATCATGCAGAAATAAGGAACTGTAATCGGAGTGATAGAAATCTCATGTGTGAACTATGTTAGACGGGGTGGAATCCGCGCGAATGCGGCAAAGCAGGGGAATGGCAGCTACATGAATATAGTGCGAACCCAAACGGTGCGGCATTGAGCCTCCAACTGCGAGGTGTGGGAGAAGAGGTTTATCAAGGACAGAGAACTGAGGCACGTTGGCGGGTGACGCGTTGCGGGCCCGTTATAACGGTGGTGGGCGGCGAAATCGCGGCAGAAAGTGTGAAGCCGGGAATGACTGCGAGCAGCGGCGAGGCACCCGGCGGCGAGCCTCCCCTCTACCCCCTGGCCGGCAACCCGAGGAATCCCGAGCGCCGCCGGCGGTTCGCGAGGCATCGCTTCTTCGGCTGACGCAGACACGGCGACGAGGCCTTCGCCGGAAAAGACGGTGTGGGTGAGAACGTACGTAAGAATATTGAGACGGGGGTGGGGAAGGAAAAAGAAGCAGTGATCAGTAGTGGAGGCCCCATAGTCATTAAAATTGTGAGCAATGAATGGAATTTTATGACAATGCGAAGTCAATCAATGAGGTTATCTAGGTTAGGATGACGATAGATTGCATTGTAGACGCATTATAAAAACCAGCTCATTCTATTTGTAACAATATTACAAGATAAAAAATATCTTTTCCTGCCCAAAGGTGGTTTCAAATTATTAGGTTCTCATCAAACTGTAGGTGAGAATAAGACAGATTCGGACTATTTACCTCTGTGAGAATATGAAACACAACAAACTCTTTTAAAATGTGGCGTGCGTGCCATCATTACTCCACACCGAAGGTTAGCGGCTTGCATCGGCAAGCATAACATCTCGGCGGCACAACCTCTAAAAAGTGCTGCCGCATGCAAGCGAGGGCCAATATACGGGCCCTGCGGAGCCAGGAGTAGAGACGGGACTAGGCGGGGCAGACGGGGACCCATGTGAGTCACAGGCGAGTCCCATGCGAGTGACAGGCGAGTCAGAGGCGTACGTGAGAACTGTAAACGACCTGCACCAGTGCACCAAGAACGCTCTTCCATGAGGACTCGTTCGCAAAGCTCCGCCGCCGCCGCTGCTGTCGTCTTCGCCGCGCCTGGACCACGGAGTGATGGGGTAAGAGGCCGCCACGTCTGACCTCGACTTCCTATACATTCCCTCATCTGATTTATCGTTTCCCCCCCTCTCTCTTTCTCTCTCTTCTTGTAACCCTAATAAATGGTGCATTGTTTGGAACAAGACGTCTTTTCGAGGAAACTGCCCTCCCTTCCCCCATCTCAATAAAATTCTCCAAATCAGCCACAGTACTCCAAAGTGACGCGCTGCCTCAGGAATACGCTGAAACCAGTCAGCTCCGAGGGTGGCACGTCACTCTGGGATTCAAGCCCGACTGTGGCGTGTTTTCGTTCCTAGCTTTATATGAGTTGTTGCTCTGATCGAAATTTTTCCGAGATTTCTCCAGGCAATACCAGGAAAATGTCAGATCAGCATCTTAATAAAAAGGCCACGCATCACGCGCGATCTTTCCTTTCACATCCTTCCGCTTTACACACACACAGACTAAACTAACACACTTGTCGGGAGACGAATCAGGAGTTCAGAACTTTACCAAGTGAGAGCCGTTCCCCACTGGCGAAGAAACCTGTTTATTTTTTACTTTTTTATTTCACGTAAAAATAGTTAAAAACTGTGTGACGTGCTGTGGGGAATGAACCTGGAGATGGAAAGTCAGCAAGCCGACGCCTAGCGAACCTCACATTTTAGCGGGAGAGTAACACAGTCTCGAGATGTAGCTATTACACTTACGGGACTCATGATCATATCAGCTGAGGCACCCGAAAACACGAGACATTCTACAGATGAATGGAGTTCTTGTTACCTCGTGAGTTAGAAGTTGGAAGTGCACGTGTCCCCTCGTTGGGCGCCATCAGCGCAGCGGCGAGTCCAAACTTCATCCAGCGAGCCTTCGCTCTCCGCTCTCCGTTCGAGGGATGTGGCGTGGCGAGCGGCGCGGGGGCGGAGAAGGGGGACAAGGGCAATGCGACGGATCGCCTGTCGCGACAAACAGCGTCCGCCGAGCGGCGCCAGTGTACCTGGCGTCGCCTAGCAACGCTGCTGGCGGCACGCAGGGGGAGGGGGATCAGATCCCTCGGGGCACACGCGCAGCGAAAGAGGAGCCACGCGCTCAAAGACTATTCCACGGGGAAAGATCACTACATACAAATTGGACGTACTATTAGCTATGTTGAAACTAGTTTTGCTGTATATGGTATACAGAAGAGAACAAGAATCGTTATAACCTGATAGAAGAACACGTTTTTTTACGTATTGTAATGGAGCGGTCAAACGTGTCAGGTTTCCATGTGTTTTCTAAATATGATTTCGAGTAAAGTTGAGAGCTCCCGAAAGCTGAGGCCAGGAAAATAGCATTTTCCATCTACTTGCGCGCGCCGGACGCAGCCAGGCGCCTGGTGCGGACCGATAACTATTATGAAGGCGCGGTCGCAAATGGAGTAGACACCGTTTAGTCACCGGGGAAGTACGTACGCCGCGCAGAGTAGCGTCGAGACGCCCCACCCACGATTCCGAGAATTTTCGTGACGCCAAAATCGTCTAACAAAGATGCGGCGCCAACGGCAGCCGACAACAGCATGGTTGAACGGCGTACACCGTGTGATCTGGTGAAGCCAAAGACCGAAAACCGAGAGGGGATGGACCACGTGATTTCGCGACACGAGGGAGGCGTATGTGGGTGACAAACTCGTTCGTTTTGACAAAGGCGTAAGGTTGAGGCGTAAAGAGTAAGGTTGTTTTTCGATGAAGGCGGCGAGAGAGTGAGCCCGTTCGTTACGATAGAGGCGACGAGAGAGTGAGCTCGTGTATTACGATGAAGGTGACGCCTGAGTAAGGTAGCATTACGACGCGGACTCACGCATTGCCGCACTCCGCTGTACGCCACGCCGCTGCCACAAGACGCTGCCCTACTCACGAGACTGCCATCGCCGCCACAACGCTGCTGGCCGCCGTGTGACGCCTGGGCCGGGCAGCACGCCGTGAGGTGGGGTCGATGCGGGCAATGACCGCCGGAGCGCCCGAACTTGGGTTATGAACCGACAGAGGCAAAGACGCGGCCACCGCCGTCTTGAGCCGAGCTGCCGACGCCCAGGGCAGCCGCCGATAGCGCCTGAGGTACGCTCGTCCCACCTGGTGGGAAAGGGCGAGGGAGACCGTCGCCGCCCACACAATCGGACCAGGCTGCGCGGGGGACTGACCGGGGACATGAGCCGCCGTTTACGTCACCGGTGATTCTGAACGTCAGGGTCGACGCCATACCCGCCTGAGGAGCCAAACGCCTGGACAATGACCCATGAAGGCCATTGAGCCCAGGGAACTATAGTTCTCTCCCAGAGAACTAAGGCAAGTTAGGTTAAGCTAGGTTAAGGAACTTTCTGTAGTAATTGGTGGCTTCATCTCGTATTTGGTATGGAATTAAATCCACCTGTTAAAATCACAAATTTATTTCAATGCATAATGCATAAAATCGGTCACGCATGCATCCCCTCATTATTTCAGCCTGAGCACTTGGGGGCGACGCTGCAGACAGGAAATCAGCACAGGTAAGTCGTGTCACCTTGGGATTCATCCCTCTATCTACGGAGAGTTTGAAGCAGTACGATCAGAACGACCAGGTTGTATTCAATATCACAAAGAAGAAGACAATGAAGGGGTAGGGTGTTATAGTATATGACATGTTATCAATTCGCATCTTCTGCAAGCAGGACTGAAAAACATGGGCGGACTCACTTCATCGCTCCTAGACTCTCGGATCTAGAGGGAGCTCAAATAGGTCTATGAAGCCTTCCATGTCCAGTTTTTATTGTAATTTGAACGTATTTTACACAATTCATTTAATTTTCATGGTTTAATTTTTATGATTATCATTATTTTTTATGGTTAAGTATAGTGTAATTTCAGAAATAAAAGTCGTGCGCGGTCACAGTGAGTATTATGTCCTGTTCTAAAACACCGAAAAAATTTGGTAAAACTGGAAAAATATTCGTTGTGCACTGTCGAGCGCCTGAATTTATCCTCAACTTTATTTAACCCGACAGTAGGCGCGCGGGGTGCCTGAGTCACCCCGGCATTGTTTTGGAGCTCACTGTACTTTTAGTTTTATTTATAATCTTGCGAGCTTCTCAATACCTTTCGAGGAAAGGTTTATGCACATATGTATGTGACTCTTTTCTTTTAAATGCTTCCTGTCCTTTCCTGGAAATTTCGTCGCAAAGGCGATGGCACGCTGCGTTGGGGCCACCGAGTCACCTCGCGCAAGCTTTGTTACCGCTTCCTGCCACGCTGTTCACAGTAGTTCTCAGCAGGATGTCACAGAGAGGTTTTATTTGCAAATATACACAATGGGAAGTGCTTTGTTTTAGAATATTTTTCACTGTTTAAAATGTAATTTAAACATGTGCATTAAAAACATGAAACATATTTGTGAAAGTTGTTTGCAAAAACCACATTCTTAAAACTTAAAGTTTTATTGTGTTGGTTCCCACACTATGTATAAATACTTGAAAATAAATACGTATTCATTAAAGAAACAAAATAGTCTGTTATTAAATGTCTCACCTCAATTGCGCACCTTAATTTAATACAAAACCTGACGCGCCTACTGCCGGGCTAAATAAATCAACATAATTGATTGTGAGGAAGGATATATATATATATATATATATATATATATATATGTATGTATTGTAGTGATACCGAATAAATTCAAGTTTATTCTGCCGCAAAATAACTCCACGCAGGCGGCGACGCGAGAGCCATGCGAGGCGCCACGGAGGCGGCTCGAGGGCCAGGCGAGGCGCCACGGTGTCGGCACCCTCCGCTCCCTAATTCGTCATGGACACGTGTGCCCCAACTCTGGGAGGCCGCTCTGCACACGACCCCTTCAGTATTTTTCCACGACGCCTGGAACTCTTCCGTCAGCCTCCCTAGAGATTCCTAGCCCCTCACCCCCCCCGGTCGTTAATAACTGCCCCTTTTCGACGCAAAATTAAAGCGAGAGGGAGCGATAACCAGCCCCTCTCTCACTCTTTTCTCGGCCTCGAAAACATCCTCTGATTGGGCAGAAAATATCTAATGCGCAGTACCCTTTCGCCAATAGCAGCCAGAATTCGGGTTTGTTCTAGAATATTCCAGAGTCACAGGGATAATTTTGGTGGGGGGAACGAGGTTTCCTAAAACTTGGAGCGACGAGGCACAAGAGGGAAGCTTGGGAGCCGTGTTCAAAATCGGACGCAAGTGGCGGCCGCAGGGGGGGACCTGTTATATTCTGTTGTGGCGTTCGGTTCGATGGACTTAGAAAAATTATTAAGTTTCTTGTAGAGTTTGGGTACAAGACTTCTGTGACGAACGCAGGCCGCAGAACAGTATTATGAACATTTGACAGCAATTCGTATTATATTACGTCCGATTTATGTGCGAACTCGAGACTCTCTTTTCCTTTGTGAATTTGTGCGATAATTCACGGGCTCATTAGTATCAAAGTATTGTGAGATCGACCGGGAATGAACCGACCGTGTCAGTGAATGAACTGTGCTGACCCATTCACCGCAGCGAGCAGACGGCGCTTTTGTGTTCCGGCCCGCCTTGGCCGCTATCCTCGCAAGTACCTGATTTGACCTACATTTTCCGAGCGGCGCTCCTCGCCCGCCACGACCCTCGCAGCCAGCTGAGTTGTCCCGAGGTCGTTCAACTTCAGTGGGTGGCGCAGGCCGCCTAACAGAGGTATTTTCTGTTTGAGTGTCTTATGTCGTACCCGCGATCGAGAGGTGTGAACAGTACATCAGACAATCAGTGTTGACTTCCTCTCGACCGGGCGACGAAGAGGAGTTCCCGGCCGCGCATGGCCGTCAAGCGGGAATTCGCGCGCGAGGAAGAATTTCATCTGATTGTAATCACTTTGTAATTTTATGTTCTCTTATGTGCATGACATTTCATTTTTTGTTTTATTTCGATTTTGGGGGCATGCTCGCCAGAGTTATCATCACCAGACCATTAGCGTTTTCTTTTTTCAATGAATAAATTCAACTTGTTCTAAATTCACATGTTTGACTTCTCATTCAACCTAGGCCACCGGCTTCCTCCATCTTCGCCGTTTCAGGTAATCTGTCGACTGAGCGGGCCGGCTACCCGTATGAGGCGCCCAACCGAAGACGCGAGGGTAGTTGCAATATATATATATATATATATATATATATATATATATATATATATCTTTGTCGCCCACTAAGGGCCGGTTTCACCAAACTCGTTTAGGTATCTCGCTAATCGTGTTTAAGTAATCGCGATTCAAATTAAACTCGCAATATAATCGCGTTTACATTTGCATCTGTTTCACCATGGAATATATAAACTTGATTAAGTTAATCGAGTTTTCTTGCTGAAAATGAGAAATTGGTACTAGTCGCGGAACATTGTGGGCTAAAATTTTCTGTTGTATACTCTGTGCAAGCACAAAACTGTATAATATTTTGAGCATAGAGGTTAGAAATCACGAAGTCCATATAGATTTCTTATTAGAAACGATATATTTTAATATTCTTGGTTCTCTCAGCTGCTAACTTGCAGAAATAAAATGTTGTAATGTAATAAATGAATTATTTTTTATTAAATTATATCTGTAATGTTTTAAAGAAAAAAATATACGTGTGATAACACTGGTCGTCAACGTTTCCTTCACAATAAATCTGATTGATGATTCTAGTGAGTTTTTTTCATAGTGAATTCAGATATGTATGTATATAATTTTTCCATCAGGTACAGTTTTTTTTGTGACAGCTAATTTTTAAGATATGATTTTAACATTCTCTTTGACCTGTCGTAGGGACCTTTACCTTACAAGCAGCGATTTCATTCAAGGTTTTATTAAGGAAAATAGGTGTAATATCCTACTGAAACACCAACAGGTAATACTGTGTGGGTTCATTCATGTTTTGATATGATCAGACCAGTTACTGGCATTGTGATATGTTGACACATTCTTTGCATAAAGAAAATGCAGAACACTTAACACATAGCTTACACAGTGCACTTGTAAACACTGTACTGTGTAAGCTATGAGTTAGTGTTCTGTATTTTCATCATGCCAAGAATGTGTGTAAATCATGCAGATACTTTCAGGTGTATTTGTAGTGATCTCACATGAAAGACTCTGAGGCAAAATTGAACACCACTTGGGAAAAAGTGTTATCAACATTACTTTGGCTGTCTAATTGGTAATTTTAAAAAGAGGTGGGCCCCAAATGTATGTTTTATGTGTTAAGACTGCTGCCTTTATAGAAAATACAGTACATATCATATGCCATTTGCAATTACTATGATTTGGAGGGAATCAAGGGAACATCCAAGTGGTTATTATTTTTGTTCGAGAAAAATTAAAGGAATCATATCCCTGACATGAGAAATGTCTAGCCCATTTATTCAATCCTGAAAATATATTTACCTCCATTGCATATTAAATTAGGAGGAAAGAAAAAAATTGTAAAAGCTATGGATAAACATTCTGATGGATTCTTGCACTTGAATCCAAATTTCCTAAAGTAAGTGATGCTAAATTGAATTGTTTAGGACCACAAATGTGGTCATTAATAGCTGATGAATATTTTTGAAGAACTGATACATCCACTGGAAAAAGCAGTCTGACAGTCTTTCAAAAATGTATATTGCAATTTCCTTGGAAACCATAAAGCAGAAAACTATCAGATGTAGTAGCTGATCTGCATTCTTATAAAGCTATGGGATGAAAGAAGTCTTTGAAAATTCACTTCTTACACTCTGGCTTAAGTCTTCCTCCTGGAAAATCTTGGGGTTGTCAGCGATGAGCATGGAGGTCGTTTTCATTAGTAAATTTCCACAATGGAAAACGGGTACTAAAATAAAAGTGGTTGTAATATGTTGGCTGGACTACTGTTAGACCAAGAAGAGAGATGTTCCAGGTAACAATATATGCCCAAAAATCATCATTACCACTTTCTGGCTACAGAATGAGAAGTAAGAATATGTCAGGACGAGTAGTGTACCATTTAGAGTTGGATAGCTAATTACTGATTTTATTGAAATTATAAAATGTTAAAATGAATATCACACAAAACTTGTGCCTGATGGAAAAAAAAACTGAAATCATATTTCAATTCAGTATGAAAAATACTTATAGAACCTGTTATTTTCATTCTTGTGAAAGAAAAAAGTTAATTTTTGTAAACCAGTGTAATATAAACATTCCCTAAATATATGAATATTATTATTTAAACCAAAAGTAATATTTTCCTATTTTCATTTCCAACAAGTGAAATCATTCCTATTGTCTCTCATGAACTGTCCATAAAATTATTGTTTGTAAAAAATATATAATTTTGAATTAAAAAAACAACTGAAATTCAAGCTTCTTCTCAAATCAACTTTTCTCCCAACAGAGAAATAATGAGTTTAAAAATTTCTTATGACCATAAATGGAAGCAGCTTCTTCATAGGACTTTGTAAAGTTTGAATTATTTGTTTCCCAATGTTTTCAAAAACCTATTTGAGGGATATAGCACATTCATAAGATCAAAAAGCTTTGTGTTATTAAAAACATACATAAACCCAATTTTACTTATACATACTATGCATTTCAAGCGATTCAGAACTTAGAAAATAAATTGAGAATACTTTAAACACAACAACATATAATGGAGGTTAATACACATGTTGATTGGTAAGCTAATGTAGTCTGTGGCCCATTGATATGGCATCACTTCTCACTTCACACCTTACCATATTTATGATTTCTTGAGTGTTGAAAAGAAAAGGAAGCTGGCCAAGCTTGTACTTCATAAAAGAAAACATAATTCTTGTAACAAATACAATTGTATAATAAATCTATTTATCCGTTATACAGTCGTGTAAGTTCTTATTATTCTGTATATAATAAAACAGAACATGGCTGTTTATGATACCATGGTTCCCTGTCTTGGCACTTCAATTTTTAAATACAGTAACAATTTTATTTGACTTATTTCGAATTTAAAGTTTTTAATAATGAATATTTTAGGTAAGCTTCACATGATTTATATTAAGTATTCATGAATTGATTGATTGAATTCATGAATTGATATATTGAGTATTCATGAATTGTTTTCTTTGTTTATTTTTAATTATTTTGGATTTGGAATATATGCTTTTCATATCTACTGCTCTGATGTATGTCTAGATGAACACAGTAAAAAAAATATTTATGAGCGTTACAAGCAATGAGTTGCCAAACATTCTTTGCAAATTCTTTTAAAATCAGAACTGAGCATTGTATTTTCATCTTTGGAATAGACTGTTACCAGAAGTATATTTGTTTCAAATAGTGCTTGCTTGGCCAATTTCCCTTCCTTTTAAACACAGCTAATTGCAGGCATGGTATGGCGTTGTGAGGTACCATCATAGAAGAACCACAAATTACTGGTTATCAGTCCAGCACGTGTATTTAGCTTCAATATTTGTTGTTGTGTGTAAGGTATAATCCGTTTATAATAGTTTTCTTTCAAACTCTGATTGTCATTTTTGTGAAATTGTTTATAATGTATATGTGTAAAAAAATAGATATGTTTTTTAAACATTGCTTGTTCATTTTGTCTACTTATATGATGGAAATAAACTTCCAGGAATATAGGCAAACAACTAACAAAACTATATTGTATTGATCTAGAAGCATGAACCTGCTGCTATCATACTACTATAATACTGCGTTTAAATTACCTCAAACACCGTGGAAACGAGAATGGATAGCAGATAAACGCGATTACATTCGCTTAAACGGCCGATCTCGGGCGTTTAACTCCTCGTGAGTTTAACTTCCAGTAAACGCGTTTAATATATGTGGTGAAACTCGCGAAGAACCTTAAACGCGATTAAACTCCAAGATAAACGAGGTTAAACACTAATCGAAGGTGGTGAAACCGGCCCTAAGAACGTAATATTAAGATTAAAATCACACTTTTTGGCTTATGGTTTGAAATTAAAAGGTCAATGTCCCTTTGTAACAGCCCCCGGAGCGCCTTCGCCGCGCGGCGTCGAGGACGTTGGACTGAGCGGAGTGCATGGAGGATGGAGGCCTAACGCCCTGCCCCGTTTTCTTCTTGCAAAACTTCTTTGTAATTATTTTTAATTAGGAAGCATGACGGTTTGAGAAGGGTGAAAAGTACGTATACAATTTTTTGTGGCTTATAAGCAATGCTTTACACCAGATAGTTAGATTAGGGGAGTGTCATTGGACCCCTTCTATTTCTAGCTTTTGTCAATGATCTGCCGGCGCAATTAACCTCAAATGTTCGGCTATTTGCAGACGATTGCATAATATATCGTAGTATTAATTCGAAAAGAGATGAAGAAATACTGCAACGGGATCTTGATGCGTTATATTACTGGGCGTAAAAATAACGGAATGTCCATAAATAGCTCTAAAAGTAAATCCATCACTTTTGGCAGGGGTCATAATTACAGTGAAACACATTACCGTTTAAATAATGACATTATTCCGAGAGTTTCCTCGTGCAAGTACCTAGGAATTCATTTCGATAGTAAATTAAGTTGGAAAAAACACGTAGATTTTGTTGTAGGGAAAGCCTGGAGATCTCTTCACTTTGTAATGCGCATCCTAAAAAAGAGTACCGCAAACGCGAGGGAAATTGCTTATTTATCTCTTATTCGTCCGATAATGGAATATGGAACAATTTGTTGGGATCCGCACAAAATTATGCAGTGTAAACACTTGGAAAGGATTCAGCATAGGGCAGCTAAATTTACTTTCAGGGACAAGAAAATGACAGGGTGGGATTCACTCAAAAACAGGCGATCAGTAGCAAGACTCTGCGCCTTGTATAAAGAAAATAATGGTCAACCAGCTTGGAAAGAAATCAATTGGCGGCTATGTATTCCTACATACATCAGTAGAGTGGATCACAGGCACAAAATAAATTTAAGACAGCAGAGAACGGATGTCGGGAAATTTTCTTTTACAAATCGAAGGATTACGGAATGGAATAGATTGCCTGCAAAAACCTTTGAACCCTTTCCTCAAAGTGTTCAACAGTTAAGGAACTTAATTTGGGGTATTATTAAGTAAATGAGGGAGAATAGTGGGTTATATAGCGATGCATAAGTGTTCTATTGTAAAGTGAGGTGTAGTGCAGTGTATAGCAGAGAAATAAAGATGTTTTCAGGTCTTAGTGAAGTGAAGTGCAGTGTGATACTAGTGCAGTGTGTGTGTGTGTGTGTGTGTGTGTGTGTGTGTGTGTGTGTGTTTTCTCTCTTAATTGTAATTTAATGTTTCATGAAGTCAGTTTTATATTATTATCATTATTTTACCATTATTATTACTACAATTAGTATATAATTTGCTAGTTATATTACCTTATTCTTATTGTTGTTGTTGTTATTATTATTATTATTATTATTATTGGTATTAGTTCTATGTTACTGAGAGACCCTGTATATTTATGTTTTTGTAATTAGCTGCCACCGGGTAATTAACTGCCCAATTGCAGTTTAAATAAATCTATCTATCTATCTATTAGCGATATGAGTTTCTAGAAACTTTTCTTTTGCGTTTGTTTGCAAAGATTTTTTTAATTATCATCATTAGCTGGATATGTTGACTCTATCGTCGTACAATGACGCTTCATGCTACAATTTGGTGCACTTATCTATAAATCTCCGATCCTAACACACTCAGCAGCTCAGATAACATTATGAATCCACGTTGTTAGTACAACATTTAGAGACATTTTTCAAGAGTTTACTGTTTAATTGTCCCAATTACTGACATGTTTTATTGAAAAATAAATGTACGCTTCAATTTCCATACTAAACTTTTTCAAAAACCTAAAATACTTACCTTCACGTATGAATTTTAAATTTCGAAAATGATACGTTTTGCGCAGTTAGGTACAACTGTATTTTCCCAATATCAGTACTCTGTGCCGGTTACCCATGAACAACAAGCCATTTCCCCTCCAGAAATCTGGCACGTATTCTGATATTAATCATGTAGAGAAGTTGGCAACTGCTTGAAGCAATTTAATACTTCCACAAACAGTTAACATTTATTATTTCTTTTGCTAAACACTGGCCGTACTCCAAATGCAAATACATAGATACGCATAGTAATATAGTGACAATTTTATTTTGGTATCATATTTCAGGGCTGCAAATGTCACCGTCGATATTAGTAATATTTGATCACCAATACGTGGTGGTTATTTGTGTCATGAAACATTAGTGAAGCGTGTAAATCAACACTTCTAATTCGAAGCCAACCAAATGGAACAAAGAGTATTCCAAAACGAGAGTCCACGAAAACGTATGGAGCTCTTTGTGACCAAATGACAAATGTTATATTCGGTAAGCTGTCAGCCAACAGTTCTAATCCTTTTTCCAAGTGCAAGCGTCATGTTCGAGCCATGAGAAATGTTAATACTTATTAAAACGATAGAAAAATATGCAGAGCATCAACTTAACGTTTTATTGAAGTAATGCAATCTCGGTAGGATTTCCCGCTGATCTGTCATCGTTTGCGTTTCCATTTGCAACTGACAGCTCCTGTCATTTCGAGAGAAATGGAGGGGGGGTGGATTGAAAAATGAGATATCTGTTTAGCAGGCTCCTACACGTAGCACGAGGAGGAGCAGGGACCTAACACTTCGAAGCCGGCGGCGTCGGCGGCGGCGGCGATAGAGCGGACGAGTCGCAATGAAATTACATTTAATTTCGCGTCAGAGCATTAAGTGCTTCTAGAGCGCGTTCAAACAGAAGACTGGCGCCGCCGAGAAGAGGGGATGAGAATCGAGGACTGAGGACTGAGGCAGGGATGCTGTGTGTGGCGGAACGCGCTACTGAGCGAACGAGAAGACAAACCGAGCGGATGAGGACGACGACATCTTTGCTTGCGAGTTCACGGAGTGGTGTGGCGCGTGGAGGTTCAATTTCTTGGATGTTATGGCCGCCCTGCGAGCTGCTGAGTAGCCAGGGAATGGTGGTAAAATAAGTGATAAACCCCTCTGATTTGGGGCTTGTGAAAGCTTGATTTACCACAAACAGAAACATTAAGTACTAAATTGTTTTGGCAATGGAGAGCGCATAATGAAATTAAATGTAAGTAATGAATCCATGAATGTCTTGAAATTCAGATTTTCCATTTCGTGTGCTTTATGAACTGAGAAAATGATCTCGTACAATTTACACTAAAATTATTTGCACGCCACGTTAGCATATAAAACATGTTTGTACTGACTGAAATTAATGAACAAATGAATATCATTTGGATAAACGAACAAATTAATTTAAACTCAATATGTTAAAAATACCGAGTCTCAAACGTGTTTTATTAAGCTGCGTAAATGAATGGACGAGCCTTCAGCTCACCTTCTGCTCCAATACTTAATACGATGTTCTTGAACGTAAATTAACAGCATTTTAGGAAATTATGCTTTAATATTTCGATACTAAGAGATCTTTCTGAAGGAGTCATTAAGCAAAATTTTGAATTTTTAAATTATTTGTGAGTTTAACATTTTTTTAATAAAATGAGACATATGTCTTTGTAAAATTCACTATGTTAACACATTTTTAGTTACTTTGTTCTTTCATCTGCATGTCAAAATGGCACACATATTGGTTACGAGTCTTTCGTGTTCGTCATACCTTTCGAACGAATTCTTCTAGAAGGCCATGGTTTTCCCTAAAAGGTAGATACATGTTCATTTCTTGGCAATCAATACAGTACGGCGTCAAAAAATGATGTTAATGAGGTTAATTTACTTGTAAATGACTATCAAAAACCATGCAGTAGTACTACCAATGAATCGCTTCAAAGTTCTTCAAAAAGAAAAATTGGCAACGGAACTAACATTTTCATCTACTGAAAGTAATGTAAATAATAATAGTTTAAGTGATACATCAAGTATTGTTATTTACATTATGGTTAGGAAGATCAATGAAGCTATGGAGCTGATTGTCATCAAGAAGAAGTGTGAAAAACAATGATTTTACACAAATTTAACTTTAACGCTGTTATGTATTTTTTTAATTCGTGTACAATATGTTTTAATCCAACAGGCAAAATGACGTCTGAGTGTATTTGAGGCTAGTTAAGGGGGAGTCATAAAGGCCTATCTCGCTCATGTTAATTTGGCTGTACATTTGTCCAATTATCTCAGAAACTACTCAAGTAATAATTTTAAAATTTCTGGAGGATTTTAATAAAGATGAAGTAAATACAGGGTAGCAAACGTTTTAGAGTAAGTTTCTTACTTAAAGATTTCTTCATAAAATAATAAACAAAATATTGTAAGAATTTTGACTTTTACTTAAAATCTTCTACAAATTACAAAAAAAAGATATTGTACGAATTATTTAAAACATTTCCATCAAGCTGATCCTAAAATTTCACAGCACTAGTGTACATAATTTCTAAGATCATTGGACAAATGTAAAGCCAAATTAACGTGGGAGAGATATGGCTTTATGACTCCCCTTAACTAGCCTGCAATACACATAGACGTCATTTTGCCTGTTGGATTTAAACATATTGAAAAGGAATTTTAAAAAATATATTATTTGGCATGTAGATTTCATGTTTGGAAGCTAGAACGTTACCAAAACACGTGAAAGAACTGTTGATATCGTCACCATGCGTGACAACAAACTTTTCTTTTTATTCGTCGCGTTAGTGACTGAGAGGCGACGAGGACACTTAAAGTTCATCTGCAAATGTTAATTGGAAAAGTTTAACCGACTTGGATTTCTCTGGTTAGAGGAAAGACTCATGCCAATTTGGCTTCATTTAACCCGAGCTTCTCGAAACTTGTGCGTTTCTTCACACAATTTTTTTTTTCGCAGAACTGTTCTGTTATATCGCTTTAACGCTATGAAGGAACAAAAACATATTTTAATCGTCGGCGTTCTTTAAGGATTTTAATAGACCGCCGACCGCTAAGAACAATGTAAACAAATGAGTTTAGATGAAGATGGTACACGAGTACTATTATTTGAAGAAACGCATTTCTTTGAACGATACATAGCCGACATAACAAATAACGAATTCGGTTGGTTGTTTTGTCTAATATCGAATTAATGTCGTTACTGCTTGTAACAACCCACAGAAGGGCCTGGATCCGTGGGTGATTTAGTGTGGCATATTGTTTATTGGGCGCCCCCCCCCCCAGTGCATGTGCGGAGCGCGTGCTTCAGATGGGAGTGCGTTCCCGTGTCGGAGCGTCGGAGTACGTTGTCCTTGTCGGGGCGTTGGCGTCCGCCGCCGCCCGGCACCAGAAGAATGGCGTCTGTAAATAAGGCGGCCGTGGAGGCGAGAAGGACCCTGGCACATGGGCGGGTCTGCACAGCCCCGCGCTGGCAACTCTAACGCCTCGCCTCGGGAGGTAGTACCCAGCCAATGAGAGGGAATTACACTAAACTGCAATTTATATAACAATGTAGGCTTTCACGGCCGGAGTTGTAATCAACGTTTTCTTCCGGGCTAGGGGGCCGTGGTCTACAAAACACGTGACAGTAGTCGCGTAGGCACGCGAAAACATAATAGTCCGGAACACGCAGTGAGCGTCTCCGCCACATCACCCGATCCGAGCCTATCAACAGCCGGCCCCCCACCACAGTACTGCTGGTACGAATATCCCCGCGGACCGGGCGGCTCCATCTGTCATCGGGGAATCATCGAAGTGGATTCTTCGTCTGTGACCACATCGACACTGAAGATGTCGCAGTTACGGACGAAACGTTTGGATGTATATTTTCTAATAGCCCACGGCCCTCTAGCCCGGAAGAAAACGTTGATTAAACTACAATTGACATAGTAAATGAAGTCTGCGAGAAATATTTTTGATTCCAAGGTGGAGAATGGTTATTTATACACCCGGGCGTTGTAAATGTTCTAATGCTTGATCGGCAACAAAGTGTTTGAGGACCTTTGGCCGAAGTTCATTAGAACCAGTTCACACTCATAGTACATACAAGATTTTATTTTTACCTAGTATTAATTATTCAGATTATTTTATTTCCTTATTAATTCTATTTTAGCATGAATTGGTTTGCGACAGCGGCAGGATTTTTGACACTCGCTTGTCAGCTAGGTCAAATTCAGTCGCTGTCTGGAGGAGAATTCTAGCGGCCGGCTGCTCTGATCGGTAGTTTTCCGTGGTTTCTCCGATCAACACTAGGTGAATGCCGGAGCAGTACCCTAACAAACGGGCCACGGACCGCGCGATCTTTCCTTCCTCTTCCTTGTTCTATCCTCTCCTTTTACACACACACTTACACTAACATGCACTACACTTCCACACATGCCGGGAAACCGGTCCGGAGCTTACAGTTTGTCCCGGCTGGGACGGTGCCCCGCTGGTGGAAGATACCTGGTTGAGGGGAAAATCCCGCTAGTCGACGGTAGGTCGGTGCCAGATCTCGCCATCCAGCGGGGAAAAGATCATCGCCACCTCCCGAGAAAAAAACACGCACTACACTTACGGGACTAATGACCTACGTAGTTGACGCACCCAGAAACACGAATCAATCAATTAATTGAATTGGTTTGTCTTTTCATATTTCCGTCATTTTTGTTTAATTCACACGCTTTAGGGGTTAGATAGGTGTGGGGGACATGATGTATTCCCTTCATCGTAACTAATAATTTCCGCCTGCCTAAGCTTTACTTCGTCACACCGCTACAGAAATTCAGACGATTTTACAGGAAAGCTACACCTCTATTTTTTCCTCGACCTGGAATCGAACCCGAGATTCCAACATAGGGAGCTAGCAAGCCACCCTGGAGCCATCTAAGAAACTGCAATAACTTATCAGTAAAAAATACAGTTTTGGCGCAATATATAAATATGAGACATAAGGTCGCGTCCATTGTGGACGCTGAAAGGGGGTGTTTCTGAAGTGACCAATTCCACATCTCGTAGTCTCAAATGGTTGTGCTATGAAGTCGAAGGTTTCTGCAACCTCAGTCGTGCGGATGTTTGCGATTGTCCGGGTGACGCCGTGTGGAAGGTTTTCAGTCACAGCAGTTTGAGGAGACCACGAACAGATCATAACATTAGCATCACTACCTTAGAGGCGACGTCACCCGGACAGCCAAGAGCATTTTGACTGAATAATTGATCACCAATCTTTTCTATAAAGAACGTCGGCTGTTCTAAGAAGTGGTTCTCAGTCGGTCTCCTATTAACATGTTGGATTATGTTTGTATATTTGGCGTTCCATTCTTTGAAAAACTGTTACAATGATTTGATGTGGTTGCGTAGGCTTCCGCGGCTGGAATTCATGGTGTCCAGGCTATCCGGGATGAGCCGCGTCGTCGTCGACGACGACGCGGCTCATCCCGGATAGCCTGGACACCACAATGATTTGATGTTTTCTGTAATCAACATTAGTCGTACCATAAAATGTATCAAAGATATGGTTAATCTATCGAAAATGTAATAAAGCAAAATTTAGGATGGGCACCAGTCAAATGGACTCTCTTGGTACAAAAAGTATAGTATTTGTATACTTTGTAGCCACGCAACTATGAATCGCCTCCTTACGCAAATGATACTACTACGATGCAAAGTTTCCAACACAAACCAGGTTCATACACTGTGGGTCTCATATACGGATGCCTCTAAGTGACCCCGCATTTTATTCAAGAGCTTATTCCATAACTATAAACTAACAACTTTCTTTTTTTTAATCGTAAGATCTGCACATAAATCTATTACTCCATATTAGAGAATACAACCTACTGTGTGTCCGAAAAACCATATCTACTTTTCTGTCTATTCAAAAGTTGCCTGATCACAGGAAAATCTTGAGCGATAAATACAAGCGGTTACTTTGCTCATTGCAGCACGATTAATTTCTCAGTTAATTTCTCGCATCCCCCTCCCCGATTCCATCCTCTGTGACAGTCTGCGGGCGACTAGTGCTTTTCATTCGACTCGCGTCGCCGCATCGCCTCCTCACCCCTAGAGCCATTGCAGTGGTCGGATTTCTTATTCGATGGCGCGTTAATAGGCTCTTTAGTAAATGGGAGACGAAGGAATTGCGTCGTACCGCCGCTTTCAGACGCCATTACGGTCTTTTTTGCTTCTTCATTCCGCCTTTGCCAACCAGACGCTTTATGTGTCGCCAAACATTTATCATAAAGAAGCGCTCACGCCACTGAACGCATTTACTGCTCTCCGTTAACTTTAATGTGCTCTATAACGGGCAAATGTGTCAGGTTTTTAAAAACCATCAGGCCCAGGAATAATTCAGACATTCTTGAGTGCTCCTTCCATAACGCAGGATTCGGAGGACACCACATTATTGTGGTTTCTTATAAAGAAAAAAGTTGTGTTCTAAAGTTTGGCACTGGACTGTAAGGTTTTTAAAAGATAAAATGTTTTCTTGAAAGTATTTCCTGTATACAGTTGTAACAAAGTCGAATCTTTCTATCTCAAGTCTTGTTAAAGTCCATTATATAATATAAGTTTTGTTAATGGCTTTTTTAGAAAATAACTAATTTTGTTGTTGGTCATTTAAGAAAATAATCTAACACGCCGTTTATTAGAAAAAAAACACGTGCCTGAAGAATGCACCTTCGGCCATGTGCAGGTAGGACTGAAAGCGCTAGACCAACCTTAATATACTAAATACCCTTTGTTCGGTCCCACAGCAAATCAGAAATACATTTATTTCATAATGCAAGGCAGAACAAGTTGTACTGTAGTCGGCATAGCGCGCGGCCGTTGGGCTGGCGAAACTACGCCACCGGAACCTTCCGTCGGCAAGCCTGCGCCCACGGCATTCTCAGAAATCCTGCCCTCGCGCACGTGCGTGCTTCCCTATCTCCGCCCCCGCTCCGCCCGCTGCAGAAGCCTCCAGAATTTTCCATGGTATAAATCATTTCTTTCAAAATCTTTATTCTTCCCCCTGTTCCACAATATTTAATCTGAACCGCCTTGCTTAAAGGCCCCGTATTAAATCAAGATTCCCCAAGGATATACTGAGGTCACCGTAACTTCTGTTTCTACACCTTTCTTATCACAAACTAAATTTCAACGTAACACCTCAAACCTGAACCTTGAAGCCTGAATCAAATCATCGAATCTTAGACCATGTTTTCACGAGTAGGAATGAATACTCATTTGCTATGGGTGGCCACATCCAAATCGTTATAATATAAAATGTACTGTTGTCAAACCCCTCGAGAGACAGAAATGTTAAACGAGAAGAAATAAATTTTAAAAAAGGTATAAATCAAATGGCAATCTGTGATTGGCTATTGCCATCCCCTCTGCCGAGCGAGCGCTCCTATTCCTAACGTATCCTTGACGGTTAAAATGAATTATCAGTTCAGTAATAGGCAACGCGTGAGATGGACGCGTGTCAAGGGCTCCGTGCAAAGCACGTAATGTAATGTTCAATCGTGCAACTTGAGCTGTTAATTGTTCGCACTTATTCAATTAATTCAACCATGACAATAAGCGTGCAATGTGCATCTGTCACTCCCGCGTAAGGTCTACGCGCGTATTACCTAATTGTGCAACTTACAGCTGCTTCCGGTCGGAACGCGAAGGTATTTATTGCAGTGTGCAAAGTGTCTGCATCAATGTACGTATACTTGGACAAAGTGTCAGCTAGTGCGCTCCAAGTGAAATCTTTTGTGTTAAATGTACTGTGTTCCTGTAAGTGAGAACTTAACAAATGTGCTAATTAAATCTTGTTTGTGCAACAATTTTTCTTACTGTGAAACCTGCAACTCCTGTGTCAGTCTCATATGAGCTATCAAAGGGTTTCGGGATTACTGTACTCCATCCTCATAAATCATACAGCCCACAAATAATCTAATAAGAGTATGGTACCCCGAACACCCTCCCTGCACACTCCGATACTGGCATACTATACTAGCATAATACACGCCGATAACTGCTTACTTACTTTTGTTGTAATGATGATTATCACATGAAATAACTTCCTTTTTGTGGTGTTCTCGAACTTACCTGAAAATAAAAATAACGCATCTTTTAAACAAGTTAATAAACATACTTTTGCAAGAACACAAAAACACACTCGTATTATCGATCCAACGAGAATACAAGAACGGAAATTCGAAACGGAATGCCTAAGCGCTCGATACTTGCATGGAGAAGAAATCACGAAAAAGGAAAGTGACAGCTAGGAGGATGAAACTTGGGTTTTGGCAACATCAAAGAGTTTAAGACAATCCCCGGTGGCTGAAGCTAAAGCAGGATTGTCGCAGAAATCTCGGACCGAAAGATCACGGGTTCGAGTCCCGCCTCAGGCATGGTTGTATTTGTGTTCGCCCTTCTCCCTGTATTATCTCCATATCATGTCATCTTCAGAGTTACCATAACGTTAAACACAATAGTGGTCGCTAATGACCTAGATGTTGATGTGACCTTAAATAAAATAAAAGAATGAAAATTCGATATGGAGAAGGAATATGCAAATTTTAAGACCTCAGAAAAATGCATGAATGATCTTGAAGCGAATTTCCATTCAGTTAACTTAAGTTAATTAATGAGTAAAGAAAATGTGAATTCCTGTAACAGAATATATAAATAAATACAGTATATATTTGAATAATACCTAATAGAGAGTAGATAGTATTGTGATATACAAAATGGCGGGTCAAACATTCGACGGTAAACACCAGAGACTCGCGGTGCATGGAGCATAAACGTTGCCATGGGAATGTTGATTTTGAGCAGGGTGGAGAAAAACAATTGGGATGTCACTTTCGTAGGCCGTGGAGTGAAAAAAGCTCTCTCTTGATCTAGACACCGAGGTGAACACATCGTCTGATAAGTACGCGGAAGATAACTTCGAGTTCGTTTGATAGTTACGTTATGCTGTAATACAGCTGCGTAAGATTTGTCAGAACATTGACGTGTGACATTAATTAACTGAATCAATTCGGGTGGAACTCTTCACATAAATTATTTACGAAAAACATAATTTGGCAAAAATAATCTAGTTCGTGGCATTTATCATAAACTTTAATTGAAGAACTGTAATTAAGACGTTAATTGAATATAAACGAAATAGACACTGCAAATTATGTGCGCAGTGCCGTGGCGGAACAAATTAATTTAAAAATAGGATTAGCAACGAATACTTAGCATGCAGATATTTTATTTGTTTTTCGATTTGTTAAGTTTGCGGGTAGGCGCACATCTGTTGCGCAGTTTTAGGAAAAAGTATCTCTAGATGCAAGGAGAGCTGTACATAATAGTTACATATAGATGTTGGAAGGAACGCAGAAGCATAAAGTAGAAGACATCGAGTCCAGCCCAGCCATGTGAAGATTGTAAAACGACGTGGGAACCCAGGTTGGTTTCTTCGGAGCGTCATCCAGACGACCAACAAGAGAGCTCAGGGGTATTTTATTTGCTAACGATCGTTCAAATTCAATTTAAAGGTCATGACCCCAAATAATAATGTTATTGTTACATTGATAAATAGGAATTTCGAAACGAAATCAGTCAAATACTTGAATAAATAATGTTCTGTTTTTTTCAAACTGATTAAAAGGATTATTATTGTGCACGTTATTAGTGAAACTATTCCAGAATCAAAAGATAAAACTTTCAGATTTCACGCTTTTCCGTACGGAGAGTGGATCCGGTGGCAATTTTTGCTGATCACAGGTAAGCAAATTGTCATCGAACTGAAGAACCCTAACGACTGAGATACAAAAATGTATATAGTTTTTAATAATTAACCCGGGAGTGGTAACGCGGGGGTCTGTGGGACCCCCACGATCCGTTCTTCCCGCTTATTGTATTTACCATGTTGGCTACCCTAACCATTGCTCGAGTACCTTTCTGTTTTTGTATCATAATATTTAGTGTGCTCTCAGTTTGGTAATTTCGTGAGTTTTATCCGGGTAACAAGCTGTTGTTTTGTTTGGGGTGCCCAGGGACAACCGCGTTACCTTCTATGTTAGCAAAGATGTCTTCAGTCTCGTACATTCTATTAGTTTGGCAACGTATTGCATGCTGTATTTTTACGTTAGGATTACCCTGCAAAGTTAATACTGAAGTACTACGAACATTTTAGGTCAATTTAAATGTTAAGAAAGGAGTTGAAGAATACGTCAACTTTTGCTGAAAGCGGGAACAGAATATCGTTACTCACTGCCCTGGAAAAAGCAGTCTGCACGCAATTCCAAAAGACCAGGATAATGTTTTCTTTGTTTATTGATTTGGATGTGATTGATAGAGTTACAGAAGCCACCAATATCAAAATTTAAATGGATTTAGAGAGAAATAAAAATGATCGCAGCACCTATAAGACTGACAAAGCGGAAATGAAGGCAGTAATTGGGCTACGTATTTTGGCTAAATCTGTGGAATCAGGGCATCAAAATCTTGCTGAATTGTGGAATGTGGATAATATGGTTATTGCAATTTTCCATTGTACTTTGAATTTGAAAAGATTTCAATTTGTGCTACGAAACGGGCGTGGATGTGACAACACGCGCAGACCGGTAGAAAAGTTAACTACAAATATTAGATACTTTCCTGATAAATTCTCAAGCTTTTGTTTAGCAACTAAATTCTTAATAAATTGTTTAATTACACGCAAAAAATGTTAATAATAGAAGAAGAATATTACATTAATTTGTTTTTCAATAATTTAGCATATATCATGAAGAGAGTGAGGGTCTGGAGACACCCCACGTTACCACTTTTGTTTAAAAAAATTACGTTACCACTGCAGGGTTAATTAAAAACCACTGTTTCAGTATACTTCGTAAATTTTCGTTTTTCTAAGTCAAATTATTACAATATAAATTAGTACTAATTACAAAACACACTAATATTCTTATTTATTTACAAGTACATAGAAATGTGGTTTAACATCATTGACAGCTACATGAAAAAAGAATGATTAGAATGCAGACATGTTCTCTTGCTGTTCTCATTCATGTTCATGACGGAAAACAATTATTGACAAGTGAAGATAGAATCAAACACAGATGAACCGTTGGTATCAATGCAGTATTGATGAATACAGCGCAGTCTATTGCTTTCAAAATTCACCTACCAGCTCCTTTGGGGGAACACCCCCCTCACCCGCCCAGACTACCAATCATAGCAGCCGGCCGGTAGAATGCTCCTTCAGACTGCGACTGAATTCAACCCAGCTGTCAAGCTAGGGTCGAAAATCCTGCTACCGTCGGTACTCGAATTCACGACCTGCAGGTCAGAGACACTGCAATGACATCATTTGATGCCCTGAGCCACCTTTGTCGATCGTCAGTTTGTGTTGGTTAATTCTCGTAGAAAACTTGATTCTCCATTTTCCAATTCAAATGGTCTCTAAGAGTTCTACCGACTGTTGTGAACAGGCAGAAGAAGAGTACTTGCTCCAAAAGAGGAGAGCTGAATAGCGTAGAATTCCAGTGGGCGTCACAGCCAGGAGTGCCAACATACACCAACCAACCGATCAGCGCGCTCCCAAAGGAGCATCGGTTAACGGGGGAAGTGAAGCGCTATCCGGTCAACGCTGCACCAACGCGGTCGAGCGAGCGCATAACAAACCACGAGTCGGCAAAGTCACGCACGAAATTATTTTGCAGGCAATAAAACAAACTATCACGTAATCAAATAGGACCGACAACCTGAACGGGACAATTAAATTTATGTGGGAGCGGCATCAGAACCAGCGATAAAAGTATCACGGCCGACAAATAAATTATATGGATGCGAAATGCAGAATTACATGAAGCGCTTTGAACGGTTTCCACAAACAAATTATGGTTTTGTTCACACGGACCTCATACGCACGTCAACAATATTATCCGCTGAAAGAAATATTCCAAATGTATTTCAGAGGAAATTCTATTTAAAAATAAATTTAATTTAGTACTACATTAATAATATATACTCTAATATATCGTTTAAACTATAGGAATGGGAGTGGAAATAGCGCAAAGCTTACTAGACTCTAAAGCACAGATGAAAAACCTTCCATTTGTAAGCTAATACTAACGCCGGTAGATGTTCTTAATCTCGCACAATTTATTGGAAAGTCGATGAAAGATGTCTCATCTCCTACTCGCTTGTAATAAAGACTTCACCCACCCTAAATGCGTTAAACGGCTGACTGCCCCACTTACTGTCACTCACGATGACGAAATGAGTATATCGGAGGACCTGCCGGTGAATATTCGCTGCTGTATCATTCCAATGACGGTGCAGACATTCCGGCAATCAAATTGGTTGACTTCATTCCCACTATTCTCTTGATCGATTTCCTACTCACCATCCAGTTAATTGACTTCTTTCACACCAACATAAACAACATGCTACAGAACACTAACGTATCACTTACCTCCAACCGTCCATTTGGTTAACTTGCTTCCGATAATAAACTTCAACTTTCTTCCCGGCAAGCATTTGATAGACTTTATCAATCACACTTTATTTCCGACCAATCAGTTTATTTCGTCGACTAGGTTGCAGGCATCGTCATGATCGACTTGCATGCGGTCATGCAATAGGTCGATTTGATTCCCACCGTACACTTGATAGACAACATTTTGATAGTTCCACTTGACCGACATTCTTATGCCCATTCAACATTTTACTTTCATCCAAATAAGCACTCGATCGATCATCATTCTCACATCAACTTGCCTCAACCCCCTCTATCGACTTGCTTTACAGCTTCCCATCAATTTACTTACTTCAAACGCTTGATCGTTTTACTTCTGGTCATCTATTTCTTCAACATGCTTAAAGTCTTCCATGTCATCCATTTGCCTTATATCTTCTATTTCCTCCACTTCAAATCTTTCACATAATCGACTCGTTTTGTATCACTCAGTTACTAACTTAGCTTCAAAATGTCCAATAGGTCTACTTTCAAGGCATGCTGTTGATCGACTTCTTCAAAATGTCTTGACTTTCTTAGGGTCATCCACTTAAAAGACTACCATTTGTTTGAATTGCTTCCAATTATCAGTTTAATTGCTCTAGCTGACTGGCGTTTGAGATTTGGTGATATAGCTTGCAAAATCGTTTTGAAGCACGTTTCGGTTTTAACGTAGCATTGAGATACATCGGATCGGTGTATACATCGCATTCTTATACTGTTCAATATCGCGAACAATTACAAGGAAACTCGCCGGCAGGGTGCAGCCTCAAATTGTCTTTCCCCCGCGCGGCCAACATTCTTCGGCTGCCCCACCTTCAAAGTTTCTCACGGCTCTAGCACGTTTATACAAAAACATAAGAAATGAAATACAGATGTTCAGGCAACAAAACGATTCTCGTTGAGCCCTCTCTGCCGCAAGCGCCAAAAACCGCGCACCGCGTATTGTCCTGTAGCCGGGGAAGGGGCGTAGGTCATTTACCCACCGCCGGCGCGCCGGGCGCGCGGCCCTTAAGCCATTAGCCGTTTACCTGCACTTTTCTCAGTCTTCGGCGGCCAGACATATTTACAAACAATCCAAATATCGCTATGTGCCTCCCGCCCCAATACTGGTGTTAGTATTGACGACCACGAACGCATCTGCTAGGCAGCCGCGCCCGCGCCCGCCTTACCGCCCCTTTCTCTCAACCAGCATCGCGATTCCCGTGAGAAAATACCAAACCTTGCTAATGATATGCAGCCATCGCGGGCACAGCCAGTGCCGCCACAAGTCACGTGACACACTTCAAAACATAACAACGAATAGCGAGCATTTCTTGTGGCACACTACGTCTCACTGTACATCATAGGCTAGCTGCAATTGTCACGTGACTCTTCCCCCTCTGCACTCGGAAACATACGTTCAAATAAATACGGCAACTTCGCTCCCACGCGCTACTTCAATGTCATTACTTCTATATCATCACTACTACTGCAACTTCTATGTCATAACTTTTGTGTCAAACTCTGCTGCTACTACGCAGTAACTATCATGTCAAACTACTAAGTCAATCTCACTGCGACTTCAATGTCATTTCTACTACTGCAACTGTTATGTCAAACTCTACGTCAAACTACTATTACTGCTGCTACAATTACTACTCTACTCGTGAGACAGCCTGCGAACGAGTCAGCTGTCCTTGCTCTGCCTATCAAGGCTCCGGCAATCAATCAGCGCGGCCAGCAGGCCGCAATCATCATTCGGGCCACCCGTGAATCGGCCTTCACCTGGCTCAGTCAACAGTACGGGCCGCTCCAGCACTCGAGTACGCGCCCATGGTGACATTCAGTCTACCAGCCGCAACATCCGCAGCCCATTTCAACCGACGGCACACACACTCAGCCGTCTGACCTGGGTTGGTGTTTGCTGTGCCTTCATCAAACTGTAAGCGTAAACTTCAAGCAAGAAGAAACTTTTAATCACAAACATTCATTGGTCCTCCGGCTTACTGCCTAACTACTTACTTGTAAAACTAATCAATATTTCAAGAATTAAAACAAATTCATTCACAAGTGCATTGCCTTTCATTTGCCCCTAAGAAACAATCCCCTGAAACCTGATCTGACCCTATATGTAGTCGCTTCGCAGTGCGGACCTCACACCGCGCTGCATCCACTACATGTACCATATTTGATGAGGAAAGTACCATTCATCAAAGCTCTTTCATTCATATTACCCCACAAATTCACTCAGATAAATCAGACGTGGTACGCTTAGATCAAGAGCTGCTTATTGGTGCTGGCATGAGAAGGATTCTTAGAACTTCAGTTCGCAATTTCTAAACTTGTGACTGTATTGTGGAATGATAAATATTCTCAGCAAATGTAATCGTGTGATTCAATTGGAGGTGCATTTTCAGCTCCACGTTTTAACTTGAGACCTAAGTGAGGAAATTATTAGCATACAGTAGCAATGAAATCGAATATTGTGTCTTGATCTAGTGCAAAATTCGTAGGACTTTTAGTTTATATTTTATCTATAAAAATAACTATTTCTCACATATATATTTTTAATATGCACGGTTTAATATAAGGACAAAATATAATTTAACAAACAAATACTCTCGTGATCTAATGCTAAGTCTTGTGACGAAATTTGGATATTTAAAAATAAGGTAGCATTATGAACTTCTTAAAAATATGTTCATCGTTTTATAAATAATGTTCTTCACTGCGTTATTACAGTTCCATTCGTAAGTAAAACACAAACGAATAAATACTCTGACACATTATATGGGTAAAATTCAGAGAAGAAAATTTAAATATCTAATAACCTTTCATATATATAATGCTTTGAGGGCACGCTGTGAGGGAACGCTTTGAGGGTACGCACGTATTTGATATCGAAACATTGCTCTACCATTAGAATGTACCATATATGATTATTCATAATATCTCAAAAAGGAAAAAATCTAATTAAAAGGTTTATTTCGTCATCAAAAAAATATTGTGTTTTGGCATTGCGAGTATAAAAAATACTGTAAGAAAAGACAATTTTTTAAAAATTCTGATGAACCGTAGAAAGATTCATAATGCTTCTAAACCACAAGCAAGCATTCACGTAAAACAGCTGCAAACAACCACACAAAGTAAAATTTATTCAGGAACTCTCTAATCCAAATGCTTGTCTCATCATTTTATCAAACGACGTTTATCTGTTCACGAAACTCTACAAATCTCACAAGACTTACTCTTCAGCATTAATTCATTCATCAGAAGAAATTAATTCGTTTCCTAATACAGAAAAAAGCGCGAATGACATATGAGTGAACATTCGTATTCTACAAAAAGCTTTTTTTCTCTCGGTGTCCCTTTGGAACCAAGTTGGAATTCGTCTTCGTAGAAGAATTTCCGGCGGAAGGAGGAGGCGTGGTCGCCTGGACCGGAGGCGGAGGGGCAGTTTTTGCGCGCCGTTTTGTGCCCAATTCATCATGAGGATGCCTCGCCGGCTCCCCCCCCCCGCGTTTTTGTGCCGCGACATCATTTAATGCAAAAATATTGGACTGTGCGACCACGAGCCCGTCGCCGGGCGAGGGAGCGGGGGGGGGGGGGTCGAGGCGCAGAGGGCGCGAGGGAAGGGGTGGCGCGAAGGGAAGTCGAGAATTCGGATCTCGACGCAGCAGGGAACGCACGTGGCAAATGAGGGTGAGCTTATTCTTTTACCACTTGCATAACGCGAATTACCGAGGTCACTCTCTTTGTCATTTTGAGTAACATTAAATTTACTTTGATTTATTGTTCTTATCTTAAGTCTTGACTTTGAGAAACTGAGATCAGTTTTTTAATAAGATTTATTACAACAGAAATGTTCTAATAAACGATGACCTAATATTGAAAGCAACGTGTAGTTTTGTAATGAACACTATAAGTGTTCACACAAGTTTAATAATATATGGCTTTGTAAGTACATCAACAACAGTCTGTCACATTTCTCAAGAAAATTGTCAAACTGAAATGAAAATTGTAGTTCATTGGAATATTCACGAAGTGGAAAACGATGTACAATATCAATATCATGGTATTTAATGGTTTTCTTTGATAATTCTCCAGCATAGAATTGTAATAAGCTGTCCTACGACAGTTATTTTGTAAATAACTATAACGTATCGAATCCGTTCTAACAAAAGGATGGCGTTCATAACCATATTGTTATATATTTCATAGTGTTTTCAATAACGTTACATTCAATACAAATCTTAAAATTTGATCTACTCACAAAGATAAATATCTGGATATTGTATATCAGGTGGTTCAAAGAAACATCAACACATCCAAAATCCAACCACACTCTCAGTGGAACACGCATCTCTCACAATCAGCAACACATGTTTCACCCACAAATTCCTCATGTCGGAAGACTAAAAGGCATAAGAGACCGCGACCGTTTCACTCCATTCGGAATTCATTCATGTGTTCAGAACCCAAAATGTTTACACATGAGCGCAAATGCGCATCGCGGATCCAAAACGTCGGACTTTCGCAATAGAGATTTCTCCCAAGCGCCACGTGATGCCGAAGCGACTGAGCTCGTGCTGCCTCGCGGCCTGAGGGGTTCGAAACGCGGCCGCAGACGTGTAGCGGCGCTGGCAGCGCGGCTCTTCGGCTCCGAACGGCGTTTACAAAACGCCAAACGCTGCGCGCCCGTAATCAAATATCGGCCGCCGCCCCCGCCCACTCCAGCGCCGGGAAGCGAAGAGAGGCGAGGCGAGGCGCAGCGCGACGCAAACGAGATCAAATGTGGCCGGGCGCCGTCGGCCAGCGCGTGTGGCGCGGGGGGGGTGGGGTGGAAACGGGTCGGGCGAGCGCAGGGCGATGAAAGGCGAATAGGAACACGTTGCGGCCGATGCGGAGCGGTGGGTGGGAGAGCATAGGTGCTGGCAGGCGAAACTGCACGTGGGAACGGGTAAGGCAGGACTTGGCACGGAAGGAGAGACGGGCTGAGAGAGACGGGCTGAGAGAGACGGGCTGAGAGAGACGGGCTGAGAGAGACGCGCCGAGAGAGAGACGGGCTGAAAGAGACAGGCCGAGACAGACGGGCTGAGAGAGTCGGGCTGAGGGAGACGGGCTGACAGAGACGGGCTGAAAGAGATGGGCTGAGAGAGACGGGTCGAGAGAGACGGGCCGAGAGAGACGGGGCGAAAGAGACGGGCCGAGAGAGACGGGCTGAGAGAGACGGACTGTGAGAGACGGGCTGATAGAGAGGGGCTGAGAGAGACGGACTGTGAGAGACGGGCTGAGAGAGACGGGCTGAGAGAGACGGGCTGAGAGAGACGGGCTGAGAGAGACGGGCTGAGAGAGACGGGCTGAGAGAGACGGGCTGATAGAGAGGGGCTGAGAGAGACGGACTGTGAGAGACGGGCTGATAGAGACGGGCTGATAGAGACGGGCTGAGAGATGGGACAAGAGAAACGGGAGAGGGGCCAGACAGAGACGGGAACAAAGAGATGGGATGAGAGAGGCGGGATGTGAGACATGGGCAGAGAGAGGGAGAGAGAGGTGGGGGATGGGCTGTATTTAAACTTTTTCCAACTACCCAATGTGACGGTGTTGGTGCTGATTCATCGTTATTATTCGTGATGGATCAGTGGGAAATGTGAATTTTACTGCTTTACTCTGTATGGACTATTTCTACATTCCAGCACTATCATGCATCAAAATTACGCTATATTTTTAATCATATTCTCCAATCCACGTTTTGACAGTAATCACATGGTAACTCATAAAAAACTAAGAGCCCATGAACCTTAATGCACCATAACATATTTCGAATCCCACGCGCTACTGCTGACTACACACCCCGAGGCAGTGCATTGTGCATGCAAATGGGCCATATTCACGTTCAATAAACAGTTTATGGGCGATAGAGAGTCGAAGGGTTTGGAGAGCTTGTCCCTCCTTTTACGTGCCCCCTGGATCAGGGCAAAAGATATTTTGCTCTTCTGGGCACTAACAAAATATATTTTCTAAATCTAGCAATAAGATTCTGCTTTATTTTTGTTGGATGTTTTAACCATATTAACTCACTAGTGTTCAAAATAATTTTAATTTTTTTTCTGAAATGGATTACTCCGAAAGCTTAGTAATTCAACGCGGAATCTAAGCACGTTGGAATTTAAAAATGATTTTCCAAGAAGCCAAATAAGCATTCAAAGTGAAAGGAAAGCGGCCTTGAGCGACATCGCGGTAGCAAAGAACCAGTCCAGTGCGCCGGTGTGATGACCTCCCGTCTCCTTAAGGTATCCCGCCGCTCAAAGGAACATTCCGTGGAGTCTAGATACGAACAAATATAGAGGTGAAAAGAACGTTTATCTCAAGACTTCCGGATTGAAAGGTGCAATTATTCTCTATTACACCACATGATGCAATGGCATGGGCAGCTTATCCAGGGTCAGCTAATGAGCTTCATGCACCGGGTTGTGACACAATATTACTAGAAATTTTAAATATAGCCACATGTCCAAACAGTTATCACATCCTTCTAAGTCATTAATATATATATATATATATATATATATATATATATATATATATATTATGTATAGAAAGATAGATATTGATATTCAAAGCATTTTCTTAATACTGCATTTTTATTTCAACTACGCCTTAATCGTAATATTTGTTGACGCACGCTATCATACAGCATGTGTTGGCCAGCGTCTGACCTGGCTTTTCAAAGGAAGTGCCCGTGCTCTGGTCATGCGGTTCGTGACGTCTCTGGTGCTGCGCAGAACGAGCAAAAATTGGTGCACCGGAGCAGCTCACCCTTGTCATTAGATCATGAGTACACCATAATGCCTCTACGAAGCGGTGATATGTAAATGCTCTTTTATTTCTCATTTACTTTTACCAAAAGAAATACGAAACCAATAAACAATATTAGAACGTTTGCAAAACGAGACAAAGATGGATTAACATTACAGGGAACCTTTCCTTGACGATAGAGGGAAAATTGAGAAATCTATAACAGCACAGCCAATATTTCTCATAAATCTTAATGTTAGCGGCAATGGGCATTTGTAAGCAGAAATTATACAACATTTGTATGTTTTTTTATAGAAAGAATACATTTTATGAAATTAAAATCATAAAACCTTCATAGTTAACCCGTTTACCGTCAGCACTATCTTTCGATTATAGTTTTTCTTTTTTTGTAATTTTTTGATTTAATAAAATTTCGCCTTAAGATCTTTCGTTCTTCGCAATGAAAATATCCACTAAATATTTTAAATAATATTGTAACTGGAATGTATTTACTTGGATTTTAAAGAACGCCATCTCTACGTAGTTTATGTGTTAATATTTTTTGAGAAATAATTAATACAAAATATTTTTATTTGGAAAATTTGTTACTTACGGACAGTTCTGTTAACCCGGTTAACACACGTAAAGTAAAGTAAATATGCACTGATATATTTGCGTTTTATAAAGAAAACCAACATTTTTTTATTAGTCCAACATTCAAAAATGAATTAAAAAAAGGAACGATAGTGAAATGGACGTAGTGCGAGCAACCTATAGAGAAACATTCCCTGAATTGAACATATCGTTCGAAGTCGGGAGCGGTGGATGTGAGCGAACTGAGTACCTCAACCGTCGTCCCGACGCAGCGTCGATCTGCGCCTTCGACGCTCCAAACGTCGATCTCCGCGCGAGGGGTCTATGACGCGCGCTCGCTTTCCGCTGACGGCACTCGAGGCGCCCGCGCGCCTTCCCGCTCGCTGAGACGAACGAGCGCCTCGGCGGCGACGCCCGTCTCACGGGCGGTTGCCCCACGCTCTGCCGAGTGGCGGGCGAGCCACGGCGATCCGTCTTGAGGCTCCTGCCCCTCTGAAGCGCTCCTCAGAGGCAGCGCACACCGCGGATCCTCACGAAGGGTTTGATTGATTGATTCGTGTTTCCGGGCTCGTCAACTACTTAGGTCAGTAGTCCCGTAAGTGTAGTGCGTGTTTTTCTCGGGAGGTGGCAATGATCTTTTCCCCGCTGGATGGCGAGATCCGGCGCCGACCTACCGTCGACTAGTGGGGATTTCCCCTCAACCCGGTATCTCCCACCAGCGGGGCACCGCCCTAGCCGGGACAAGTTGTAAGCTCCCGACCGGTCTCCCGACATGTGTGGTAGTGTAGTGCATGTTAGTGTAAGTGTGTGTGTGTGTGTGTGTAAGAGGAGAGGAGAGGACAAGGAAAAGGAAGGAAAGATCGCGCGCTGTCCGTGGCCCGTTTGTTCGGGTACTGCTCCGGCATTTGCCTGGCGTTGATCGGAGAAACCACGGAAAACTACCGATCAGAGCAACCGGACGCTAGAACTCTCCTCCAGACAGCGACTGAATTCGACCTAGCTGACAAGCTAGTATCGAAAATTCTCTCACGAAGGGGCATTCTGATATTTCGAAGCGGTTATTTCTTATGTAATGTCCATTTTGATATACAATGAAACATCGATTATGCGAACGTCAATTTTTCGAAACGTCAAATATCCAAACTCATATTTCTCAGAATAATTATTTGTTTAAATAGGTACCGAATACTATACGTATTAATTTTCTTTTTTAATACTAAATATTGAGAATGATCCCGGATATGATTGACAGTTATCAAATATTAATGAGATACTGTACTGTAGTCAATCATCTGACTTCATTGAACTTTGACAAATCCTACAATTTTTATTTTTATTTTTATTTATTTACGTCAAAAAACAGTTAAAAACTGCGTATGACGAGCTATGGGGAGAAGTGAATTTTGTGCACGTTTTCATAATTCTGTGGTCTCTATCCTAAAACATATTCTAGTCGAATTTTGAATACAGAAAGGAGAGGTTTTTTTCGAGTTTTGTTGACAAAATATTCGCACCTATATAATAAAATATATTTTCAAAGGTAAATTAGCTATAAATTCCTGACCTGAACCCTCATGTTCTTCATGAAAGAATAATACTTTTTGCCGCGATAATATGAAAAACGATAATTTGAATAACTATATTTCCCACTGAAATTCAGAAGACGTGCACAAATAATGAAGTTACATTTATGTCCAGAAGCAAAACAAGGGACCATCTCAGCATTTGCTCAAGGATCAGGGAAAGTGGACGAAAAACCTGATCGAGAAGGGGGCCATTAATCCAGAAACTGTGGTACAATACTTGTTACAGGTTCTTTAGAATTATACAGTCCAAATGATAAATAATTACATTAACTATCATTGTTAAAATTAATGCTACTTTACTTTTTGATGCTCGGTATAGTCTCGAATTGTATGGAAACAGTTATGCAGCAGAAAAGATTTTATTTGGGACTTAAACTTTTCTATCGAATTTAATTGTTTAATGTCTTCTGGCAAAGTGTTGTAGAGTAATGTACATGAATTGTATGTGAATTTTTTGTAGTGAGCTGTTGATACTGCCACCTGGTGAATATGATTACTACGTCGTGTGTTATAAATTATAAACAACTTATAACAAACAAATAAATTATTAACAACTCGTAATATTTATTATTAGCAGAAAAATGCTTTTCATAACTTTTATGTGCAAGAGTTCTAACGGTACATTGTCAAATGACCGATCGTAAATAATTAACAGCTGCCACTCACTCGGAATATTCACTGTCGGCAGAAAACCCACCACCTTTTACTACATGTAACATTTTATTTACATTTGACATTTTCATGTTCGGTTAACCGAATTATCGAATATCCGAACTATACCTGGTCTCAATTAGTTCGGATAATCGACGTCCCATTGTACTTCAATAATCACAGAGCTCTTGGTATTTACAAAACAGTAATAACTGCAACTACTTGGCTAGTGAAAAAATTACATCATGGCAGGTACTTTAGGGTAAGTCAGGAATACTTTAAAAGAGCGTATTCAATTTGCGACAATTATAGGAGGTGCATTTGCAACAATTACGGAAATTGAAGATTTCACATTTTGTTAGAAATTGCGCATCTGGGCAGTTGAAAACCTTGGACCTATAAATGCGCTGCTACTTCTGGTCACGTGAGAGTCATGTAGAGGCAAAAAACGTAGTTTTGATTCACTGACGAGCTCTCGCTGTCTAAGACAACAGCAGTCGGCGCTGAGTCTGACACCGATCAGTCGGAGCCTAGATTGATTGATAGATTGTTAGTGATTGCGGGCGCGTCCACTTCTGAAGTCATTAGTCCCATCAGTGTAGTGCATGTTTTTGTTCCTGAGGTGGCGGTGTTCTTTCCCCGCTGGATGGCTGAGGAGGTTCGCTAATAGTGCGAAAAACCTCTGCGTCCGCAGCCATCTTACGGGCAGTTGCCCTGCTCTCTGCCACCGGGAGGGGTGCAGGGGTGGGGCGACGGGGCGTGGGCATCTGTCTTGGCCCTCCGGCCCCTCCGAATCGCTCCCCTGAGGTTGCGCAGGTGGAGAATCAAAGGAGGTGCAATGACTCTATTCCCTCACATGGCGGCCACGGTGTAACGGTTAGCGTATCGGACTGTTATGACCCAAGGTTTTAGGGACGAAAAAATCCTTCGTACGCCTTCCTTCGGAGGGGAAGTAAAGCCGTTAGTAGATTTACTGCATGTAAAAGATCCTCAAGCCTAAATGACTCCTCTGAGAAAAATTCAAAATCGCCTGTTTCGTCGCCCATGGAGTACCTTCTTTCTCCGCCAGTTGGTGAAAGGAGCGTAGCGAAATTTGCGTGGTCAGACGGAAGAGCAGGTCTCATGGCCTGAGTCTCGCCACGTAAAATAAGGCAATTCAATTCAATTCACACGGGTAGGCTTCAATAGCCGCTTCGTGTTGCGGTGATGCTGGCGCCCTGCAGCGAAGAGAGACCGGGTACGAGCGAAGCTTTCGGGGGCGTAAATGGTGGCTTCCTTACCGTTTCTTCTATCTCACCGAATTCTGCATGATTGGCTGAAACGTTTCAGAGCAATCATTGTCGCTACTGCAGCGTCGCTCACCGGGAGTTCCGAGGCCCTACGGTGAAGCATTTTTCACGCTATCATAACAGTTCTGCAACCTTCAGCTACTGTCAGGAGGAGAATTCAATCAGCCGGCTGCGCTGAAAGGTGATTTTCCATGTTTTTTTTCGATCAATACCACGTGAATGCTAAAGCAGTATCTTATGAGGACATAATCGGCGCACAACATTCCCTTTCTCATGTTGCCCCCTCCGCTCCTATTAGAACCCTCATACACTTACATTACCCCAAATGTCGGGAGCCTAGAGAATGTCCCGGTGTGGACCTATGGGGAAGATCCCTGGATGAGAATCCCGCCTGAAACGCATGCAGGTCAATGGAGGATCACACGTTCTAGCGGTAGAGAACCACAGCCACATCTCGAAATATACACTTGCGGGACAAGTGACCAAAAAAAGTTGATGCGTTGGGACACATGAAATACTCCCTCACTCGGGACTTGCATGTATTTGTTTTTGTTTCTACTGAAACAAAAGTCGACTAAACGGCACCATTTGTATTAGCAACGAACGGGCGAGCGTACAAGTTCTTATCTACACGCAAAAGTGCTTAAGAACTGCTTAAGAAGCGCTGTAGCTTAAGAAGCGCGTTTTGTATAATACTTCCCGCGAATTACTTAATAAGCTGATCAGGAAACAACCTTCATGATAACGAGTTCTGCATTAGGTTCGAATTTCATACATGCACACTACTTAGAATTCAGTACATACCACGCAAATATTTGTCCACAACCATGAAACATTCTTTAATAACGAGATTTCGACATGTTGAGTTTCCGAAATTACCACCGATGCAAAGGGAATTGGAACAGTCTGCCCGCTGTGTTCCTTTAGCATTGTAGGTTCCAGACGCCCCGCAGGGAACGAATCGAAGCAATTGGCTGTGGGCTCCGTGGCAGGGTAGAGCGTTGGAGAGGAGAGTGGGTAAGAAAGTGGGTGGGTGAGGGAAGAGAAAAGCGACGATGCACAGAAGAGAAAAACACATCAAAGGACCAAAGGAAAAAGATAAGTAAGATGTAGCATGTTTATCGTGCTAGGGTAAATATTTGGTAACAACATATAGTCCTACTTTTATAAAATAAATTTTCTCCTGAGATCTATGTTTCAGTGGTCAAAATGATAAATTAATATTTATTTCTCCTACTACGAACTGAATTCTCCTCCTACGACTGAACGGGATACTCTTGAACTGAACTCTATTGAATTTAACATTCATGTTAATAAAACCACTTCCTGCCAAAATGCTGCAAGGTATAGTGGACAGCCTGCGAGAATCGTGCTTCTGGCGTAGCGGCTTTGAGAGGCAATGTGTTTTAACGGCTTGTACTTTCGGGCCGATGCTCAGAAAGCGGCGGCGATGTAGGAAAAACGCGTCGCCCAAGTTTTATTGCTTCGCGTCTCGGAGCTTAATGTTCTTGCGGGACACAGCGCATAATCGAGGGCGCATTAAAAAGAGGATCGAGAACAAGAAGCCGTGGGGCGGGGCTGCTCCTCGCAACCCCTCCGTCATTTTCTTGTGCCACTTGAGATATGCATGTGGTTGGCAATGACATTCAGCCAACAGCAACGGATTTGGGTCAGGATGAAGTGATTCAACCGACAAAGACGCTCCCATTATAGGTCAATTCCATTACAATATTACTGTTGTGCAAATGTGTCATGGAAATTCCTCGACGTTAGCAAGAGGCGGGGAATGGGCAGAGAGGACGAGATTTGAGGATGAGATGAGAGGAGGAAATTGAGAGGAGTGTCAAGTGTTAGGGTAGAGGTGGGAGTTGAGGGGAGGGCGGTGATTAAGAACACGGAGGGGGTTTAAGGAGAGGGTGGGGGTTAAGGGTAGGGTAGGGGTTTAAGGAAGGGTGGAGGTTAAAGGGGCGCGGGGTTTAGGGAAGGGTGGGGGTTGAAGGGAGGGCGAGGTTAAGAGGAGGGCGAGGTTAAGGGGAGGGCGGGTTTGAGAATTGAGGGGAGAGGCAGGGGCTGAGAGGAGCGGAAGTAAGGAGGGGTCAAGGTTAGGGAACAGTGTAGGAGGGGGGATCGCGAGGATGGGGTGGGGGATGGAGAAGGATGGGGTGTGAGGGAGAAGGGAAGATAAGGGCTGCAAGAAGTTTGGGGCCGAGGGGCGGGGGATAGGATAGGAGGCGGGAATCGCGAGGGCGGGGGTTGACGGGTGAGGAGCAAAAGGGGTAGACGCGAAGAGGTGGAGCGGGGGGGGGACGGAACGGGGTGGTCGCGAGAGCGAAGAGCCAGGGGAGAGGGGAGGGATGTATTTGGAGCTGGGAGTACACGGATGTGGGGAAGGATGGGAGGGGAGCAAACGTTGAAGTTGCGGGCGTGGAAGAGGGCGGAGAGAGCGAATGGAGAGGGGGATAACTGGGATAGGAGAAGGCGTTTAGGGAGGAGGCGCGGGAGAGGGTTCCACGTGTCGTACAGATTTACAGGCGTCGCATGAGAGACGAGAGCCGGTAGACGCACCGCCCTGAAGAGCTCTCTGGCCCCTCCCGCCCACTCCTCCGCCCCCGCCGCCACCCCACGCGCCATCAAAGCCTCTGGTGGCACGTGGCTGCCGGCACGTGCCACCCAATCCTACACACCTCAAAATATTGGTACAATAGACGGCGTTATGCATCAACCGTCTAATGTAATAAAACCTTTGAACACGATTATCTCAAAACTTGTAAGATGTCGCATTGCCGGCTGATGGATAACACCGTCTATTAGTCCATTCAGTGATGCGATTCACAATTTAGTTGGCGAATATTGGAAATTTAATCATAAATGAAGCTTCCGAGCTCTGCAGGGTCGAACACTTCTAACTTACTGGCGTAAAGATTCATCGCGAAAGGAACAGAAGAGAAGGCAGTTTTCCATCGGACTTGAGTTATTAGTTCGCTGGGAAGAATAATGGTCTTTCCCCTCTTCCTCACTTCCTTGCCTTAATGGAAACTGAACGCTACCGGTAACAGAAGAAATCTCCCTTGAGGTTCTTCCTTATTTTGCAAAAATAATTTCGGGATACTCAGAGAAATATTTTGTGTCATGAAAATTAATGTTATTCCAGACATTTTAATACATTTTCAAACGTTTAGGAAATACGTTAGAATTATGAAATTCAGTGGCGCATACTGCTTTCATGCCCTGGGCTACCGCCGACTTTATATACAATCTTTGACTTAATAAATATAGATTTTTGATTAAGTAGTTTTTCTAGTTTGTACTATATTTATTATACAATATTATTTATGTATATATACAAGTAAATAATTATTATAATTATAAAATAACATATGTATATAAGTTAGTTTGCTGTTCCAAAATATCGTACCAAATTTACAGTAGTTAACTTCGAAACTATGACATACTTAATATGTTGCAATATTAGCACTTAACACAGGCTTAATATAATCAATTATGTATATGTAAACACACCACCAAACGTATATGCCTTGCAGAATAGCACACATCTAATTTCCTCTGTCCGTCTACAGCCTGCTGCCTCCGATCGTGTCAAGAAACCACTCGGGAAATTGGCATCTTGAATCCTTGGTTGGCCCATATCTTACTAGTAGGAGAGGGGAATGAATCATGCAATTACTCGCAATTAACTCGCAACGAATGCGATTACTTCGGCATTGCCGCCTCTTAAGAGGACTGGGGCGCGGACGACCGAGAGATTTAATACAGATATCAACAGAAGAGATTGTACAAAATCTTGAAAAATAGATCACTGAACTAAAAGAATGTGGTCTATAATTATTTTTAATATACTTTATCTTGACATACTTTTTTCTCGTAATTTTCTCAAGCTACCGCTGGTAGCCCCCAGTAAATGCCACTGAGGAAATTGCTACTCGCCCTGCATGAAGTTAGTGGCAGCTTTCTTTGTTTAACCATATGCTCAGAATTCCTAGACAAACGTCAATGATTTAATTCTTTTAGACTACAAATAATAATTATATTTTTAAGAACACATAAATGCTTTTATGGTACTGAATGTTTTTTGTTCCAAAGCTTCACTTACCATATCCGCATTCTCGATTATCACTACATATTATAAATATGTGGAAGACAAATAGGTCAGTAGTGTATTAAAAACAAAAGTTAAACATGTTTCATCATCGCTATATGTTCATTACAGTGTGTTATCATCTTCTTACTGGCACACGAAGTGGTGGTGCGGGGTCAGACAGATTATTTTGCGCGACGGGTCGACTGTTATCGTCCTCTAAGGAACCAGTCGCGCTGTCGCGAAGTGCTTATATCTTTCAAACAAAAGCTAAAAAATGTGGTGAAAGGTATGTGAAATGTAAAGATTCTGAGTCGCAAAATTAGAAAACTGCAGCTAAGCAAAGATAAGATGGGGTCACAGGGGACCCCACGCCACCTCCCTCGGGTTAAGGTTTTGGAGTATCAGAAATGGATTTTGAAATAACGTGTTTGAGATACGACTTACAATGAAGGAATCATATGAGGAAATTCTTTCAAAATTAATTTGAATTTTTTTTAAATACCCCACTTTTTGCATATTCAAACTAAGTTTTATCGACGATATTTTTGCACGATATTATTACATAATTTTATTTCACTCTCCTGAATGAAACAAATTTTATACAACCGCACAATATTATGAGATTCCATGTCAGCAACTTCCAACACGCACACTTGAACTTCGAAACAGAATAACTCGTTCGCGCGAGTTTCGTCTCTCGTTCTCCGCACACGTTCACCGATTTCGCGGCGCCGCGAGCCAAACGAGGAATACGATAAGGCAATTGTTCGAGTGATGAATGTCGTACCTCAAGATATTACTCCAAGTTTTCTCAGTATTCATAAACTCTCCTTAATGTAAAAAGACAATCTGAGTTTTGAAAAAATATACGTGCTGCAATAAACTTTCGATCAATCACATGTAGTACATTTAAAATATATTCGTATGTATATTTGGCATTTTGGGTCGTCTCTCTGACTTTGCCGACTATCTAGTGGTGTCCCCCATGCCCGGTTTAATTTCAACGCTTGCGGAAAGGTAAGAGAGATACGTGGCGAACATGACCTATTCCCTTCGCCGTATTTAGCAAACTCCGACTGCCGGAGCTTTTGTTCGCCACAGAGCTAAAGAAACTTGAACGATTTTAAAGAAAAGCTGCAACTCTATTTTTGCCTCTAAATATCATGGGAAGCTAGTACGTTACCCATAAGTCGTCTTAGAGACTTAAATATATTCAAAATATTTTTAAAAAAACATTTTAGAAATGAAAATGTATTTGTTATTGACTGGGATAGATAATGGGCGCAACATCATTGGAATAATGCGAGTGTAAGAATTCACCCACATGAAACCATTACATTAACACGAATATCTTAAACATGTGACAAAGATTAATGTGATAAATATTCGTGTTGTCATTCACAATAACGATAGGATGCAATCGACGAAATAAAATAACTGACATAGTGACAACACATAAAATATAGTTTGAAGTCAAACAGAAAATGGAGTTACATAAAGAGAATTTTAAAATAAAGTAATTACTTTTTCTTTAAATGATTTTATTTCATATTTAACAAGAAAGGATGTAATACTCTTTTTTCTTCTCATATGACACTAATGCAAACACGAGTTCTTGGAGCCCGCAAGATATCGTCTTAGCGACGCACCATAGTGTTCATGTTAATGTTAATGATATCACTGCAGTGCTTATGACCGCGAAGTCCTAGGAATCGGGTCCCAACAATGGCAGGATTTTCGACAGTAGCTAAAAAACTACGTAGAATTCTGAGTGAGAATTCTAGGTATCGGATGCTCTGATCTATAGTATTCTCTGGTTTCTCCGAGCAACACCAATCGAATGCCGGAGCAGTACCCTAACAAACGGGCCACGGACCACGCGCGATCTTTTCTTCTTCTTCCTTGTCTTATCTTCATCCCTTCCACTTACATGAAGAGCACTGGCACAGATGCCGGTAGACCGGTCGGGAGGCAAGAGCTTGTCCCGGCTGGGGCGGTACATTGCTGGTGAAAGATACCTGGTTAGGGAAAACTCCGCTAGCCAACGTGTAGGTCGGCACCGAATAGCCATCCAGTGGGGGAAGGTCACAGTGACAATAAAACATGCACTACCCTTATGGGGCAAATGACCTTAGCCGCTGACGCTTCTGAAATTGCTAACCAATTAATGAATTCTGTGGTCACGGGGTAAAAGTTCCTCAATTTTTGGCGAAACTGGGTTAAGTACTGAAACTAAGTTAAGTATCTATATTTTATTTTGGTAAAATGACCGAATTCAAATGTTGTCTCCATAACAAGAAAAAAAGCGTTGGGAAATTGAGTTGAGCGTAGGAAAAAGCATTGGATCAATAATTTAGCACTTGTTTTCTCCAAACTAAGTATTTTGACACACGAACGTTTACCCCGTGGCCGCAGTATTAATGGTAGTGAACATCTTTGTGAATGACTCAATTCAAAACGCTGTTTGAAAACTGAAATGCTCACGTCTTGTGAACGGAAATGTTTCAGTGATGCCACGTGTCGGATTCGATGGTGTAGCGTAACGGACTGCCATACCCAAGTTCGCGGGTTCAAACCCGACCGAAGCCGTGGATTTTTAAGGGCGAAAAAATCCTTCGTACGCCTTCCTACGGAGGGGAAGTAAAGCCGGCTGTCCCATGTTAGTAGATTTACTTGCGTGTAAAAGATCCTCAAGCCTAAATGACGCCTGTGAGCTAAATTCAAATCGCCTGTTTCGTCGCCCGAGATAATACCTTCTTTCTCCGCTAGGTGAAAGGAGTGTAGTAGAAATTTGCGTGGTCAGACGGAAGAGCGGGCCTGATGGCCCGAGTCTCGTCACGTAAAATAAGGCATTAACTAACTAACTAACGTGTGAAGGAGGGTTGCCGTTGAGGGGAACGGGTGGCCTTGGTACCTGGCGTCGCGAGCAGCCCCTGCAGGAGCAGCAGCCAGAGCGCGGCAGGCGCCGCCGCCGCCATCGCCGCCCGCAGCTCCCACGCCTTCCACAAGCGTCGCACTTTCACTGTACTGACACTGGCGAAAGCAACGGCACTGCCACTCGGCACACTCGCCCCGGCGCACTGGCACTCGCCCGCACTCGCGCACTCTGTCAGGGCCCCGCCGCGTCGTGTGCTGCGCTGGCGCCCGCCCCGCCACCGACTAACGGCCTTCGCTCTCCGCCGCGCGCCCCCCCCCGCGCGCGCATGCGCACCACAAGCCACGCCACGCGCGGCCCCGCCGACGACGGCCGCGGGGAAAGATTGTAACAGTGCAACAGGGCCCTTCAACTCCCATATAACGTGGTGGAGACCATTACAGTGGCGCCCTCTTCAGCAGCACCTTCTTACCAGAACTAAAATATGAACTACTGTCAACGATACTTCAAACGTGTGTGGCTGCTACGTAGGTTCGCATTACGTTCAAGCAGGCGCGTAATGCTGCAAAAGATAGCGTCGATGTTCGCGCTTTCTTCAGCGGTTTCTTATATGTATATATTTTGAATAATTGAACATTTAGAAGAAACTTTTCGTATATCCCACAATTTTTAGGTGCCGATGTTGGCGAGTCCGTACCCGGCGACACTAGTGCTTCCTACAGTAGAATCCTCGAGCTTTGTCCCCGGTTTTGATGTAAAGTTGAAGGGTCCTGCAGTGCAACTGGCATGAAAGTGGAGATAACGAATTGAAATAGCGAGTCCCTCCGCTTCATTCATCTTTACACTTCAAGCCAATGTACGGTTGTAAAAGAACTCTGATCTCTATGAAATTATTAAGTAGTTGGAAATATAGTGTGATTTTTTCTAACTCTGCCCTTCAAGCCCTTATGGCTACGATGGAATAACACGACATTTCGCGTCTCTCTCCAACGTACCGCTAGAAGCATCAAGGAGAGCTCGCAATCATGCGATACCTGGTGGCATGACCGAGAACGTCGTGAAATACTGTGACATATTCCATCGCGAAGACTGGCCTTGAGGGGCAAGGTTAGAAAAATCGTAGTAAACAATGTTTGATGTCATAGATTGATCAGTACAGCTTCTTTCTGCATAACAGACCGTGGTAAGATAGGATCGAAATATTTGCACTTTGCGAAATCCATTTACAGAGAACACAGTATGAAAGAATGATGTAAAAATGGGTATTAATACACGAGCGTGGAACGAGCTCTTATCGTAAACTTTACTTGAATGTATAACACCCATTACATCGAGTTCCGTACGATACTTTTTATACGGCTTACGATGAAGGAATCATATGAGGAAAGATATACTAGAACGATTCTCAATGATTAACTGCCAATACTTGATTCGAAAAGTTCTCTGTGATCGGTCAAGAACCCGCATCATAATGAAATATGTCTCGTAATGATTATCATTAAGCAACGTGTTGCAACCATGAAATGACAGAACTAAACAATGTGAGTAGAAAAAGATATTTAACATTTCTCCGTGCAATATTCCATAGTTCCGAGTATCACCGCACACATAATGTCAGTTATTATTCACGAGTATGTTTAAATCGCGAGAGACTGACGAGCGGAAATCTTAACTTCTAAGTGAATGACAATCATTTGAAGATCATTTCTTTACAACTACGAAAAATCTAATCTACTATTCTATAGTCTATGTCTTCTAAATATTCTAACCATAGGCATTTAAAATGAAGAAAACAATATATTTTTCTCTTTGTTCTGCATTATCGTGGTTTAAATGAACCGTGATTTATAAAGATAATACTAATAGGCTATGAAAAAACGCCTAAAATTTGAAAATATGATGTCAATTAAATTCTTTGTCATTTCTGGATTAAAGAGCAGGAATTAACAAATCCATTCGGAGCTTTCCACAACCTGAAGCACCGTTTCGTACATGATATGAATCTATTTTGACCTTCTGCGTATGAACAATCTTCAAGACTACTTTAGATTTCTATTGGGAAACAGCTGTCCATCAGAATTAACGAGTACTTTCACGTGACGTGATACCATTCACATGATCACGATCTATGGAATGTGTTCCCAATTGTAGCGGTTACAAATTCAGTATTCTCAACATGATCTTGATCTTCGCATTGATGCAACATCATCTTGGCGACACTGGTATGCTGTACCGAGTTGTTAGGTGAGAGGGAGATTCTGCACCAACTGATGCCAGGAGAAAGACATAGTGTCTTCTATTCGAAGACATACATAGTGCGATGTTTTCTTAGAGTATACATTTATTTAGTCATACTTTTCAAGCAACGTTGACTTCGGTGAGCAAAGACTGGCGTGTCAATCGACAGGGAACGGTAAGACTAGAGAGCAGACGCAAGGACGGCGTTGCTTTCTATGAAACTGATTAGAGAATAGAAAGATCGAGATAAATGGTATGAATCAGAATATGATCATAATATGGCTAGCGCTGATGTGTCTTCTCGTGACACTACACCGGGTGTCCTACCGAATAACCGGGTGACATCCCTCATAACCTCTGAACGTTACGATTTTGAAATGCTGTTTTCGCTCAACAATGCGGATTCATCAGGCACAGAATATGACTTAGACATATTTTTTTTGGTTTTAGAGAAATTTAATCTTTGTTTTTTTTTAAATAGAACTATATAGTTTTCTCAGTAACAATGGATAGATTATAAAAGAGGTATTAAATTACATTATTTGTCAATGTTTCGATAATAATTTGAATTTATAATTAAACATTTTGACGTGTGAATTTAAATTGCAGGAACAAAACTGCCAAAACCATTTCACTCCTCGTGCCACTTCAACTTGCGCGTGTACACACTTTTCTGAATTTGGAGGGAAAATGAGAGCGGAGTCGGAACAACAGCCAGTGCTGGCAGGAGCGCCGCCTTCCCATGCGGGCAAGACGCTGGCGGGGGTGCGGTTTGACATGCCCGACCTAGGGAAGTCGTATGCCATATCGAGTTCATGATGAGAAATAAGAGAATAAAAGTTTCGATCCGCCATTCCCTGTCACAGAGTAAATCTGAAAGGTCTCCGAACAGCGTAATCTGTTACACCTGCAGAACAACATTAGCACAAAATATAATACTCGATATGCTGAGTATGTTCGAAGCATTTCCATATTTTTGTCGAAAATGTGGCTTGGAATATATAGAACTAATACCTTTATATAAACTTACATATAATTACATACACGGTGTTAATTATGTGTTTTTTTTAATTATGCTTTATTTAAAAGGTCGCATGAACTGCTAGGTCATTAGCGACCACATTCAAAATACAGTATATACAATGTACATGAGAGCATACAACAAAATTTAAGATTAAATCACAAATACATAATTTGTCAATATAAGTCATGAAATAAAATCATCACATAAATCATCAAAAATCATCAATATAAGTCATCACATAAATCATCAAAATACATGTTGGGCATTACGAATACATTATTTGATATAACATTGTGACAATATTGGTGTTTAACAGATTTTTGGTTTCTTACAGTTTATTGATAAGGTTAATTTCCTTTAAAAATTTAATGACATTTTGAATGTGGTATTTGTTGTTAAGGATTTCAGGGAGAGTGAGAGGTATTGCATATTTTTTGCGAATATCTGTGTAAATGGAACAGAACAGTAATATGTGTGGTATAGTAAGGGCAGATTGACATTGGTCACAATTTTTTTGCATTTCTTTTGTTAGTAGATGCTGATGGGTAAGTTTGGAATGGCCAATTCTTAAACGGGTGAGCACAGTTTGATATTTTCTCTCGTGAAGGTAAGGGAGTTGGTCATCGAAGATACTTTTCCTGATCTGATGAAGTGAGTTTGGTGATCTTGTCCATTCAGTATTCCAAAGATCCTTGTTTCTTTGATGAAGTTCTTTTTTTATGTCATTGTGGGAAACTGGGTGCTCTTCCAAAGGTGAATTAATAGAGTCTTTTGCTGCTTCATCAACTAATACATTACCGGCAATACCTCGGTGCGATGGTATCCAAATGAAAATTATTTCCTTGTTGATGTGTAATAGGTCATAATATAAGTCAGCTATTTCATTTACTATAGGTTCCTGGTTTTTCAGAATTACTTAAACTTACTAGCACACTTTTGGAGTCTGTAAATATAACAAATTTGTCTTCGGTTTGTTCTTGAATATATTTTAAGGCGAGAAGAATGGCGTATGCTTCACAATAAAAAATAGAGCAATAATCATTTAGCCTCGTTTGTAATAGTGTCTCTTTGATTTGTACAGCACAGCCAGCTCCGATCTCTTTACGGGAGCCATCGGTGAAGATGTGTGTATATCCAGTGTATTTGTTATAGATTTCGTTGAAGTAAGCCTGGTAAATTAACGTATTAGTTTTCTTTTTTGGAAGATCGTTAAGGCTGATGTTGATATTTATTAGGGAAGGAATCCATGGAGGTCTTTTTTTAATCATGGTAGTTCGAACAGTAGGAAATGTGAAGTGAATTTCTTCAAGATACTGGTTCAGGAGATAATAAACTGGTTTCGGAGCATACTTTTTCTGTGTGTACTTATCGTAATATTTTCTGGAGAAAACATTCTTATAAGCAGGGTTATTAGGAGTGGATGACATTTTACTGGCGTATGAAAAACATAGTTTTCTTCTTCTGATGTGAAGAGGTTCTTCATTGGATTCCACAAGAATACTCGAAATTGGACTCGTTCGATATGCGCCAATAGCAAATCTTAACCCGGCTGAGTGGACCGGATTAAGACTATTTAATATTGTTGGCTTAGCTGACTGGTAAATAATTGCTCCATAGTCTATCTTAGAACGAATGAGGGCTTTGTATGTTGAAAGTATAACATTTCTGTCGGCACCCCACGATGCTGATGAGATGGCTTTTATTATATTCATTCTTTGAAGACATTCAGCTTTTAATTTCTTAATATGAGGTATCCATGTTAGTTTACTATCGAATTATATTCCTAGGATTTTGATTAGGCTAGAACATTTAAGTTGTTGTGGTCCTATAGTAAGTTTTAGCTGATCAGATAAATTACCCCTTTTATTGAAGACTATACATTCAGATTTGGTTTTTGAGATCTTGAAACCTGTCGTATTGGACCAATCTTGAAGTTCATTTAAAGTGATTTGGAGCAGTTCTTGAGATGTTTTAATATTTTTTCCACTTAATGTTATAGTGATATCATCTGCAAACAAATATACTTTCACTGGTCGATGGATGTGGTTCGTGATATCATTTATGGCAATCAAGAATAGTAGTACACTAAGCACAGATCCTTGAGGCACTCCGTTATTTATTGTATATTTGTTCGATAAAATATTATTGAATTTAACTTGTAAAGATCTATTCTTCATGAACTGGGTTATGAAAATTAGTATTTGGCCATCTACCCCCATTTCGTGGAGAATTTTGATGATTCGATCTCTCCATACCATGTCATAAGCCTTTTCCATATCTAAACTAACAGTCACAAGATGTTGGTCTGTTATTAAGGCATCACAAATGTCACTATGGATGTTTACTAGATGGTCAGTTGTAGAACGGTTTCGTCTGAAACCACTTTGGAATGGTGAAATGTTATTATAATATTGGAGGTACCAATTAAGTCGTCTACTGACAATTTTTTCCAGTAATTTGCAGAGGGTGGACGTTAGGGAAATAGGTCTGTAATTATTCGGGTTGGTTGGATCTTTATTAGGTTTAAGAATCGGGATAACTATAGATTCCCTCCATTTGTCAGGAAATTCTCCAGTGGTTATTATTTCATTGAAGAGTCGAGTTAGATATTCAATAGCATTTGTCGGCAGTTCTTTAAGAAAAACATTGTATATTCCATCTGGTCCTGGGCTTGAATTTCTAGTACGAGATAGCACAGTCTCAACTTCTTGTACTTGTACGGGATAATTTAATGTAGAATTACTTGAGGTATTTTGTTGAATAATTCTATCCATTGTTAAATTCGAGTTAGATTTGTATATTTGGAATTCATTGTTAAAGTTACTGTCACTTGAATTATTAGCAAATGTAGAAGCTAGAATGTTTGCAATTTCTTCGTTAGAAGAGGTAATTCGGTCGTTGTGTACCATAAATTTAGGTTGAAAGTTCTGCTTGTAGCAACCATTTATAGCTTTGATTTTTTTCCAATTGTCTGCTGGGTTAGAGAAGCAATTTATAGATGAGATGAAGTCAATCCAACACTGCCTTTTATTTTCTTTGTATATTCGTCTTGCTTTTGCTCGTGTTCTTTTATATTCAATATGATTTTCTATGGTTGGGTGCCTCTTGTATTTATTGAATGAGTGTCTGTATAATTTATGAGCATTTTTGCAGTCTTCATTCCACCAAGGTAGTTTCTTCCTTATTGGTTTTCCTGAAGATTTTGGAATTGTTTCATCAGCTGTTTTGATGATGAGATCAGTCAGTTTCTCAATTTTTTTATTGAGGGAAATTGAGGAATTTTCTTCTAACATATTAATTTCATTTATTTTTGTTGATAATATTTCTTTGTATCTGTCAAAGTTAGCTTCTTGGAAGTTCCATCTAGGAGGATAGTTAGTGCAAGCAGACACTGAGGTATTATTGAGGTAAGATATGAGAATGGGAAAATGGTCACTTCCATGTAAGTCTTCTGTAGTGCTCCAGTCCCATTTAGAAGCAATAGAAGATGAACATATAGTTAGATCAATAGCACTGAACCTTTTGTATGTATTATTAAGGTGAGTGAATTGATTTTTGTTAAGTATCAATATATTTGGGTCTTCTAATATTTTTTTAATAATCTTGCCTCTACTGTCTTCTTTATAAGATCCCCACATTAGGCTGTGACTATTAAAATCACCTACCATAATAAAGGGTTTAGGTAGCTGATCTAAGATTTTTAATATTTCATTTTCTGTAAAATTATAACTATTCGGGAGGTAGATATTACAAATACTCAAATATGTTCTTCCCATGTTAATTTTGACTGCTATACATTCAATATTGGTGTTTATTTGAATTTCATCTGCTTGAAGAAGGGATTTTATATATATAGCTATGCCCCCACTGGATATTCTTGGATTATTTCTGTTTTTTAGGTGTACAGAATAATTTTTTAATTGTGGTATCACTTTTTCTGAATTATTAGTTTCCTGCAAGCATATTACGTCTGGATTATATTTGTTAATCAGAATTAACAGATTTTCTCTTTGAGGCCTAAATCCATTGATGTTCCATTGTAATATGCTTTCAACATGCATTGTTGGTTAATATTTAATTTAAGGGGATGAAATACTTTAACTTGTATCACTAGAGTACTCTGATTCGTTGCTTTTAATGTGTTTATTTAATTTCTTTTTTAGATTTGTAAATCTTCTCTTCATATTTTTATCCTTTAATTTTGGATATGTTCTTTCTAACATTTGGATCATTTGAGTTACATCAGGGGTAAATTCCAGAGCTATTTCAATTACCTCAGTACTGTTTTTTGTTTTTTCAAGAAAACTCTTCATTTGAATGAAATTTAAAGGATATTTGTTGTTTGGGTCCATTAATATTTCCTTGAGAGGGGCCAGTTGTGTGTCCAGTTTTTCAGAATCTTCAATATTACTACTTTCTAGTCTTGACTTTTTATAATTCTTCTCTTTTTCTTTTGCAGTGAGATCATTATTGAAGTGTTTATCAGGTTCTGATGAGGGTTCAATAGGTGGGTCTGAGGTTGTTGATGATAAGGATATAGGTCGTTTCTTAATCAAATTATTTGTGGAGTTGGGGTTGTATGATTGTGAGGTTTGAAGAGCAGGGAAGTCAACAGATTGAGGTTGGGTTAATATAAGGGCATTATTATTGGCCTCAAGCTCTTTCTTCAAAGGGCTGTCTTCACTCTCTTTTGTGTGAATAGCTTCTTCAATTTGAGTGGATGAGTCAGATGGTGAAGGTATTTTTGAGGTGATATTCATATCAGCAGAGGGTGATATTACTTTTCCATTGATGTTATCTGCAGGTTGAAGATTTGGTACAGAAGAGAGACTTTGGTTATGTTGTTTAGTTAGTTCTGTTTCCATTTCATCATTTCCACTGGGTTTACTGGGACAAAGTTGAGCTACATGTCCTTCTTGATTACAAATAAAACAGGTCATGATATCAGTAGAGAAGTATATACGGTATGAGGTATTGTCAAAGTAAACAACAGTTGAATCTGGTAATTTGTTTAGATCTTCAGGTTCTATGTACACTTGTCTTCTGAAGCTCATAATATGGGAGAAACCCGGTTCTGATATTCCTGCTTTTATGAATGAGATCTTGGAGGATGGGGTAATTTTTCTTTTGATGAACTCCTTTTCAATTATATCATGTGGTATAATTGGGCACACGTTGGATATAATTACTCTTTTAAGTTTACTAATGAGAGGTCTAACATTGAGTTCACGATTCTTTATAACAATTGTTTTTTTTTATCGGTGAATTTATCTGCAACGGCTTGACTAGACAGAAAGATGCATATTCGGTTGTTAGATATGCGTGAAACAAATCTAATATTACTAGCATCAACAATAGAGGCAACCTTGCTGACATAATCCTTAATTGAAAGTCCTTCTTGAGCTTCGATTACAATAGCTTGTTCTTTAGATGGAAAGGAATCTGATGATGTAGCACCTGCATATGACTTCTTTAATGACATACCTTGTTGTGAGTCCGTACTGTTGGGGGTTATGTCTCTCCTGTCATCAGGAGAATCCATTTTCCTAGGAGTACAGCTGCAGCTGCAGCTGTACGTGAAGTTCACGTGATGATATACTGTGTTTTGCTTACAGTATTAGATACAGATTCGTATAGTTACACCAAGTTAATTAAATAACTCGCGTATCGTTTGTACACCACTGTTCACAGCACGACCTACTCGTACGGCGTCTCGGGGTGAACTGAATTATGTGTTTATGTGTGCAGATCAGTGATTGATGAGTAACTCGAACCGAACAAATGTAAATCAAGGACAAGTGGCATTTGAGGGAATTTAGAATTGTCTACACACACTGCTGTCACAATTCAGAACAACTTCCGTTCCTTCTAAATCAGTGTGAAAAAAGATCATTTTACATTTTTCACGATACAGGTTGCATGCTTTAGTGATTACCTCATATCGTATCAGACTTAAATTAGCGTTCTCAATAGACCAGACCGAAATCAATAGGGTTGACGTAATGACGAATCGAAAAGACAAACTAATTATGGGCAAACATTCAATACTTTCATTGGCAAGTAGAATTGAAAAGGCAACTGGGGAGACGCATTCCATAGCCTTGGCCGAGTGGCATCCGGCCGCCCGTCTGGGATCGCAGGGTGGGGATGGGTGGGGGAGGGTGGGGAAGGGTGGGGAAGGGTGGGGCGCTTCCCGGCCTTTGGTCCTTTTGCCCTTTGGCCGTCGCAACGCTGGCGGCCCCGGGGGAAGGCAAGAGGGTGGGGGAGGGGGAAAGAGAGAGAGGGGGAGGAAGAGGTCTCGCGAATTCCGCCACAAATGAAATTCTTCGTCTGCGCGTCGCGGCGCCTCCCTCGCCAATTGCGGAGGGGCGTGGTCCCGAGGAGGGGGTGGGGCGGGGGTGAATGACCGCGCACCGCCGTCGAGCGGGAGAGTGGGCGATGCGCGGCGGGTAAATCTCAGTCCAAATCTCGGTGCCTCTTTCCCAATCTCTCACTCTCTTTATCCGTAATTTTGACACACTTGAATATGCATGGCGTTATATCGCAATAAAGATAAAAAAAATGTCGGCTCCGTGGCGGAGATCGCTAAAGCAGTAGTGCCGTAGTGATCTTGGACCGTGGGTCACGGGTTCGAATCCCACCTCGGGCATGGTTGTATGTGTTCGTCCTCTCACCCCCTATCATCACCATATCGTTACATCCAATAGTGGTTGCTAATGACTTAGTAGTTGATGCAACCTTAAATAACAAAAAAAATATATTAAAAATATCCATAAGTAGACCGAAATCTGATAACCATACTGAATACGACAAATCATTTTGAAAAAAGTCTAATCATCACACAATGATACCGTTTGACTTCATTAATGCAAACAGTTCCAGTTAATTAATGATACACACAGTAATACGTAGCACACTACTTAAATATCTTTTCTTTTTATTAATTTAACGTCAAAAGCGGATAAAACCTGTGATGTACTAGGGAAGGAACTGTATTTGGTGCGGTTTTCTAAAGATGAGGATCCCTTCCATACCCCAAATTCAAGTTGATTTTTCAAAAGTTATCTCTTCTTGTAAATCATGAGGTCTTTTGAGATATTTCACTTTTAAATGCCGACGTTTTTGGATTCGGACATTGAAAAATTGAGTTCAAATGACTATGTTTCATTTAATTGATTTGTATTGATTTAGATGCTGTTGAATTTGAATTTTTATTTTTGGGAATAAAGTGTAACGATTGACTTGTCGAGCAATGGGAAGGAAAAACCGAAAGATTCTACACAAAATTATTCGTTTAGGGCAGTTGTTGCCGCCTCAATACTCTGTGAAATCACAGAAGTCTGCTCTCTTGCCCGGAAACGACCGAACGAAGGTCGAGGATGTCGCTGCGGCGAGCGCCCAGTGTTCCAACGGAAGCGGGGAAGTGGAACGGAGCGGAGGGTATGGAAGTGGGGAAAAGGTTCGCTTGGAAAATCATAATTACGATTTTTAACTGATAATTATTATTAAAAATATTTATTATTTAATAACAATATTAAGAATTATACAATAGAAAATACATTATTACATAACTCAAAACAATATCCGACTCTTTATCATAACCAGTACTATAAATCCACTTCCATTCTTCTACTAAATAACATTTTTGGAAAAGTCCATTTTTACACTTTATAACAATAATATTTTATGCAATAGCATATAATATAACCAATTAGTTCGTCCTTAAACAATAATTAATGTTTTCAAATAGGTACCCGGCAGGGGTCACGTAAGAGAATTTTGACCCCAGGCATGATTATTATTGGCGTACAGTTTTGTTACATTGTTACATTGTTTTGTAAAAATCGGCACTGGTCCCATTCAAAAAATGTGTTAGTTAACACTGTCATAATCTTACTTGAGAAGTTAAATGAGTTTACACAGAAAAGAGTGGATTGAATTCGTGGCGTGTTTCAGGTACACAATATTTTTTTAAATTCTTTGCTTTCTCTGAAAAATAGCACAAAAGGATACAGAGTAGCTAAGACATTAATTCACACCTGTCTCTGAATTACATCTTCAAGTACAAAAGAATAATTTTCTAAAAAATCACATTAGAAAATGAAAAATCGTAGCGTCAAATTTTATTTTCGTCTCGTGAAGGGAGTAGAAGACGGCAAACCATGGGCAAAGACAGCAGAAGAACCAGAAAACGACCTTACTCGTATCAGGCGACACTTTAGGGTAACCAGAACCTGCGGTGCAAGTTCATTCATCACTGTCTCTGCCCAACATTTTTGCGACATTATTAAATATGGTCGATTCTCACTTTCTTGAAAAAACTTTACTTGACTTGTAACGAGATAAAATTATGAAAACAAGTTTTTCCAATACATATAACTTTTGTTGAAGGCACACTGCGATTTTCAACTTCTCAAGAATGCTGGTTGTAACAACCTAAACGTACACCTCTGTCCTTTTAGCTACGCGCCGATTCAGAATCCACCGCAACTACTGAATAATCCACTACAACTACTGACCGCAACAACTACTGTTTGAAAATGGAGCTCCGACTTCTGTACGCTAAAAAAACCAAATACACAGAAAATATACAAGAGAAGCAGACTGATTCCATGTTATTAAAACCTGGTCTTAGAATAAAGGTGGTGTCTTCCTATGCCAGGAGCCCTATCCGAATGAGAGCAGTTGCTTCTGTGAGGTGGCATTGATCGCCTCCTCTGGACGCACAACTTGACTCGTTACGGCGCCGTTTAAGGGATGAGAAGGACAAGGACGACCGGGAAGAGTAGGGGCAGGGGCGCGGAGGACAGGACGAGGGCGGGCGCCGGCTGCGCGCCTTGAGCCGCGCATACAAAGCGCCTCATTCAACCCTCATTGCGTTTATCCTCACGGCCCCAGCGAACGTCTCACGGGACGCATTATGCGCTGTCACATGAAAGAAACACTAAAAGGATCATTTATGACTACTCTTCCTAATCAGGGGAAAGTACGCTCGAAGTACTGTCATTCATCATTAGACAAGTTGCGTTACAAAATTCCCGCCGGAAGAGAAGGAGGGGAAAGAAATGGAAAAGTTGGAAAAGGCGAAAGGGGGGGAAAGGTGTGTCATAGTAGCAAAAGATGCTACTCCCTGTCCGCCACCAGAATGCCCACGCTTCGCTTTGTCTCGACCCGCCAGCGTTTCTGCCAGAGCCCCAGCTCTCGCCCCCCGCCATCTACTTTGCCATCCCCTGTTATTTTCCCCGACATCGTCCCCGCCAACGTCCCCATCACCTATCCTGCCAACACTGTCACCATCCTCCACGCCAACGCCCCGTCATCTATCCCGCCAACACCGTCACCATAGTCCACGCCAAAACCCCGCCATCTACCCCGCCATCTACCCCGCCATCTACCCCGTCATCTACTCCGCCATCTACTACGCCATCTACCCCGCCATCTACCCCACCATCTACTCCGTCATCTACCCCGCCATCTACCCCACCATCTACTCCGCCATCTACCCCGCCATCTACCCCGCCATCTACCCCGCCATCTACCCCGCCATCTACCCCACCATCTACCCCACCATCTACTCCGCCATCTACGCCGCCATCTACGCCGCCATCTACCCTGCCATCTACCCCGCGATCTACCTCGCCATCATCATCGCTCTGTGCCTCTCCAGAGCTCCTACCATCTACTACGCCATCGCCTCGACTGCTGACCCCAGTATTATTCCCGCCATCCCCTTCAATGAGTTTTATTTATTTGTTTATTTTATTTCTTCTCTATAGCACCTGCCCTTCTCCTATCCCTGCCACCTCTCCAGTTACCCTCTGTCGCATTCTCTATCGCCTCCCCCTCCATCTCTACGCCCATCCCCGCGCACCCTCTCTGCCTCCACCCTCATTCGCATCCCCGCCCTATCACCTCGCTCTCTCCTTCCGCCGTCGCCGCGCGGCCGCCCAGCCGCTAATGGAAACAATCGCCGGCCGCGCCGCGCCGCGCGCGCCGGGAGCCGTCAGCGGCGCCGTCGCCAGACAAAGCAGCGCGCGGCGCGAGCGGCTGGGCGCCATTCGCCATAAATCAGCATCAGACGCGGGCGCGGGGCCCGGAGCGAGCGCGGGGCTGACGGCGAGGGCCAGGGTGAGAGCAAGGGCGAGGGCGAGAGCGAAGGCGAGAGCAAGGGCAAGAGCAAGGGCAAGAGCGAGAGCAAGGGCGAGAGCGAGAGCGAGAGCAAGGGCGAGAGCGAGAGCGAGAGCGAAGGCGAGAGCAAGGGCGAGGGCGAGAGCGAAGGCGAGAGCAAGGGCAAGAGCGAGAGCAAGGGCAAGAGCGAGGGCGAGAGCGAAGGCGAGAGCAAGGGCAAGATCGAGAGCAAAGGCGAGAGAGAGGGCGAGAGCGAAGGCGAGAGCAAGGGCGAGGGCGAGAGCGAAGGCGAGAGCAAGGGCAAGATCGAGAGCAAAGGCGAGAGAGAGGGCGAGAGCGAAGGCGAGAGCAAGGGCGAGGGCGAGAGCGAAGGCGAGAGCAAGGGCGAGGGCGAAAGTGAAGGGGAGGGCGAGGGCGTGGAAGACGCTGAGGGCGAAGGCGAAGGCGAGGGCGACGAAGAAGGCGAGGGGAGGGCGACGGAGAGGTCGAGGGAGAAGGCGAGGGTAAGGCGAAGGCGAGGGCGTGGGCGACGAAGAGGGGAAAGGGAGGGCTGAAGGCGATGGCGAGGCGATGAAGGCGAGGGGAGGGCGAAGGTGTGTGCAATGGAGAGGGCTAGGGAGAAGGCGAGGGTAAGACAAAGGCGAAGGCGAGCCAGGGATTAGGAAAATAGGAAGGAAGAGAGGAGCAAGGTGCGTGGAACTGAGCGTGGGGGTGGGAAGGTTGAGATGCGGCGATCCAATGACCAAATTGATTTATTACACTTGCATCATTCCAAACAGATTCTGGAAATAAGAATAAATAACCCAATTAAAAAGACATAAATTTTCATTCTTAAAATAAATAGTAGCACTGAGTTGTTTTATTTTAAAAATCATCATATTGGTAAAGTACCACGGGACCGTTTTTTTTAAGAATTAAAAATTATAGTACCACTGGATGTCTTTATTTTAAAAATAAAAAAAATTAATACCACGGAATTATTTTAAAAATAAAAATAATTGTAAGTCCGTTTAATTTACCCATTTAATTCATATTCCATCCCTGAAATTGTATTAATCTTATATTTTATAAATAACTATATAAACACAATCTTTGATAAAAAAAGTGTCTCCGAACAAATATTGCGGAACAATTTTAGAAAATGGTTTTCTTTGTCCGTTTCTTTTCCTATCAAATTACGTTAGTAATGATCTATATATTACATTAAGTCATCCTCTCTACAGGAAACTGTAACGGCATGCTGACTGCAACTAATATATTTATTTGCTCCAACTTTCATGCAACTCATGTTTTCACGTAACTCATGAGTTGGAAATTCTTTTTGTCTTGTACTTTAATCCTCAGGAGAAAACAAAGATGTCGATTGTCAGAACCGTTGAATGTTAAAAGCGTATCACTAATGCGTTTTCGCAAAAACTTCTTCTGTTCCATCAAAATTATTCCACATCTAACGGAATTAAATGGAGTAAACGAGATTGATGAAAAATGGCCGGCACCATTCATGGAGTTGGTAGCGGTAAAAACAGTGATATTTTACCTCACCTGCGAAGTATTAAGATTCTTAACCATTTTTAAATTTAGCACTTCAATACATGGGGTTCAGAAGGAAAGTGTCGGCATATGAACTATTTCTTTGACGCATAATACTGCTACTGTTGGAAAAGGTATCTTTTCATACTACAGAAAAATAATTTTTCAAATGAAACCAGTGAAATCTGCCGGTGATTTCTTTTCAAACTTCTCTTATTAGTTTGAAAATCATGAAACAAAGTTTTTTAGACACCAAGTATATCTGAGCTCATCAACAGCATCTAGATTCCGAAAAGACATTCTGTACACGAAAATTATCTTTCAAACTGGAGCATTTCCTTTTTTTCTGAATTATTTGAACAGAGGTTTTTTCATTCAATTTTTATGTGATAACAATGCTATTCCTTCATGTGATAATAATTTGTTTTTCGAAACTTACTGATATATTTGCTACCGTTACGAACGAACTCACGAATCTGCATGAATGGAACTAGAGGGCTAGAAAAAAGTAAACGGGAAGGAATACTCGCGTATTTATTGAGAAAGTATACGAAATACTATAAGAGACATTTTAAAATTTTAAGCGATGAAATACATAAAAAAAATGCTACAGTATAGGAACAGTACCCAAGGAGTTGAAATCACACTTTCCGGGCGTTCTAGGTGAATTCGATTATTTTTAATGAAGTTCTTTTAAACGATTAAATTGTTAATATACTATAAATAAATAAAAACGATTAAACTAATTTACCAAATACTGTCTTCAAAAACAAATTGTCATCGTCATACAGAGCGCCAGGGTCGATGGTTGGCATCCCGCTCTCAGGATATTTGTGTGTGTTCGTATACAGTACAGTCCTACCAGGAAAGTTCAGAAACCATTGGTAATTTCAATGGTCGTTGTATGACCTAATATTAGAATAGCGACCATAAAAAGAGTCCTAGGAGTAATGACGTCTATGAGCATTCTGGTGTTTAGTGGTCCGCTTCCCAAATTCTCAAAACTTACATTAAATGATCGCCTCATACTATCCACCATTTTTCTCTGAAACAAGTAATGGATGCTTAAAACAAGTTTAGCCACTTATAAGAAGAGATGAACATTTCATAATGGAAAACAAACAAAAAATAACACCCTATAAATCAAGAAAATGATTTCTAATAAAATGGATTCAAACTTAATAATAATATTTAATTGTAAATGTCTTAACACCTTTTTACTTTTACATTTTAAAATTGGTACGTTCTCTTTGCTCAGTTATCGAAAAAGACACTCTGTCCATCTTGCTCTGATACCGATTTTTCGTTCTGAGAAAATTACGTTTGTTCTGTCAGCGTTCCTGAATGGGATATAGTTAATGAAGGTCCAGTCACTGCGATGATCAAAGAACCTTTGCCGAAGCGTTCGCAAACGTAGATTCTAGAGTCTTTCTGTTATACTTCTAGCGATATGAAACGTGTAGAATCTCAGAAGCATATTACAAAGGCAGAGTGGATGATGAGTGTTCAGCAAGAGGATGCGGGGTGACGGGGTGCAGGATGAAGAGAGCTCAAAAGAGGAGGTTGTCCCAACACCACCGAAAGGCTTGTTCCTTTCGTAATTACACTCGAATTAGTCCTTCGCAGGAGCACGGCCAGAATGAGGTCACGTAAGCGGATATTTTGCCACTCGAAAACCTGGTTTAATTTTTAATTTCTAATGAATAACCTAGGTTTGCGAGGTGACCGAGAGGACGCGGGTGGAGGCAGTGGGGGTAAAGAGACTTGGAAGATCTGGGGCATGGTTGAGAGTGTGAGGGGTGAGGAAGGGGTCCGTGGGGTGAAGGTGTAGTGAATCGAGAGGAGGAGGAAGGGGGTGGGATGAGAAAAACGGAGAAGAGTTGTACAAGAGGAATAGAGAGGTATACGAAGATTATAATGGCTAGCTACTGAGTGCTCAGTTTCAAAGAAACTTTTTATAAAATTGAAAAATATTTTTTCTATAAAATCAATTCATATACTTCCGATTGTAGCAAATATATTTCAAACATTAAAAGGGTTTCAAAATTAGGAAAAAATTAATCCATTTTACGTGAAAAGAAAAAAAATAAAAACACATAAAAATGCATTCGAATGTTTAAAATGTTTGTGTACATTACGTCTGTTTACTGACTTTAAATACGAAAATCTTTGACCACAATACAATTGTAAATGGCATTGCTTCTCGAAAAGCATTTTAAAGGAAAGACTACACGAAATGAATGTCCGAAGGTGACGGATAAGCATGGAGAACTGAAAGCTGAGGGTGAAAGACCAAAATTAGAGGGTCAAAAGATGAGGATAGAGAACATACTTTCACGAGATTATGGTCAAGAGATCAGAGTTTACAGAATAGGGTTGAAGGCCGAGGGTGGAGGACCGAGAGTGGAGGACGGAGCACGCAGGGCGGAGGACGGAGGGCAGACGACGGAGGGCAGACGACGGAGGGCGGAGCACTGAGGATAGAGGATGGAAGGCGGAGAACTCCAGGGTGGAGGGCGAAGGGCGGAGGATGGAGGGCGGTGGATGATGGGTGAAGGGTGGGGGACAGGGGTGGAGAATGGAATGTGGGGAAGAAAAGCAGAGAATGGATTACATAGGACCTCATGGCGGAAGATCAAGGGCGAAGGCCACAGGAGAAGGCGGAGAGCGGAGAATGGACAGTGGGGAAAGAAATTGGAGAGCGAAGGACAGAAGACGTGAGGAAGAGCACGGATGGCGGACGACGGAAGACGGAGGACGGAGGGTCGAGGATGAAGAGTAAGAAAGGAAAATAAGAGAGCGGAGGGCGGATGGCTCAAGGGTGGAGGAGGAATGGGGAAGTGCAGCGGATGGAGGGTGGAGGACGGACGGCGGAGAACGGAAAATGGGGAAGGAAAGCGGACAGTGGAGGAAGGTCGAAGGGTGGAAGCTGAAGGGCGAAAGACGAAGGACGAAGGTTGAAGAGTGAAGAATGGTGGGCGGAGAACGGAATGCGGAGGATAGAGGGTGGAGGACGGAAGATGGCGGTCTGAGGGCAGAGAACGGAGGATTAAGGACAAACTGCGAAGGGTAGATGGAAGATGGATTGTCAGAGGACAGCGGAATATGGAAGGAGAACGGTGATTAAAGCATGGAGGTCGGAGGGAGGACGATAGGGCTGGAGAGGCAATGGCGAAGGCCCTCTTGGTCTCCAGGGTCAACTGTTTCTCATTCTTGCCGTCCCACTCCCTCACGCTCTCCCGCCATGCAAGAAAAATCACTTGCCCAAGTGGGCGTCGGCGAGCGGAGATTAATTGCCTGCGAATTAATTAATCTCCCGCGCCATTAATCTTATTAGCGCAGTGGGTTCCCCCTCTTCACCCCGTCACGCCTTTGCCTCCAACGGCGTTGCTGAACGCATATTCTAATAGTTTTGTTTCTTTTATAATATATGGTCTTTTAATTTATATTAAAATAAATATTGTTATGAAGTGGCTTCTGAATTAAATTTTTTTTAAAACAGAAATAAATTCAAGAAAACGTAATGTAATTTTTTGAAGATTTTTAACATATATCTGTCTACCAGAACATTAGAAAGGAAGTATTCTTCATCTCCTTTTACATTTCATGTAAGAAAATAATAAAAAAACATGACAGTGCATGTACAGCATTGACAAAAACAAATCAGTTTGATAGCGACTTCTCAACTACATTTCAAATCAGCACATGGCTTGGAGACAGACGCATTTCGAATTCCTCAGAACACTGAAATGACATGAAAGTGTTTTTCATGAATTAAACCTTTATGCTTTTCATATTGTTTGTGGTTTTCTTAGAAATAAATTATGTTCACCATTTCTCCAGGTTCATCAATGTAAAATATCATCTCTGCTAAGAGCTAAAAGTTGAGCACAGAACAATGAAACAAAGGCCACGTAAGGATGCAAATTAACTTGTGTTGATATTCATTTCGACAAGTGGGATAAACAATAGACAATTTTTATATATACATTCTGATTGAAACAATCACTTGGTCGAATGTACAGTACAAATTAGATCTCTACAAGATAAATTAAACGCCTACTATGTTCTGACTGCAGAGCTTCGAAACTTCTAAACATTCTGCAATAATTGACAAGAGATTTGAATGACAAACTTATTTGGAGTACATTTGTTTTTATGTTTGCTATTCAAGGGAAAAACATTATGGAGGAGAAATTGCAGAAAAAAATAAGTATTGATTTATTTCATGTTTAAACCACATTAGACGATCTAGTCCCCAATTCAAGTAGGTAAAATTTCATAAATTTCCTTTCTGTATTTTCGAGTTTAACAAATGTTGGTAACCGTTGATCGCAGCACAAGGGAGGAACGCTGTGCCGTACGTCCCATTTTTGCAACGTGCTCTTTATCCCTTAGGGATTGCCGGAGAAAAATGGGGCGGTCTGTGAATTTTAATGAGAAAATTAAGTAAAAGAATTTTAAGTTTACGAAATAAAATACAAGAAATATCTTGGGACTGGAATAAAAGGCGTCATCAGTGATACGTCGGAATTCGTGCCGCTGCTGAAACGAATGCAAATGGATGCAGATCTCTCGAGGCAGCAAAGAACATCGAGAAGAAAGCGAAGGCGAGCAATGAAGAATCAGATAGGAAGGGAGAAAGAAGGGAATAAACAAAGAAACGAATGGTTTAGAGATCTACCGGCAGCACGGCAGTTTCTCCTCCAGGCCTCTCTTAACGTTATCATAATTGCAGCTCTCGTCTGGAACACGATTTCCGATATGCAATTGAGACATCGGATTTCTCATCCACTGAAAAGTGAGGAACATCAGGGAGGAAGGAAAAGCTTACCAAATCGAGTTGAAAGTTTTCATATCTTTTAAGGGGGAAAGAAACTTCTACTACTACTCTAAAAGAAATCTCTTTTATGATTTTAAGATGGTGGCATAAAAGAGGCGTAGTAAAATGATTTTATGAGTGACAAATTGATCTTGAGAAGGTTTTGACTAGCTATAGAAATTGAAATATATACTTTAAAGACACATTCATATTTGCTCCTCTAGGGTACATATTTACTCCTGTAGTCATAAACGAAAACCGTAATATAATGATCAAAGATTTTTTTAAATTAAATTAAATTATTACCTCTACATTTATTACATTTCAATGCACGTATGTAAACAAAATTTTAAATTAATACATGAATTAGTGGCGGAACCAGCCGATTATTTTGGGAGAGACTATTGTAGATTTTTGTTAAATAATAAACATTTTTTTATTATTTGTATATTTTTTGAAGTGTAAAGATCGCATTACACAATATTATTTTTTTTAAATAATTACATAATTCCATCATAAACATTTAAATCAACTCTGCGAAGAAAAGAGAGGTTACAAACGAAAACTCTAGCCCTTTTCTGTTAAGGGGCATTGCCCCCATTCCTTTCTGTGTATCAGCCATTGACTTGAACAGAGAGAACCAATATAATGTACCTTTTATCGTATTCATATGATATATTTATATATCATAATATATACAAAGCTAAAATGACTTCTTTCTGTCCGTTTATCTGAGTCGTAGTCAGAAAACATTAATGGTTGCGCCACCGCTTGTGGTTTACTGATGTAATTCAATAGTGTCACAAAACGCTGATTCATTCGTCTGATAAATGAAACGACAAAGTGACCGTTTCGAAATGATAACCTTTGCCTTTATTCTCAGAAACAACCAGTACATAGAGTAACGGGAAGTGGGAGGACTAATGACGTCATAAGAGATTTTATAAAAGAGGTGGAAACACAATGGAACTTTTTTTCTAGAGGATCTTCAATCCAACGCCCATGAATTCAAATACTGATTCGAGGTACATCATGTGGTAATCATCTCTCACGTATAAATCTGCTCAGGTATGTCGTCTGTCTTCACGTATGTCGTCATCAGCATTTCCATTAGGAAAAGTATTGCGTTCGCTCCCTCAAATCGTAACCCATGCCCGGTTTGACACGTTGACGCCCAAAGCAGGTTAATGGCAAAATATACGCAGCCACTGCCAGAAGTTACCACAGTTACTTTGGTAGTTTCAGGACTCTTCGAGATCAATCATTCTCATACTTAATCAATGTTTTATCAGAAAATCGGAAAAAACGAACAATTAAGTATGAATAATTAAACCGAAATGAACACCACAATTAACAGAGCATTTTCGCTTCCCCGAAGCTTCTCAACGGCACGTGTTTGCGTAGTTACTAGTAGAAGGAGATCAATACCTTTCAGATATCTTGTTGACTATCGATACGTAGGATTTATTTCCCGGGTACGTCAACTGCTGAGCCATTAGTCCCGTAAGTGTAGTGCACAGTTTATCACGGGACGTGGAGGTGACCTTCGCCCGTCGGATGATGGGATCTGCGGCCGACGTACACGTCGACTTGCTGGGATTTTTCTCAATCAGCTAACTCCCACCTGTACGGTGCCGCCCTAGACGGAACAAACTCTGAACTCCCGATGTATGTGGCAGTGTAGTCAGTAAGGGAGTCAGTGTAGTCAGTAAGGGAGTCAGTGTAGTCAGTAAGTGTAAATGTCAGTAAGGGAGATGATAGGACAAGGAAGAAGAAAAGATGGCGCACGGCCCGTTTGTTAGGGTACTGCTCCGGCATTCGCCTGGTGTTGATCGGAGAAACCACGGAAACCTACCGATCATAACATCCGGCCGCTAGAATTCACCTACAAACAGCGGCTGAATTCGACCTATGTATCTAGGGTCGAACGTTCTACCACCGGCGGGACTCTAGTCCTAAGACCTCTCATTCAGTGGCACTGCAGTGATAGGAGTTCATTTCCCGAGTCACTTAACCTGATAGAATCGTGCGAAATATTCTACGAGTAATGTATCTTTCGTTAACTTGAAAATAAAATAATATTATTGTATCAACATAAGAAGCAACGCGCAATTATTTTCTTTTTCATCAACACCAAAGTACTGTGTACAGTCAAAACAGTAATTAAATAAATGAGAAAAATCTTACCTTCCCACCTGTATTAACAAGAATTCTTTGGAACAGCTCGCGACATGAAAAGGAGTAAATACGTAATTCTGCCGGTATCGTGTACCTTTGCGCCATCCTACCACTGATAATAATATTAACAACCCTATAATTACCTGTAAAACAATACTTCCAAATCACGACCACCTCGTTTCGTATACTCTTTGGCCTACTTACAAAGAGATTGCATCAATTTCTTTCCTCATTTATTCGAGTTTTGCGTGTCCTACGCCGTTTGTCAAATGCGAGATATTGTACCTGTTTCTTAACTCCATTTTACTTTTTGTAGATGTTGGTGAACGAAATATGAACTCTTTCCCGCATTGTGGAAAAGAGTTTTGTACTTCATCCCAATGTAGCGGATCTGACAAGGAGGAGCTTAAGTTGTATTCCCTCAATGCCATGTTACAATCTCATTACATTTTTACTAAAATATGACTAATTTGTTGAATTAATACAAATTATTTTTAATTATAAAAATTAAAAAGCTTTTGAGAGAAATGAGGGTAGCGGATCATGCAATGCAACTTCGTACACCAATATCTATTAAAATGTTCAAACATGTTATTAGCAATTGATTGATTGATTAATTAGTTTATCCGAGTGCGTCAACTGCGAAAGTAATTAGACGCGTAAGTGTAGTGCATGCTTTCGATCGAGGGAAGTGGCGATGATCTTCCCCGCTGAATGGCGAGATCCGGCGCCGAACTACACGGCAGCTAGCGGGGTTTCCCCAACCAGGTAACTCCCATCAGCGAAACATTGCTACAATCGGGCCAGACTCTTAGCTCCCGATTGGTGCAGGCGATTCCGGTGCACGTTCCGGCATGTGTGCACGTAAGTGTGCGTAAGTAAGAGGTAAGGTCAGAACAAGGAAGAGGAATCTGCCACGGTCCGTGGCCCATTTGTTTGGGTACAGCTCCGGTATTCGCCGGGTGTCGATCGGAGAATCCAAGGAAAACTGCAGATAAGAGCAGCCAGCTGCTAGAATTCTCTTCCAGAGAGGCCGAACTCGATCTTGTTATTTACTTAGTGTCGAATATCCTTCCACTGTCCGGATTAAACCCTACGTTCCCCAGGTCAGAGGTAATGCAGCGATGCCAATTAATGCCCTAAGTCATCTAAGTCCGTGTGTCAACAATTGGAGCTCTAATGTCTTAGAGATAAATACCAAATACATCGAAAGAAGCGGTAACACTAGTATTTCTCTCACCGGTGGTTCTTTCGTTTTTTGCAGAATTCAGGAAAATGTTCCGGCAAGAATTTTTAAGGCGTCGGATTCCAAGCAACGTCAGAATTTACAATGAAAATTGGTTCATCTCCTGAAAAAACACGGGCGAAATTGGGATACATGGAATTGGTGGGAAAAACAACTCTACAAAGTGCATAATTTTACCAAAAAATGGAGGCTTTTGTCTATAAAAAATGCGCTGAGATGCGTTTATATTGTGAAAGAAGAATACGGCACCTGAACGACTGCGATGGCGGAGGAGGGAGAGAGGTAAGAAAGCGGACTCTGTTTTCCTATCTCTCTACGAGGGTGGGGGCACCCTACCCATTACGAAGGTTAGATGCCTCAACCTATTTACATGCTTCATCCCCCTACCCAGTTTCTGCTTCCCTTTGCCTCCCTACACATGATTACTTAAATGTGGTAAATTATGTGTGGTTACATGCCAATATTTAGTAGTATGTATGTACGCATAGAGGTATACATACATGGGTAAATGTAAGCAATTGCGTAAGAAGGGTAAAATAAGTTTTAATAATAATAATAATAATTATTATTATTATTGTTATTATTATTCATGTTAATTGTTGGGATTGCTAAAGATTCCCTAGATAGAACTTGTATTATATTTGGTTGTGTAATGGAAGATGTAGTTTTTATTGAACTGTAATTCAATTTATTTTTCATTGTGAATTCGTGAGCTTATTGTAACAACCTAGTAACAAACAAACTGTAGCCAAATAAATATTATTACGTATTTATTATTGTCCAATCCTCTATTTGTCTTTATCTTTCTTCTACCACACTTTCCATCTCCGTCCTCATGTCTTTCTCCTGATCACGGACCCAATAATATTCGTTGACATTTTCCACTCACCTCTCCTTCATCCCCGCCTCGCGACTCCTTCTCGTTTCCTCTGAACTCAATTCCTCGCGAGTAAGGGGGGGGTGTTTCGCTTTATTGGTCGCCGCGTGCGCCCTAGTGCCTGAGGCGTAAAGCAGAGGCCGCACCTTCCGACTGGCTTCCAGCACACACACACGCACACACGATCAAAGAGGGCAGCTCACGTGGGGCTGCAGACGTTGAAAGAAACGCCCGTGGGACAACGAACAAGGGTTTTCTCTGCTCGAAATCGTTTTACTGCGTCTCTCTTTCCAGAGCCAACATGACGTCTGATGCTGACTTCACTCCTTACCATTTCCATGCTTTTATGTTCAAAGTATCGGTTATCGATTGCAAAACCATCAAAACTTGAAGAGTTTATTAATCAAAACCCAGTATCTGGGAATTGTAGGAGTTTATTAACCCAGACACAGTAGGTGATCTACAGAGCTTATCTGCAGTATTTCCGACGGCTGGCTCGAACATGTTTTTCTCGAAAGCTGAGAATAGGAGTCTGTTGATCTAAAGCAGAAGGTAATAAACTTCTTTGTAGCAATGTGAAATATAAAATAAATTTGCTGATACACAGGTTCATACACTGAAGGTATTCGAGTAATTCAGTTATTATAGAAAATTCATTTTATTTTTAGTCAAATGGTAATTTCAAAGCATTTTTGACGTTTCCCGAAATTCCTAATTCCCGAAACAAAGAGAAAACTAATTATTAATTCCATTTTTGCATGTGTCACAGAAAAAGGGGGATTTTTCTACAATCAAATTCACTCCCGGCTTCCATTAATATATTTTTCTTCAGAAGTTCAGGGCAAATACAGTAAATAAAAAAAATTATGACGATTGTAACCCTGAAGATAACCTTCATCAGCAGCAATGCGATCGAACGTTGATTTTTCTGTTGGAATTTTACCGACATCCTTAGTAGTAATCGCTTCCTTTTGCAAATGCTAAAGTTGCATCAGCCTTCTCCACATTTGTATCGCAGAGGTCTATAGACGAGAGCGGCTAGTGCCTAAACAGCCGCTCATCAGTGTTTTCCAGAGCCGACTAGTGCCTAAACAGCTTCAGTGTCTGCGGAAGGTAATTTCCCACACTTGAGTAAGTCATTTTTCACAATAACCACTGATGTGTGAATCAAGAGGCAAGGTAATTGCGAGATTAATAAAAAGAAGCTTACAAGAATCACGTGGGTAGGATTTTCTTAATATTCGTACATTTTTTTGTAATCTACGTCTTGAAGCTCCAAGATCTATATATGCCAAGATCTTATGCCATATCTCAAGAGGGAATGAACATTAGAGGAATATACACAACTAGCAGTATCAAGGCTGACTGAATTTAAAAGAATTGTAAACGCTTAGCATAATGCACTTAATTTTGTGTTCAATTCATTCAAGTGGACTTTTGACTGACTTGAAAGACCTACACATTTTGTTACCTTAACATCAGTCAATGGGACACCGTTCATTTTCAATGGATTCCGCGGGTACTGTCCGTGCGACGGCCTCTGCATGTGATGCATTTTCTGTCTTGCTGTCCTTGCTGTTTACATCACAGACGTTGTAACCCAATGAACTTGAACCCGTTTGTTTAATCGAAACTTGGAAAATTACAGAGAGAAGAATGGAAAAACTTGGAATGTATCTTTCAAATAATCTTAGACAAATTGGGACGCGGAGGGTGATTTAGAGGCACGGAACGGGGACTGTGAGCGCGGGATGCGATGAGGCTCGCGGGGTGGGGTGCAAGCGGTTATGCAAATAGTTGACATATCTCATTTCCAAACACCCGGAGTTAGTTGGCGTGACGGAAGGGGTGAGCCGCCTCACTCATTTTCACGCGCAACTGAAGCTCACAGGAAACACGTGGCACGCGCTTCCACAATTTGTGGACTTCCACTTTGCGTTGATCGGAGCTTTTTTTAATAAAGCGGCCCGAATTAATCACCGAGCGTAAAGTTATGGCTATATAGAGCATACTCTACAGCACAGAGTAGCAGGCAAACAAAAGATAATAAATTGTACCATGTCCTACCTAAAGGCTTTAAATACTGTGTCAAGTGACGATGTACATTTTATATGAAAACGTAACAATAAAAAGCGTAAAAACATTGTTGGTTGCTAAACTACTTTCTCGTTTAAAGAATACATCATTTTTACGTCACTGAAATATGTTATTTTAAAAAATTGACTCCTTTTTATTTGTACAACGTATTATCGACCGGCCGTTAAAAGCAACGCATAACGTGCTCATTAGGTCTAATTGAAAAAATATTAAGTGATATTTGTCTAAAAAAATACAATTTATTTTCGAAAATCTCGTATAACATAACCTGGAAAGACGTATTCCCTACTAACCAGCTTTGTATTAGATTTGCAAACAAAACTAATTTTTCCGTATCACTATGACTATTAATGAGGAACATAAAGGATCTCGCAATCCCTGTGAACGTGAAATCTGACAAAACACCTCGACAGAACATTGAGGAGATAAACATGCTGCATTTCCCCTATTGATTGCACGAAACTGCTGTTGGGAAACAATTTACACGGCGAGTTTTCTGCCTCCATAGCCGCAAAATATGAAACAGCGGCCCAGAATTTAAATCGAACATTTGCCGCTGTGAGCGCTGTGCGCGAGGCAGAGATCGTCCACGAACTGGCGAATTATTAGCGCTGTTATTTGGTTTTCGCGTTGCAGGGCGCTAGAAAAGCAAACAGCGGCATCCACACAGCAAATTTCATCAATAATGTACACGCGATTAAAAGGATAAAGGGTGGCTCGTGCACGCCACTCCGAATTCGGCCAGCCATGGCCCACACCGCTGTTCCATGCAAGCGGGTTCATAGAAACATGCAGGTTTCAATAATAACGATACTGTATGCATTCCCCGTGTTTTGCTTCCATTTAGACTCCAGTCTACTGGAATGCACGAAAATCCGCTACATTAAACATGGAAAATACAAACCTTCAGATATCTCTTATAATATTTCAGGTGGTGGAGAGAGGTAGAGGATACTGGATCATCAGATGGATGTTCTGCAGATGTTTTTGTTCTAGTTCGTTACGGAAATAAATATTCATAAATTACTATACAATCAAACACAGATGATCAGTAGGTATTAATGAACCATTAATGGTTTACTAAGTGAATGCAGTCCACTGCTTTCAAAACTACGACTGTCGGCGTCTTTGTAAAAACGTTCCCCGAAGGCTCTCCCCTGCTCCTTCGAGGGAAGTTTTATCAGAGGGGAAGAGCGAGGTATGGCCAAATCTGATCAAACGGGAAACAAGAAGATTTTCCGCATCGCTTTAAGTCTTCTCTAGTAGAAAAAGAGCAAAACTTTTACAACGGTCTTTACAAAATTAGTAATAATTTTACATTTTGGATATTGTTAATTTGTTAATTACGATTTCAAAATTAAAATAAACCACACATGATACTAAACTGGGGATGTCGAAACGCTTTAGTACTTTGGATGTAATAGTTAAGGCAGATTGTGCATTTTCAATAATACTGTGTATTGTTCTTAATTCTATAGTTTGCTTCATGTTTTTTCCCCAAAATTAAATGAAATATTTTACAGGAATACTAATCGTAAATTATATTATTATATTTGCTGTGTGCACAGATCGTGCACGAGACGGCGCGCGCTCTGTATTGAAGTATACGGAGCAACGAGGCACTACCCGCTCCACCGGATATTTAGCCACGAGAGCGAGTCTGGGACAGCTTCCACAACGCACGTCCTAACATTGCCCAACAAAGCCGTGAAATCATCAACAAAATGGGTTGGGAGGACTGCCTTATCTCGCTTACAGCACCCATTTAGCATCATCTAATTTCCATTTGTTTGGTCCACTGAAGGAGGTATTACGTGGGAAGAAGTTCCACGATAACGAGGATGTCAAAATATTTGTGGGAAATGAGTTCAAACACGAAGATAAAGAGTTCCTTGTAGTCTTTATACAAAAACGCTAGTAAGACGTCGGGACAAGTGCATAAATGTTGGTGGGGATTATATTTAAAAGTAGAAAAGTCTTGGTTTGTAAAAATAAACGTTTATTTTTCCAGACCAATTTGTCTCTTTAATTATTGAATGCCCCTCGTAAGTTTAGTACTTCCAAATTATTACCAGCGGGGGATGGAAAATTACTCTCTCTAAATATCAAAGTACAAAATTAGTGTATCCGTATCATCCTCCACTTGGATATAACATTGCCTTTATATTTCTCTACTGTAATAATCTACAATACTATTATTCTAACATTAAAAAAGTAACAAAAACATCTTCAAATGGTGAAACATTTGTAATGAATGATAGATATTACGGGAGAATACAAAAATATATTTAAAAAAATCTCTGTCCAAGTTCACGGCATTGGTGCGATATTCTCCTGGTTTTGATCGGATAAGTAGCATAAAACTAACGCCCAGAGGAGACGGCCGCTAGAATTCTTCTCCAGACAGAGACTGATTTCGAGCTTTAGTTATGGTCCGATTAAAATAAGTTGGTGATTGACGTTGTGCGTCAGAAACTGTTGCTTCATACAAGTGTATGATTTGGTTACTCTAATAAGTATTTATTTCAAGTGTTTAGTTTATATCCCAAGAACACATGTTCAGTGGTACGCAAACTGTCAACGTCGCTCCCTTCCATTCCCAACTGTCAATCACCAACATATTTTAATCGGACTATAGTGTGTAAAATCCGCCACCATTGGGACTCGAACCCTGTGCCGCCTCGGCGGGAATCACTGTAGTGGCAAATATTGTTGGCCTGGGCTAACTCAGCCCGCGGCCGCTCGGAAAAGACTCGCGAGAGGCTGGGCGCGCGACGTGGGAGCTGTAGAGGAGCGCTGAAGACGGGAGCTTGCCGGGGCAGGGCAAATGAAGGAAGGGAAGGCAGGGCTAGAGAAGAGAAAAAGCACTACTTCAAGGAGGGGATGAGGGAGAGTGGGCCTGAAGGAAGGGTGGATGCGCTCGTGCAATTTGCGAGAGCCTTCGGGATGAAAGGGGGAAGACCTGGTATCCTGTGGCCCTCTCCGGGCTTGCGAGGCGCAATGGTGCTCAACCTTCGAAGCTCTAACCCTCAACATGCGAGCGAAATCCCCATGGGAGCACACATGAGAATTTCGTAAGTGGAGATTTTGAATCCAAGACTAGTTCATAGGATCTTACATTTCCCCGGGGTTTTTAAAACATTTATTATAGAGATATTGACTGGCGTATCAAAGTAAATCCTAATATACTGTGGTGCAACATTTTCTCGATAATGAAGAGAAATATAAATGGCAGTGATGTGACCGGGATAGCGTTTCCTGCCAAGGTGCCGTAATCCACAAAATGTTCCAAAAAAGATGCCAGGTCGTTACACAGTCCAGAGTCTAAGTCCAAATACCAAATACGAATTCCAATAACTTGCAGGGTCGAACGCAATGTGTACCAGGATAGTCAAGTCTTTCCGGTGCGGGTGCAGTTCTCACAAGTGCCGGCCCGCCCGGCGGCTGCCCGCCCGGTCCCCGCCCATGGAAGGGCGCGGGGGGGGGGAGGGGGGCGCGCGCTACCCCTCCATCCCCGCCGCAGCCACCGCCCCGGCGCTGCCGTGGCGCGCCTTCCCGCCGTGACGTGGCGCCGCCTAGGGTATGAGTGGCGGTGGGCGTCCCTATGTTCTAACCGCCACTACAGGCAGTTTCTCAGAGAGAGAGAGAGAGAGAGAGAGAGAGAGAGAGAATGAGTGAAGTCCTACTTATAGGCCTTTTTTTCCAAACGTACTAACCAAATGTACTTGCTCGGATATATGAGGGGAAAAGTACAGCTTTTAGTTGAGAGATATAAAGGATTTACTTTGATCTAATTTTAAACCACACACGACAGGAAAGTATCAAAATCACTCTGAAGAAGAACTTCTCAGCGTTTCTTCCTCTTCTCAATCGTCCCAATCTTATAACGCTCATGCGGCGAGAAGAAGAGTTTTTAGACGATATTTATGAGACGGAGAAAGGAATTTCTCCCTTGATTGAACTGCCACCTAGCGATGACTTTTTCAATTGCGATGCAATGCCCAGTAATTCACGATTCAAGGTCAGAGGCTGCCGCACGACGATATCTTGCAATGTGTGCCGGTGGAAGCTCGAGTGAAGTGGCTCCCTGAACTCAGTGTTTTCTCTTATCTCATCACAAGCCAACGCATGTGATTTAATTTGTCTTATGTTTCATTCACAGTATTTTATGCTTCTTTGTACGTTGAAAATGTCCACGAGCCGTCCGTTAGTTCTGGTGTGCTTCTCGGACAGACAGCGCGCGCACTCATCCCTCGGTTTTGCTGCTGAGTGCTGCCGTCTCTAAATGGTAATATCTTAACCCATTTGTACGCGGTGCTCCAAAAACGGAACAGTCAACTCTGGTGTTTCTTTTTATTCTCATATGTCTTAAATTGCAAATTTAATACTGGCATGAGCATTAATTACGAACCATAAGCAGATTTGTGAATCCATGAATACTAGATGTCCGTGCAGCATCGTGCATTTCTGATCAGAACCTTTTCATGACTTACGACGGTTTTAATCTTCTTCCAAAACCCTGCTTAGCTGTAAAATACTTCTGGTCAAACGATAGTTGGTGTGTACCAAAGTTGTCGAGGCACAAGCAGATAAGGTCTAAAGTAACAGGTAAGGTATTTCTTACAGGAGAAAAGGATAATTTAATCAAGGATTGCCGTTTGGAGAAATCTAGTTGTATAATTTAGCAACATAAAATAATTTAGTATAAAAAAAATTCAAAATCATTCTACCAGATAGCTCCAACAGTGACCATGCACACACGTACATTAAGGCATTAAGAGCGCGCAATAATGATAAGCGTGCCACCACATTAACTCAGCCAATATGGTAAAGCGTTAGCGAGAGGATCACAGGTCCTGTTTGATAGCAAAGTAGCTTCTGGAGTGTTAACATCTCTACTGGCCTTCCGCTGCTACTCTTTTGGCAGTATCTAGTACAGAGTATCTTCCTAGAGATATTTTAGATTAATAACGCAAGAAAAAGACAATAGTTGACTCTGGTAGAAAGGCATCCGAAGACCTCTTCTGTAAGACGGAGACCATCTTTATTGGTATTTTTCCTGTCACAGGATTGGAATCCGCCGAAATTCGAAGAGTATCATACTTAATATATTCAAGAATAATAAAGCAACGAGAAGATCTTGGCTCTCTTTGGTAGCTCGGCATTTGAGAATCAGGTTTACAGGAAGGCTAACATTTTCCATGACCTCTCCCCATTTCCGTTTGGAAGTCTCTTGCGCAGAATATCGGAATATCGACAGCGGTGGACCCGGGCGGGCGACTAGCGGTCGCAACAATCGATAGGCGACAGCGACCGCCTGTGCACCCGGCTGACCGCTCCGCCCCCTCCCTCCCCCCTCAGCGCCGGCGTCAGATTAATGCTCCTCCGGCTCATCCGTCTTGCACATCCAGGCGAGCAGGTGGCTGCCCAGGGCTGCGAAGGGCAGGGCCGGCCGAAGCGCGGAAAAGTCGGAGGGGGCAGGGGAAGGGCAGAGGCGGGAAGGGGGGGATGGAGCTGCAGGAGCGAGAAGGGCAGGGCGGGAAGTGCCATGCGGGACGAGCAGGGCAGGATGGGCGGGGTGGGCCGGGTGAGGAAGATAGGCGAGGTGGGCGGGGCAGGTGGGGTGATCGTGGCCGTAGGTGCGTGCTGATAGGTTTGGGCGGGGTGGCCGGGGCGGGAAAGGGACGGGACAAGAGACGGGACGGGACACGAGGACGGGACGGGTCAAGCGGGCTGGCGGGCGGGACGGTGGCGGGCGAGCGACGGTGGGACTGTGGACGGGCGGACGTGGGAGGATGGGCGGGCGGGCGGACGGTGGGAGGATGGGCGGGCGGGACGGGCGGGGAGGGCGGGGCGGGCGTGGGCGGGCGGTTGGCGGGCGGGGCTTGGCGGGGCGGACGTGGCGGGACGGGGTGGCGGGCGGGTGGCGGGCGGGTTGGCGGGCGGGGGGCGGGCGGGGCGGGTTGGCGGGCGGGATGGGCGAAAAGGGAGGCCTAAAGGAGGAGGGCGGCCTTTCTCGAGTGGGTCGGTAACGCGAAATATAGGGTGGTGGCGAAGCCCGAAGCAGAGGCAATTTGCTTGGACGGAGGTGGCAGTGACCGAAGCAGAGGAGGAAAATGCGGCAATGTCCAATTGAAGGTTGCGATGGGTCGGTGGAGCTCGACGGGTGCGGAAGTGGGCTGGAGATGACTCGCAGATGTTGGATCGAGATGCGTTGAACCACATTCTTACTCGGTAAGGTTTTGCGTGGCTGCCGCAAGGGGCGAAGAGGCACCCTCTGCGTGGCCGACAGCACAGGAACTGAAATGAGCGGTCACTTGTTCAGGTTAACTACACTTAAATAACTATCACTGTAAATAGTTTATTCTTTCCTAGGGCTTTTCCCAGCTGACAGCCGGTTACCTTTTACGTCCTGGTGGGACGCATATTCGACTATATACTAGACACTAACACACATTGCGGGCTCCTCTCGTCTGGGGTCAGCACAACTCGAGGTTCTCCAAGACAAGACAAACACGAGAGATAGGGAACAAACAACCATGTCCAAGGCGGGACTCGAACACGCAACCCTTCGGACGGGAGCGCTGAGTCGGATATACGCTCTTGGCCACCTCTGCCATCCAGGTCGGCTAATTCTAAATATTTTCTAAATATTATTCTTATAATATGTTACGTTGTGCATGCTGGTTAATCCTCATAACTGATAAAATAGTTAATTAGAAACAGAGAAATGAAAAATGTATTATATACTCATAAATTTCATGAGGAAATTTAGGGTGTTGTGGTGACGGTTGTTATTGAGTGAGAGATACTTAAGTCAAGTTCAGCAAAGGTCGTTGTCGCCCAGTCTCTCATTAGGTATGTAACTCCGCATTGAAAAACTGTAAAACACATTGCGAATTCACATAACCCCTGATATTTATTTTAAAACACTGCGAGAAAAAAAACTACTTGGGTGACGTGGAACGAAGGAAAGGCTGCAGAAAGAATATTAAATAAAAGTTCAGTTTGTTTTCATGGATATGTCTTTAGTCTTAGCGAAAAAGGATGAGATTAACACATAGTACAAATTCGATATTAATGCTCTCTTCTTAGTGTTAATGTTAATTAATGTTAAATTCCCTTCATCGTGAACAAATAAAATGTATTCAGTGCTAAAGTTATAAGGATCTTAAATATCTCTGAGGATGCTCTCCTTTCGGCTCTGATGGATCTCACGCACCGATGTTGTGGCGAGAGTTGTCAATCCCTCCGCAATTTCCCCCGGCCAGGCTCTCACTGACCACCAAAGTTGCAAAAAGTGGAACCCATGGCGTCCCGGTGCGACCACCGTCACTAGATACTGGGCTGAAACCTCAACATTTTCTCATTTTCTTCTCGTCATTATTGTCCAGAAGTTAGCACATAGGAAACAGTTGAACGGTTCCTAGGAGTTGTCCGCATTCTCTGTCTTTCTTTACACCAATGCTTCCGGTGTTTCATCTCACTGTTTGTTGCCTACTTCCTTCATTTGCCCATCGGTAGGGGACATATGACGAGGCCTCTGCGGGCGTACTGGTGGCAGGGGGGCGTACTGGGACCGCCCCAAGGGAATGCACTTTGCACCCGGGGGGAGGGTTCCGGACAAAGCCACATTGTTGCGCGTAATTGCATGACGAGGGCCACTGCACCAGCAATTGGTTTATCTTCCGGCGCGGAGCGTTCTGTCCGTCAGCCCGAAGGCGCCCTGGCGAGCGGGGCGGGGGAGGCGTCGGCGGAACCCGCTGTCCCCGGGAGCACGACGCAGCGTGGCTGTGACACGGACAAGGACAACCCCCCGCAGGGAGCTCCATCCCTGTCGAACACGCTTTGGTCTCTCAGCAGGAGCCTGGAGCTTAGGGTTTGAAACACGACGGGGCGGATGTTTCACACAACCTATGTGCATCGAATTCAATCGCTGTATTTCTTCACGGGAGAATCACGGGAGAATTCTTCCAACTTTACACAAGTTCTTTCCTACTCAAAGAAAGAAAGCTCTCGAAAATCAATATCTTTGTTTATATTTGTGGTGGTCGCCCGCGTGCCTTTAAAAGAACCGCCGCAGGGAACACAGCGGCAGGACGGCGGCGCTCCCAGAAAGTATGGTCATTGCCCGAGAGAGGTAGCACGGGTCTGAGCTGGTACAACCGTCACGCCTTAGGCCGTGTCCTGCGTGAGCTTCCACAAGCGATAGCTTGTGTCCGTGTCCTTGCTTCCGTGTCCTTCCACAAGCGATAGCTTGCGTCAGCGACAGTTGCGATGCCGCGCGACAGAGCGCGTGGTCTTCTAAGGTAGGCGTCAGGAAGTTGCGACAGAGACAGTCGCGATGTTTCAAAGGAAACATTCAAGGTTTTTGTTATGTTCAACAAATTCTCCACAGATATTCACTCTGCCAGTTAGTAATGTGTTTAATTCATTCTCAACAGAAGTCTGCGAAGTAAGGCAGACTTTCTGCAATGATTTCAACCGTCCTGGCGGTTTGGTTACAATAGAAACCTCACTTTTATTTATTTATTTGTGAAAAAACAGTAAAAACTGTATATGACGTGTGGGAAAAGACATTTATCTGCGCACACTTTCTTGAGGGCCAGAAGTTTAAAAAAAAGGAAAATAGAAAACGAAAAAATGAATTTAGAAAATAATTATTTTAGAAAAATAAAAATATTTGAAAAATGTTTGTTCCCGAGTTATAGAAAATCAATTTCAACTGTAAATGAACTACGAGCAAAAGGAGTGCTCAACAAAACGTGCGCACTAGTGAAGCTGCATTTACGTCCAGAAGCAAAACAAGAGGCTATCTCAGCATTTGTTCAATGGCTCAGGGAAACTGGACAAAAACCTGATCGAGATGGGGGTCATTGACCCGGAAGCTGAAATACATTACTTGTTACAGGCGTATTCAATATTTTTTTAAATGTATACAATACAAACGTAAACTAATTCATTATATATCATTGTTTTGTTACAATAAACATTATTTTCTTTTTCACGATCAGTATAGTCTCTAATTGTCTAGAAAATTCTTCATTCACTTCATTTACTTCTACAAGGATACTAGTATACTATAATGCATTGTGATGTATGTACTACGCAATATAATTAACGTCTGACAAACTTAATGAAATTAATATTAATTAACATAATTTAATAAACAAATAAGTACATAAATTTATTTGTTATTTTCAGTGAATCCGTCACTTCCACAATTCGCCACTTACAAATCTCTTGTCTCACGATTTCCGTCTATTTTTCACTTCTTCAATTAAACATTCCGTTATGTCGTTATTTGGCATCTTTGAAATTGGAAATTGAAGACCAAAACAGCGAAGCCATACACGCAACACAGCGAGGAGCGGCGACAAGCAGCGACAAGATACAAACACGTTTGAATCTCGGACGTCGTCGCTTGTAGCGCTTTCGTTGCTTCGCCGCGATGGCGCTGACGCAGGACAGGTAGATAAGCTTCCGAGTGTTTGAAATTTTTCGTTTGAAGGTGTCGCTGTCGCAAGATGTAGCTCACGCAGGACAACGCCTTATACTGCGATTTCTCTAACTGCATCCCTCAAGGCCACTCAAATCCCATCTTCGCGATGGAATATTTCACGGCATTTCGCGTCTTTCTCGGTCTTGCCGGTAGAAGGCGCATGATCACAAGCATTGCTTTATACGGTCGCGATCGTGCGAAATCTAGCGGAACGACTGAGAAAGTTGCGAAATGCCGTGACATATTCCATCGCGAAGATGGGATTTGAGTGGCCTTGAGGGACGCAGTTAGAGAAATCGCAGTGTAGTCGACGCCCCAAGGCGCGCCCCTACGGCCGGGCCGCATGTTTTGAATTCGCACTAGACTTGTGCATGGCACTTATTTTAGTTCTCCCGGATTGAACAATGAGACGGCGCACGAAACACAAGCGACACATCTCTCTGAAACGCATGCTCTTTGAAGAGGCAGACAGACAAATAGCTGTGGATAGCTGATTTTCTTATCAATTTGTCTTTATATTTTAATGCGATTATCTGTTGTATTAGTGCTTGCATTTTCTTCGTTTTATAAACGACGATTCTCGTGTACCAAATTCACGAGTAATTCGTCGAACATTATTATTTTATTCCCCTTGCCAAGTTTCAAGTCACAAGAAAAATGGCCCAAATTCTTTGAATCCACTATTCGCATCAAAATCGTTCGAAAACAAGTTCACTTCTAATACATAACAGTAATGAATTGGCATCACCACAAACTACCAGAACCCAATCTGAAATCAACCTTTAATTTGCTTCTCGCGGATTTTGTTGTGCATTTGTTTCTTTCGTGCTGCTTTCTGATTGGTCTTCGGGGTAATTCCGACGTAAACTTAAAAGCTTAGTGTTTAAGAACTCTTAAGATCGTGATCGTGAAAAAGAAAAATAATGTTTAATGCAACAAAACAAAGATATATAATGAATTAGTTTACGTTTGCATTGTATACATTTTTAAAAAAATATTTAATACGTTTGTAACAAGTAATGTACTTCAGCTTCCGGGTCAATGACCCCCATCTCGATCAAGTTTTTGTCCAGTTTCCTTGATCCATTAAGCAAATGCTGAGATGGCCCCTTGTTTTGCTTCTGGACGTAAATGTAGCTTCACTGTGCGCACGTTTTGTTGAGCACTCCTTTTGCTTGTAGTTCATTTACAGTTGAAATTGATTTTCTATAACTCGGGACAAAACATTTTTCAAATACTTTTATTTTTTTTCTAAAATAATTATTTTCTAAATTCATTTTTTCGTTGTTTTTTTTTAATTCTGGCCCTCAAGAAAATGTGCGTAGATACATTTTTCCCCACACGTCATATACAGTTTTTACTGTTTTTTGACAAATAAATAATAAAAAAGTTCACGGATTTACGCCTGCGGCTACGTCAAGACATTGTGAGTCGCCTCGTTTAGGCCTCATGCACAATGCAAACTTAAACGTAACGAAACGATGTAAACTTAGCCGCAAAATTTTCCACGTAAAAACAAGCGTTTACAATGGCTAACGTAAGCTGGAACGTAAGTTTCACCTGAACCAATCAGAATTCAACGTACTGAAACTTGAACGATACGTCTCTAACATTGTGAAAAGATCTTTCCTCCATGGTTTATAGCTTTTTCTTCGACATTCCTATCGATTTTTCTATATATACATGCGAGTATATGTCGTAGTAATGCTTACATTTCCTTTATCATATAAACAAGAATTCTCTTGTAGCAAATTCACGAGTAATTCGTCGAACATAATTAGTTTATTCGCCATCTTAAGTTAAAGTCACAATAAAAATTGTCGAAATATTTACACTGAATTCACCACACGCATAAAAAGCGTTCGTAAACTAGTTCTCTACATTACAGTGACATAACCCCAAGCTACCTGAACACAATCTGAAATCGAACTTCCATGCTGCTCTCTGATTGGTCTTCCGTAGAATTCCGATGTAAACTTAACGTAAAGGCTTGGAGCTTGCGAACTCTTAAGTTTGACGGTCTTATGTCTACGGTTACGTCAATGCATTGTGAATCGGTCCTCGCTTAATAACTCATTTCTAGGTTTTGCGGCTACGTTATGTTTACGTTTAAGTTTGAATTTGAATGAGGCCTAAGGAAAGAGTTTCAAAGGGATTAACGTAAACGAATAACTCCACAGCCCTCTGACTTCGAGAGCTAAAACCTTTCTGATAGACACCATGAAACAAATTGACGAAATACACTCTGATCATCACTCAGAGCGAGAGGAGGTGAGAGATCCCTCTCTTCCATTGACCGATTAGGCGTTTGCGGATCGTTTTACAGCAGGAAGCCTACGCGAGATTTTAGGCAGCGACGAAAACAGCGCCCCTGGGATTTCCCTCTGCAAGGAGAGAAGCCATTAGAAGTTGAGTCAACGCTCAGGGGATCTCACCTAAAGACAAGTGCGGCCGTTCTGGAGATAAACAGCTAGTTACGGTAATTGTCTGTAAACACCATCTTTAACAATGCCCCAAGCACTCAGCAGAAGGTGGGCTTGTGACGTACTAAAGGGCATAATGATAATAGCAAGGGAATAAAGTTTAAAATTCGTATGACTTTTATGCTGTATTTTAAAATGTAGTCCCTAGTTTTTTAACAGTAAAGCTGAGTTAGCGAAGGATTTTATGAGAATACGGCAATGCGGAAGGATCCCTGATATTTGGGCCGTCGCCTACCATTGTGTATTATTTCAAATGACTGCGCCGTGCTACGCACGCAAACTGCACGCGCAGTTGGGCTTAGAACCACGCTTTTTAGGGGAACTGGAAACATTCTAGACTTCCGTCGAATGGCAATAACGCGCTCTTTGCTTTCAAGGAATTAATATTTCAGACAAAAGCTGTGCCCGGCGGACGCCGAAGTTTCTAAGATTTCTCTCTCTGCCGCCATCGAGACGTGCTCTGCATGTTAAGTAGATGTTTCTGCTCATTCGGCGTCGAAGGAAACATTTTGCCCATTCAGAGGCTGAACGCCCTCCATTTTCACCCTCCGCCATTTTCCAAATGAGACCTTATCTCCGCACAGAGGCCTGAGAGTGAACCATTTCCGTTGAAGCAATATTTTACGTATCAGGGCATGTGATTTTTTTTTTCAAATATAAATTATAATTTCATTTATGTACAAAAAGAAAACAGAAAAACGTATAATGTAACGAATAATTTAAGTACAGCAGCCAATTGGAAGAAATATTCCATCAATGAATAAAAACACGTAATGAAAAAAGATATCCGATATTTAAAAATATCATCAGAGTGTTAGGACTAATATCCTCGACTGCAGGATTTGTATTAAAGAAAAATAATGATTTGCTTTATAATAATCTGAAAACCAAATTTACTAATAATTTAATTACAGGAAAACTATAAGAAACCAATAGAAGACGATTTATGTAGAGACTTTTTAATTATCAATGGGTTGTATAATATGGCATTAAACTTCAACGAAATAAATTTTCATGAGAAACATGTTATGACCGGCTAGAAAAGTCATTTTGGTTCTAAGAGAATTTGAACGTGGATTTTTAGAGTGCCTTGCGTGATATGAGAGAGTACGGATGAGAGAGAGATAGAGAGAGACGGTACAGAGGCAACGACAGACAAAGAGATGGACCGAGGCATACGGACAAAGACAATAAACAGAGACAGATATACACAGGGAGAAACCAATAGGCAGAGACACAAAGAGGAACTCTGTTGGAGGAAGAGCGCTTGAGAAACAAGGGGAAAGGGATGGGGATTAGGGGTGGGGAACAGAGAAAGCTTAGCTAGGCAGGCGAATTAAAGCGCCCGGAATCAGCCCAAGGGGAGCCACCATGATGTGTTTCCCCACCGCTGGTCCATTAAGTCGGCGCGCTCATAGGCTGGGGCGGGAGGACGAGGAGGAGGAATGAGGGGGAAGAGTGGGGAGCGGAGGGAAGTGAAAGCGCTGCCGTGCGAGATGTGGAGTCTCTTCATCAACAAAATGTGCGTTTATGTCTTGTTCACGCACTAATTTAAGATTATCATATTTTAGAACATCGATTCTGACTTACTTCTCTTTAAAGGATTAATATTTACAGATTATATTTTTATTCAATATATGTAAAATGAACAAACACTCAGACGACAAAAAAAGCATTACTAATAGCGCTAGAACAGGGTTTTCCAACTGTCGGCCCGTGGTGCCGCATGCGGCCTGCTGGATCTTTTTGTGCAGCCCGCGAATTTTCTTTTCATTTTTGAAGGCTAATAGTTTATTTAACTTAAGACCTTAAATTATGAAAAACATTATTGGTTAAAGCGCATTAACGTTGTTAATTTCGATTTTGATCTTTTGGTAGGCACCAACGTCGATATCTAAATAGTTTGAGATCTAACAAGTAGTTTTATTAAGAAATGCACTGTGACATTGTGTTGATTTTTTAAATATCCAGCCCCCTTGGTCATCAGCATCCCCTTCCCAGAACACATCAGAACACAGACAATGAAGGTGAACATGTGTCTGTCAGTCCACACCCGAAATGCGCGCATCGGTTGTCACTCTCGTCGATCGCCTTCTACTGCCCATCAGCACCGCAAGTGGCTCCCTCCGTCTCCGCAGCCACTCGGCCATTCGCCGCACGCGGAGCTCGAACGCGGCGCTTCCCGGCGGGAAACAAACGAGCGGCGCAGGGCGAGGCGGTGTTGAGCGAGCTGGCGCGGCGCGAGGTGGCGTAGCGCGGGGCGACGGCGCGGGGCGGGGTGTCGGGAGCAGCGGGGGACGGTAGCGCGGGACGGTGGCGCGGGACGGAGGCGCGGGCCGGTGGCGCGGGCCGGTGGCGCGGGCCGGTGGCGCGGGACGGTGGCGCGGGACGCGCGGGGCGGCGCGGGGCGGCGCGGGGCGGCGCGGGGCGGCGCGGGGCGGCGCGGGGCGGCGCGGGGCGGCGCGGGGCGGCGCGGGGCGGCGCGGGGCGGCGCGGGGCGGCGCGGGGGCGGCGCGGGGCGGCGCGGGGCGGCGCGGGGCGGCGCGGGGCGGCGCGGGGCGGCGCGGGGCGGCGCGGGGCGGCGCGGGGCGGCGCGGGGCGGCGCGGGGCGGCGCGGGGCGGCGCGGGGCGTGGCGGTGCGAGGCGAGGGCGGAGTCGATTTGTGGGCGAGAGTGAGCCGACCGGCGCAGTGTGGCGCGCGGAGATTAATCGCCCCCCGCCGCCCCGGGAGGCGTTTCTCAGGCCCCGAATCTCGGCGCGCGCCGCCCCGCCCCCTTGCCCCCGCCATGCGGAACGCGGCCGGGCGGCGCAGGGGCTGCAGGTAGGTGCTCACGCGTTGCACCGAGGTTGCGGCTTCGAATCTCACGCATGACTTGGGTGTTATTAGTTGTGATTGTGGCATTAGGGCAGACCCGGGCCTCTTTCTAATAATAATAATAATATTAATATTAATAATAATAATATTAATATAATAATAAATAATAATAATAATATATAATAATAATAATAATAATAATAATAATAATAATAATAATAATAATAATTGATTGATTGATTCGTGTTTCCGGGCGCGTCAACTACTTAGGTCATTAGTCCCGGAAGTGTAGTGAGTGCTTTTTCTCGGCAGGTGGCGATGATGTTTTCCCCGCCGGATGGCGAGATCTGGCGCCGACCTACCGTCGACTAGCGGGGTTTTCCCCTTCAACCCGTTATCTTCCACCAGCGGGGCACCGCCCCAGCTGTAAGCTCCCGACCGGTCTCCCGGCATGTGTGGTAGTGTAGTGCATGTTAGTGTAAGTGTGTGTAAGAGGATAGAATAGGACAAGGAAGAGGAAGGAAAGATCGCGCGCGGTCCATGGCCCGTTTGTTACGGTACTGCTCCGGCATTCGCCTGGTGTTGATCGGAGAAACCACGGAAAACTACCAGACGCTAGAATTCTCCTCCAGACAGCTGAATTAGACCTTGCTGACAAACTAGTGTCGAAAATCGTGCCGGACTCGAACCTAGGACCTCCTGGTCAGAGGGACTGCAGTGACATCAGGTTGATGCACTGAGCCATCTCTTCCGGTAATAATAATAATGGTAATAATAATAATAATAATAATAATAATAATAATGATTTAAATAATTCAATTTGAGGCTACTTTTATCTCTTACCCTTTCATTATCTCCTGGCTTTACTCGTCTTTATTGATTGATAATTGTGGATTCCGAACAAGTCAACTGCTTTAGTAACTAGTGCCGCGAGTGAAGTGCACGCCCGGGTGAGGGCAGGTTCTTACCTCGCAGAAACGATACATCTAACACCGACCTACACGCTAGGTTGCCAGGGACCCAAACCACGTGACTTCCCGAACAGGCACCGAGCCAGCTTTATCAATCTCGAAGCTTCTGACAGGTCTGCCGACATAAGTGGTAGAGTAGTAAAAGTAATCAGCGTGAGTTGGTGGACACGACATGAATGAGCAAGTAATGATCGCGCGATTACCTGGCCTGGTTGTTGTTGTACAGCTCCACCATTTCTCTGGTACTGTACTTACCATAGAAAACTGCCGACCAAAGCAGTCAGCTGCCATAATTGCCCTCTAGATAGCGGGGGAATACGCCCTAGTTACTTAACAAGTATCAAAAATCTTCCACGGTCGGGAATCAAATCTTTCCTGGCCAGAAACGCAGTAGTTTACCTGTTAGTAATGGCACAGACGACTGTACTCCTAGTTAACACGTGTGTATCGACTTCCGGTAACGGTGTAACATTACTAATTTCGACCCAAAACTACAATCTACAGAAGTATTTCCTCTCAACCCATTAGAGCCCATTTTTACAAAACTGGAACAGTCAATTTCTTGTTTTTTTTATCTCAAATATTATTTTATGAATTTTATCTCAACTAATGGTGACATCCTAAATTAAAAATTAAGCCAGTTTTTTTTATTATGTCTGATTGCCAGATGTTGACATAGCCGAACATACGCTCCTGGCCAAGATGTTTTCATGATTTACGTCAGTTCGAATCTTCATTTAAAACTGTCTTTGGCTGCTATATGTCTCCGGTTAAGTCGAAGGGTGAGGCCAGTGTAAAGCAAACGGTGGTCCGCAAAGAAAGTCCATTGATTTAGATGCTTTAGATGTTTGTCAAAATAATATCTTCTCGCGACCCCGATCCCTCGCCCGCCTCCATAGCACTTTACCGCATCTACATCAGAGATACATTACGTAGCAAGCGCACATCCTGTGATTCACAACGCCCCACGCGAATCTATCGGAGACGCGCCTGATTCATAATTCATACCTTACGCTGTAATAGAGGATTTACAGGGGCAGCCACTACCTTGCGTTACAGACCCTGACTCCGTAACCCCTACACGGCGAGGAAGACGAATTGCGGGGGGAAATTCGCGACGAGAATATTTACGCCGACCGCTAATGGCGACGTCGTTGTAGGCTTCGTCTCCCCTCATTGGTTCAGGGCGTTGACATCCGGCGACAAAATGTCATCAGGCTGCAGATGAGGGTATTTTCTCTGGCCGAGGTTGAGTAGGCTAAACGGCAGACATACATTAAGAGGAGGCCACGATATTGCGACTTCTCATTGTTACAGATGATGTACAAGTCACGTTATTGTAAGAATGCTTTTATTAAAATTTAAAATATGACACTAATAAATGAGCTCAACAAATTATAAATCATAAAATGTTATTTCAACAGTCTTAGCTGCTATTCAAGAGAATGAAATAATTATTTTTATTAAAAAAATTTCCAAAATAAAAAATTCAACCCCGGTAGAAATAATTTTGTTTACCGAAATTTCACACGTTTCCACCAAACTGAACAACTTCACTCACGTTTGGAGGAATTCCGTAACATCATTTATGTCCCGGAAACGTTTTTCAGTGTAATTTCTTTCCAAACTCGATGTTAGGCTTCTCTTGGTATTATGGAAATGTATGACACGAATATTTTGTTGAACAATAATTAGAAAGTGGCTTTCTGGGATGGATCGTTAACGACCCAGTTTAGACATATTAGTGAGAGAAATATTTTACATTTTATTTTTTTATAGTTCATAAATATAGATTTCTAATTTTGTTTTTACTTAGCGCTTCGGCCCGTGTACGGGCCATTTTCTACCATCAGCGTCCCGGCCTCGAAGCCATGGGTTAAGGCGGGTACGTGTGGTTAACACAAAGACATCTTCATGCATCATTCTGGTCTTCTCAGCCTGAGAAGTAAATTTTCTTATCGTCACACCAGAACATATACTGGATTATTGCAAGGAAAATGCACACTGTAATCTTGCCGACCAGGAATCGAACCCGGGGTCGTGTCATGGAAAGCAAGCACAATGATTCGTTAAGTTAAACCGCCAGAACTCATTTCTAATACAAAAAAAATGTATTAGATTATTATATTTTTAGTGAATAACTCGACGTCTCTCAGATATATCCCCTATCCACAGAACATACTAATGTCTAAAAATTATGAAGAGAATTTTATTCACGTAGACATACTGTGTACAGAAGATGCATTCCGAGAGATCCCTAATTATTCACTGTTTGCGATACACAAAGTAAAACCCGCATTAAACATTAGAACAACTTCCAGAGTGTCTCGCAAACTAAAGCTGTTCCTAAGAACCACAAAGAAACTTAACGATCAGTGAAAAAAAATCAAGAGTTCTGCCATGATACGAAAGACCGTTCCATTGTTCGACTTCGAATCACTTCACGTAGAGATGCGTTTTCCTCCCCTTCTCTTCATACACCCCTCCCCGCCTTCGCCCCCACGCTGGCTCCTCCACCCCCACCTCCACTCTGCGGTCGCAATCGGCAAATCAGGCGCTGCCGGGCCCTCACTTCCCGAATTACTCGTAAAAACGGGATTTCGCGCGTTAGCGGGCATCGGATTTCCTTGGACCTCTTCCACATTTTTCGCAAAACTTTTCAATTCATTACATTACGGCCCCAATAAACCCTTCTCATCCATTTAGGGAGCCATAAGAAATTTTATTCCTTTCCGCCTTAGTGGTTTACGCGCAGACTAAGAGAAATTACAGCCGCGAGTTGCTGCTCCCAATGGGACATAACTAGTATTTTCGGGGCGTCGATTGGAGTCGAATGTCGACATGCGGTTCTGGGCGACACCCCGAACGGATTATTAATCCCCGCGGGGACTTTTATGCCTCTGTGCCAACACGGCGCCGGTGGCGGATGAAAAAATATTTCCCAGAGTTATTACATCTAAATCACATTTATTCAGAAGACATGGCGATTCTCTTTAACCCTTGGCGCTTCGACTCGTGGGTTAGCATTTAGCTTCAAACCTCAAATGACATTTGATAAATGAGCATTTTTTAAAACATACGTTCATTCATAAAATGAGGTCCTAAAGCGCAAGTGATATAAACTCGGTTGAAACTCAGAGTAATGCTTTGAATTTCATTTTATGGGAAATATATAATAATTCTATTCGAGTAATAATAATAAAGGGACAATAAATTAGCTATAATTATGGCAACGCACATTGAACACGATATTTTTGAAAATATTTCTTTGGAAAATAATATTAAAAATTCGAATTACTACATGTTCCATAGTCCAACATTTTTTGTGATCAATACAGGAAATCAAAGATGAAATAAGAACGCAATAAAGACTATAATATTTTGAACTAGTGTTATCTTGACAGCACATACTTTTTCGCATTATTTATAAATTTGATAATTTCAAAAATTCATCGAAAGTGAGTCCTGCGCCATTCTTTGAAGCGTTCATTCTTCTAAAGAGGAAAAACTTGAAGATAAAATTTGGAGCGTTATTTGAGTTGTTTTATAAATTTCATAATTTAAAGTACATATTACGCTAAAATTACCCATTTTTTCAAAAAATTGGTTTTTCATTCAATTATTTTTTTTAAATTGGGCACAAATCACTGATTCCGGCTGTACCAAGTGTTGTAGAAAGTAATTTACTATTTATAGGGAAGTAAAGTTATCCCCTTTTTCATTGGCCGACAATAACAGTTTTTCTGTAAAATATTCGCCATTTTCGGGCGCACGATTACAATACTTTCTCTTCTTACATTCGTAAAGGCCAGAAAGCAGCAGAAAAATGTACGAAGGACATGTCCAACAAGGCAACTAAATAAACGCAGAAATAGGTAAAATACAAATACACTGAATAAAATGATCTAAGTGTGCAATGATGTGAGATTGCAGTGATGTGTGTTTGCCACAAAATAGTTTTCTCTGCGTTTAGATCATCAATTGCTGTGTATTGCATAGCAAGGGGTAGGAACAAAAGGCGTGGATTAACTCAGTGACCGCACGCCGCGTCACATTTTCTTCGTAGCGAAATTTGTAAGAAGGGATCGTAAGCATTTGGAAGAGAAGCGGCCACGGGCATGAAGGATTCCTCAAAAGATATTGAGCAAGTTTGAAAATTATAAACAAATCAGGGTTTTTGATTTTCGGTCTAGTGTGCACATTAAATACTTTTCTGTTGTAACTTTTATATAGTTCGTCCTTTTGTGTGATGTAATTACAAGGGTCCAGTTAGTTTAGAATGAAGTGAGATGTGAAAGTTCACATATAGCCACAAATTGTTAATCAGTTATTATATTTTGTAATAATAATATTTTATTTAATACATAAAATGAATTTTGATCGAATAATAGGTTTGTCAGTTTAATTTTTTCCAAGCGTTGCAACCCCTGATTTTGGTTTTCATCAGGTGTAGACTAAATATGATATAAAAATAACTATTATAAAATTATGACAATTACAAAAATTTGTAATAACAAACTACTTTTAAAAACCTATAAAATATTATGAAATTAAATAATACAAATACCTTTTCATTTTAGTGCACTGTAGTATTTTATTATATACATAATACAATTTAGACAACCTGAGTAGTTTAAACGTAAATAAACAAGGTGATACAAAAACTTTCGGTATCAAAGGAAGAGTCAGAATTTTATATTTATTAGATCCACAAATATACAAAACAATACCTAAGGAATATGCTGCAGTCTGGCATTAGTGATACATGAAGTTATGATTGTGGGTGCAGGGTGTGGAGGTGGTGGGCTGAAGACTGAGGTGAGGGTGGGGAAACATGAAGTATGTAGGCGGAAGTTGCGAATGTGCTATTACCTTCAGAACTCAAGCCTTTTCTGACCTAAATTAATGGTATTGGCGGATGGCTGCTGATAATAGTAATGATAAGAAGATTTATGTCATGATGTAACAATGGTGAGAAAGAAATAGGAGAAAACGGAAGAACCCTGATACAACCTGCCATCAACCAGTTTTGTTTACTACAATTACACATGGTCGAACCATAACTTAACTCCAGTATCCAGATATAAAATTTGACAACTGCACCACATGACGCTCCGACAGGTGTGATTGGCTACAAGGGCTGGGACGGAGAGAGCTGAGATGAGGCGTGGGAGGGGAGACGGAAAGGGGCACGGTAGTGACGGCGGCAGTCGGCGCTGATTAAAGCGAATGAAGATACCCACGCAGACACGAAAACGCGTTCCTTGTCAGTATTAAAGCGAATATTTTAACGTCGAGCAACGCGAGAGAAGGGTGTGGGGTAGCAGGTGGTGGTGGGAGGGGGAATGGGAACGGCAGTGGTGGGTGCGCGGAGTGCGGGGGTGGTACCGGGTGCGTTAAGAGTGGTGGGCGCGAAGTAGGGGAAAGGGGACAACGAGTCGTCAACGGAAGCATCGAAGGCAGCGGGGGCGGTGCGGGCGGTGAGGGCGGTGCAGATGTTTGGGTTCAACGGTGGTAAGGGGAGCGGCGGAGGGCGAGGGGACAGCGGTGGCGGTGCAGGCGTTGGGGGCGGCAGGGTTTGACGGAGTGAGACGGCGGAAGGGACAGCAGGGCGGCGGGGACAGAGGGGGTGGCGGAGGCGGCGGGGGTGGCGCAGGCGCTGGGGGCGACGGAGTTCGATAAGGGTGAGGGGGCGGCTTGTACGGCGGGGGCGGCTTGTACGGCGGGGGCGGCTTGTATGGCGGGGGCGGCTTGTACGGTGAGGACGGCGGGGACGGCGGGGCAGAGGAGACGGCGGGGATGGCGGGGACGGCGGGGGCGGCGGGCGCGGCGGGGGCGGAGGGGGCGGCGGGAGCGGCGGGGGCGGCTTGTACGGCGGGGACGGCGGGGACGGCGGGGACGGCGGGGACGGCGGGGACGGCGGGGACGGCGGGGACGGCGGGGACGGCGGGGACGGCGGGGACGGCGGGGACGGCGGGGACGGGGGGGCGGCGGGGGCCGAGGGGACGGCGGGGATGGTGGGGAAGGCGGGGACGGCGGGGGCGGTGGGGGCGGCGGGCGCGGCGGGGGCGGCGGGGCGGCGGGGGGGGCGGGGGCGGGGGCGGCGGAGGCGGAGGGCGGAGGGTGGTGGGCGCGGGAGGCGGGGGAGGTCTGGTCGTTCGTAGGGGCGGGGAGGTGGCAGGTAGAGCGCGTTCCACACGTTAAACTTTCATGAGCTCGCAGCGTGAGACGGCGTCTTAACGTGGATCGCTGAGCGCTTGAATTCATTACGGTGTTTATCTGGCGCGGAGCTGCTTTTGTCTGCCGCTGCTGTATTTGTGAGGAGGTATTAACGCTGGAATGTGGATGGTGGTCAGGCGAGATGAAGCTCCTCGGCGGATGTTCTCATTGTATGCTAACGTGGGGTTTGAACGCGTCCTTCGTTAATTCAAAATTTCATCATCTTGTGCAATCAACATTACTTGAGTGAACGATACTAATGATATGTAGGAAAGTGTGAATTACACAATGTATTGAATATGTATAACTGAGTAATATTGTACAAATAACAAGAAATTATAGTAAAAATCTCTTTATGTATTGTGTTGTTTTACTGTCCCTGTATATAACTTTGATAATATTCTTGACGGAATTCAATAAAATATTTCTCTAGAATAAAATATTGCGTGGGAGCGCCGTTCTTAAACTTCGATTTTAATATAACATATGTGTAATATTTGTGTGACCATTTTACACGAAATGAAACTTCATGGAGAAGACGGATGTATATTTTAAAACGAATGTATTATTGTGATATTTTGATATTAGGAGCCAAGATAATTCGAATTTTCTCAATTTATAAAGGATATTGTGGTTAAGTTGTTTGTTTTGATCAAGTTTTACATACCGTATCCTAATGATAAATATCCTGGTATACTGCGAAATCATTCACTTAAAGTTAGATTTTTATGTATTTCCAACAGGAACTTTTAATACCTGTTGAAAATCTTCTGTTCTTCAATTTTGTCAATGGAAATGTGAAGAAAATTAGGGTCGAGTTCTGAAATGAAAGCGTTAAATTTTACAATTAAGGAATGCGCTACATTCTTATAATGTGAGACTTTAGTTTGTCAGCGTCCGAATGAAAAAGTAGTGTCTCAAACTCCTAAAGAATTGGAGAACAATTTTTCATTTTGTGCATTTAATTTTTTAAAATTCATAATCTGCTTTCTAACAAAAATTGTAATGGTTTTATTAATGGATGTATGTTCCTAAAAATATTCATTTAACAAAATATTTTATATGCATTTTTATCTGTATACATGTCACAATTATGTAAAATAAAGGCCTAAAAACGGTTAATTTCTTTCATTCATGATATATTTGCAACATATTTATTCCCCAAAACACAAATTATTTAATAGAAAAAAGTTACATGCAAAACATTTTTAATTTTGCAATTTTTCTGTTTAATAATTTTTGTTTCCAAGAAAATATACTATAAATAAATGTATCAAATATGAACAGTTTTGTCTATTTTTCACGTCTTTACCTTAAAAAATTGTTATTACGACGAGAAAAATGTTTCTTGACAAGTTATGACTAATACAATTATATACAGTATTGTGAAAATAGCATTAGCGCTTTCTCTTTGAAACGGCCTGACCTGGCAACGTTGTGCATTGCGCCTGGCGAATAACCACGCAAAGGCTTTCGATTCCAGAGCCCCCTGATTACCTCTACGGTCGTTTGTTTGATTCGTTTAATTTAACTTTATGGCCTCTCGGAGCAGTTTATGAATCCGCGCAGCCGTTGATTGCATTATTCTGCCTCCGCGCGCTCCACAGATTCCGGGCACAGGGAAACCATCAAAGCGACGCGCGCAGGCGACAGAGGACGCGCAGCGGCCCGGATGTGGGGACGTGTTTCGCTGATGGCTAAACTGTGTTTAAAAGCACGAAGTTAAAGTATAAATTCCAATATTCTTTCGCCTCCTTTGATCAGTTAAAATCAAAATTTAGTAAATTGGCATCTGTTTCTTAATACTATTGGATGATTGATTAGCGTTTCAGTGGGCGTAAAGTTAAGGTCGTTTGTCCCGCAATTTTTAATCGCGGGAGATGGTGGATTAATACGCGTTATGGAACACAAGTGTTGTAATCCATTGTGAACTATTAACAATAATAATCCGTTTTGTAATGTAATTAATATCGAAAATAATAATTGTTCTAATAATTCATGGTTGCCTTTTAACTACTTGTACTACCAACATCATTCAGTCATCATTTGAAAAATTGATAATCAAATTTAAAAGAAAAATATACTACATTAAAATTTTTACAGAGGAGTTCAAACATATGATGTATTTTGTAAATAAACGTATGATCAACAACGATACTGTAACCGTAGGTGGCATATTTTATTTATCTATGTTATTCATGTAATACGAAGTGCATTACTCGTTATATTTACAAGCTCAATATTGTGTGCTGATTTTCAGTTCTTCCAATTCCCTGCATGCTCGTAAAACATACCATACGATATTCTTATCGTAATATTTTTGCACTGCTCGATCAGTTATCTAACCCCCGATGAAAAGACAGTTCAAGGGATGAAGTGTGGAGGCGGCGGGATAAGGTGGTGAGAGGAAAGGAGGAGGTAAGGGGTTCCGGACGTCCTAAAGCGTCCGCCTCGCGAACTTTGTCATCGCTGTCCTCAGGCCGACTTCGTGTGCGGGAGGACGCTATGCTTGGTAAAGCAGGTAGTCGGGGGCACTCCGCAGACGTGTGGACACCAAGAACATTGGGGTCGTCAAGAAGCATTTTGGTTGATTATGTAGTGTTTCTGGTCAGACCAACTACTGTGCGGATTCGATGGTATAACGGTCAGCGTATCGGGCTGTTGTACCCAAGATTGCGGGTTCAAATGGATTGGCTGTGGATTTTTAGGGCAAAAATATCCTTCGTACGTCTTCCTTCTGAGGGGAAGTAAATCCGGCTGTCCCATGTAGTATATTTACTGCATATAAAAGATCCTCAAGCATCTGGGCTAAATTCAAATCCCCTGTTTCGTCACCCGAGATGATACCTTATTTCACCGCTAGGTGAAAGGGGCGTTGCAAAATTTGCGTGGTCAGACGGAAGAGCGGGCCAGATCGCCCGAGTCTCGCCACGTACAATAACTATAACTAACTGTTGTACACGGCGGGACGCTGCCCAAACCAGAACTTCTTTAAGCTCCCGACTAGTTTCGTTAAATATGTGGTAGTGTAGTGCATGGAAGAGTTTGTTTTAAGACACGGAGGGAGTTAAGCCACCCCATGAGCAAATTGAGGAAATATTGAAACTGAAAGTAATAAGAGTAATCAGCATTACTTCAAAGAACTTGATTTCTTGCAAAATAAACTATTTTTACAAAATAGACCTAATATAATTGCGAGGGAAATAGGTAATACAATGATGAAAATAATGTTAAATTTGAACAATTCTTTCCAAATGTATTACAAATTCTTTACAAATGTGTTCCGATGCTGATGGAGCATCCATGGGGTACATATGAACCGTTGAGATCAAAAGTGGTATAAGTCAAATTTTCGTAGTTTTGAATTACGTGCATTGGTAGATGGTTTGAAGATTGTTCCATCAAGGGCAAAAATGGTGCGAGTCAAACTTCAATACTTCTTAGCTAGAGGTCAGCACAACGCAGAAGTAGCCAACAAGTTGCACACACCGCTGCATGCAATTGTAGTGTACTGTCACAGAAACAACAGCTTCCAGGAGCTCCCAGGAAATAACTTCTAGTTTATCTGCACCCATCACAAAAGAAACATCTCGAAAGCAACTACCATTTTCATCTCTTTTAGTGATAAATGCACAGATCAAAATCGAAATTTCAAAATTGCTCTTAGTTGGTTGTAAATCGTGATAAAGCCCTATTTTTTCATTACATTACTATCTCAGACAAAAATTGTGCATACCAATTGTTTGAATGTAAGTCATAGTTTTCAAAAAAGGTATGTTCAGAAGTGGTTAAAGACAACAAAATAGTTAATTACTTAATTAATGGCAATATTTCAATCCAAAACACCTATAGTAAGTTAAAAGAATTTCTCCTTAGCACGTTCATATCACTTAATATCATTTATTTCTAAACATTATAATTTTACAGCGTTTTTTATCTACACGCCATTTCACGGAAAGTATGTTTTTTTACTTACATTACTTTTGCTCTCAACGGTTCTTATATGCTAAAATTACGCAATAACTGTATGGAACAAAGTAGAACTTCTACAAGTTCTGCTTGAACTTTTTTTTTTTGCTGTCCATTATGAACACAACTTTCGCGTAGAGGAATCGCTTCGAGGCATAACAGCCTTATTTTTACGGTAAATGAGAATTCGAAACTTCTGTGAGCGTTGCACAGCAGTCGGGACTCACTAAGTCTCTCACTATAGAGACATCTTAGAAGTAATTTCTTGCTGACACTGTCCAACCCAACTACAAACACAAACAAATGTAACAATTGTAACGTAACATTCATCAATATTCCACCCGCTTTTGGAAGTAAATTCTCGCAATGACAGGAGGTCTTCGGTGGCGCGCCAAGAAGGCTGCCCGGAAGCGCGGGAACTGCCCTGCGAGGCGTGTGCCGTCTGCAGCGACGAAAGGGCAAGGGGCAAGGGCGGGGCCAGGCGCGCATGTTTCGAAACTGCAACTTCCAATCGCCAGATGTTGCGCTGTTGTGGAGGGCGGCGATGGGCGGCGATGAGCGGCGGAGGGCGGCGGAAGGTGGCAGAGGAGGACGGAGGGTGGTGGAGGGCAGTGGGGGCGGTGGGGGCGGTGGGGGCGGTGGGGGCGGTGGGCGGCGGTGGGCGGCGGTGGGCGGCGAAGAACGGCAGAGTGCGGTGGAGGGCGGCGGAAGGAGGGCGGTGGGCGGCGGAGGGCAGTCGAGGGTGGTGGAGGGCGGCGGAAGGCCGCGGAGGGCGGTGGAAGGAGGGCGGAGGGCGGCGGAGAGCGGCGGAGAGCGGCGGAGGGCGGTGGAGGGCGGCGGAGGGCGGCGGAGGGCGGCAGAGGGCGGCAGAGGGCGGCAGAGGGCGGCGGAGGGCGGCGGAAGGAGGGCGGTGGGCGGCGGTGGGCGGCGGAGGGTGGCGGAGGGCGGCGGAGGCCGGCGGTGAAGGGTGACGGAGGACGGCAGAGGGTGGTGGAGGGCGGCGAAAGGCCGCGGAGGGCGGCGGAAGGAGGGCGGTGGGCGGCGGAGGGCGGCGGAGGGCGGCGGAAGGAGGGCGGTGGGTGGCGGAGGGTGGTGGAGGGCGGCGGAGGGCGGTGGAAGGAGGGCGGTGGGCGGCGGAGGGCGGCGGAAGGAGGGCGGTGGGCGGCGGAGGGTGGCGGAGGGCGGCGGAGGGCGTCGGAGGGCGTCGGAGGGCGGCGGAGGGCGGCGGAGGGCGGCCGAAGGATGGCGGTGGGCGGCGGAGGGCGGCGGAGGGCGGTGGAAGGAGGGCGGTGGGCGGCGGAGGGCGGCGGAAGGAGGGCGGTGGGCGGCGGAGGGTGGCGGAGGGCGGCGGAGGCCGGCGGTGAAGGGTGGCGGAGGACGGCAGAGGGGTGGTGGAGGGCGGCGGAGGGCGGCGGAGAGCGATGGAACGGTGGCGAGGGCGGCAAAGAGCAGCATTGGGCGGCGAGGGCGGCAGAGGGTGAAGGCGGGCGACGGAGGGTAGTCGAAGTCAGAGCGAGGGGGGAGCGGCAATCAATCAACGCAGCGAGAAGGACAAGTTGGTCGCGAGTTGCTCTCGGCCGCAGCAGCTCCTATTGTGTCCCGAGGGGCTGTGAAGGGGTTTTCGACAGACACATCGAGTTCGTCTTCAAACAGCAAGAGCTTCGAGGCTTCGGAGGGAAGGCGGGGAGGAGAGGAGGCGGGCAACTTTCCGCAAGGCCTCTGCCTGCTGCATGTCTCCCCACAAGAAGAGCGATATGATGACTTGTGCTCGACTCGATTGATCGATCTTTCACTAACTACTTTGAATTAAACATTCAGAGAGAGAGAGAGAAAGAAAGAGGATGATAAAAGGACAGAAAATATGAAAAAATATGGGAAAAGCCCTTTCGCTTACGGTAGTCTTCGGATAAAATGTACTGGAGGTTCTAAAACAGCTCAGTATTGTGGCCTTCGATTTGTAAGTTTCTATTCGACTTCGTAGACAAATATTTAGAAGTTTGGAGGTAACGAAAAATAATAAAAAAGTTATGAAATTTTGTTTCCAAATTTCAGATATCGTAAGGAAAATCACACCTGGTCTACAATTTTACTTGCTCGTTACGGAGTAGACAGTATAACTTATGTAATGCTGAATGGAAAACGGCGAATTTTTCGCAGAAAAACTCTTATTTCAGCGACCTGGTATTGAAAAAGTGGAAAAATCCAATTGTTAAATTAAGAAAAAAATAATCTATCACGTTGTGTAGCCAGAATCCATGTTTTGTGGATCCTTGATACCGAAAGTCGATTGGCGGCAAAACGTCTCTGTCCAGTCTGTCTGTGAACAACGCTAACGGCTAAACCGTTCAGACGATATTCTCCGGAAATTGATATTCTCCTATCGCTCTGGCTGATCTCGTGGCCATAGAATTTGAAATCGATGGGTACTTTACATAAAGCCCCTGGGACCCTTTCCAAATTTTCAAAAACTATCTCCATGCTTTTGATAAAATTTTGTTGTTGAATAGTCTGAAGAATGTTTAAGAGAATGGTGCAGGTCTCATTTTCGTTGAAAACACTGATTTTTCGAAAATTGTAAAAATTCCCATTTTTTGGATTCTTCCTACAATTAAATATGAAAGGTAGAGATTTTCCCCTTAATGATATCTGTTCATTAAAGATAGATTTTAAAACAAGGCCATGTACAATGTTTCGAAAATTTGAGTACTTTTCGCGTAATTTTGCGTGAAAATACGGGCAAAAACGTGCTGTTTTAGTACCACTTGTTTATACGTGTCCGTTGTTCCATTCGAGCAAGCGTTAACCGAATAAATAATTTTACCGAATAAATAATTCAAAGAATAATAGATTATTCAAAGAATAATAACCGAATAAATAATTCCAAGAAACGTTTTAGAAAAATATAATTTTTCAAGAAATATTGAAAAAGTTCGAGAGACTTCATAACAAAGCCATTTTTGAAAAAGTATTTTTATATCAATTGCATTAACTTTAAGCAGAAATTAAACGAAAACTACTCGTTTTTTTTTCAAGAAATTGTACTACACCTTTTTTAGACATGACATTTTATAATAAATTTTACTTCAATAAAAGTCTCCATCTTCATTATATACTTTTTCGTTATCAGGGCTCCACAATATAATTTTTTTTCGTCGAAATGTCGATTTTTGCCGCAGCATTACAATACTTTCTCTTTACTATGTAAACGTAATAAGGGTATTAATTAAAAATTATTTGATGCGGTATGTCTGGAAACGTAAGGGAACTTCAAAGTGATGGTTCTTAGCAGATTGATGTGTGGAACTGGATTTTGCTTTTACATACACGATCGTATTACAAGGCTGTATGTCGTGTGCCTTGGTTTCAGGTCGTTAGATCAACGGACAAAAGGTCTAATACTCATTTGGTCTAATGAACAGGACGTCTATTGTAAACCAGGTCTAATGCGACATGAAGTCTACGCGACGAAGGGTCTAATACCAAAAGAGGTCTACAATTAGAAGGTTCAATTAATAAGGTTTAATGGACATAAACACCGAAGTTCTAATAGATATACAAAGGTGAAATAGCAAAGTTTATATTTCTTCATTTTTAAACGCCTGAAAATCAGAAGTCTATATTTTAACAACCACAATTAAATTTTCAAAATGTTCGAATAGTAACAAATTGCCAAAATTATAAAGATCATGTTGATATCGACTTACACCTTTGAGCTAGAGACTGAATATTGTAACACCTGTATAATTTTATTTACATTACGTACTTCTTGTATTAAAGTGCATCATTCCAGTAGTGATTTCATTTCAGACTGTAACATATTGACGTATTGATTTCTGAATCTTATTTTGTTGCGTTCGTCTGTTACAGCATAATAGATTCTATATTCGTGGTCGATAGACCGAAGTTAATTAGATATTTTTGACAATTACACCAAATATTATTAGACATTTTTACAAAATTAGACCAAATTTCAATAGGTGTGTTTTCAGTACACCTTCTGATAATACTACTTTAAAAATTAGCCCTTGTGTTATTAAACCTAATATCTTTAGACCTAACGACATCTAACCCATACCTTTCTTTGGTAACATTTCCCTCTTCGAATCTTAGTTTTTTCCATTCTGTTTTCGATTGCAATAATTCAGAAACCTCATCGCAACGGTTATTTACGGACCCCTGAGACACGGAACCTATCACTAAGTGCGACAGTTTGTCTCTTCGCAGAGAATTTCCACGCCACGCTGAAAGTTAAATTCTCAGGAGACTTTGAACGTAGCGTACTACGGTGCCGCATGCGACTGCCCGATCACTGCGCGTGCCTTCTAAACGCAACAGGTTACGAGCGAAATGAAATGTGACAGCTCAGTGACAACGCGATTAAATGAACAAGCGGGATAAAAATGGTAAGCGAGTTTTTTTTAGAACAGTGAGCCATTTTGGGGAGAAAGTTTGGCGGCGTGATCGAGGTTGTCTACAACGATTATGTAACGCGTTCTACGAAACGTTTTCTGTCACCTTCATGTAAAAAATATGTCATGTACGACTTCATGAGAGGAATCTTCAGGGCGAGTTAAGGCAAGGAACCCCAGCTTGCTTTAGTGGGTGAAGAGGAAAGAGGTAGGAGAGAAAACATTTGATTTGGCTTATTTTTGTCAAACAAACATTAAAAACTCTATGTGATGTATAGGGGAGAAGGTTATCTGTACACGCTTTTAACGAATGATCGATTAACGAATGGTCGAAGCAATAAAGGCCTAGCCAGAATTAAACTCACTCTGAAGTGTACTAAACCGTGATAATTGGAAAAAAGATTCTAAAGACTTTCACAGGATGTAAATAAAACTACTTCTCTCCTAGATCAAGTTTATTTTATATATTGCATTCTACTGTTCACATTTACTTTTGTAAGAAGAGAAAGTATTGTAATGGTATGCCTAAAATGTCGAAATGTTGACAGAAAAACCTTTATTGACGGGTTCTGTTAAGGAAAAGAGGATAAATCTCGTTTCAATTTGCAGTATGTTACTTCTAGTAACACCTGGTGTAGTCATAATCCATGTTTTGTGGGTTCTTGATTTCGAAAATCGAAAACTTCTATCTGTCCGTCAGTCCGTCAGTCCGTCAGTCCGTCAGTCTGTCAGTCTGTCAGTCTGTCAGTCTGTCAGTCCGTCAGTCCGTCAGTCCGTCAGTCCATCAGTCCATCAGTACATCAGTCCGTCCATCCGTCCGTCCTTCCGTCCGACCTTCCGTCCATATGTCTGTGGTCAATGTTAGCACCTAGAGAGTTCAGTTGATTTTCCCCAACTCTGATAGTACTTGATTGAAATGAACTCGAGGCCCTCTGAATTTAAAACCAGATCAATGGTTGTCAGGCATCATTTGCAAGACAATTGAAAAAATCGACAAAACGTGGCTGCGTTCTATTTATTTGACTGGACAGTTGCAATGGGAGCTGGGACGACATGAGGCGCAGAGAAGCGGGGGATGGGTGTAAACACGACAGGGGGAAGGGAGGGGAGGAAAAACATAGACGTGAACGGTTGTAAAATTTGAATATTTATTCTTAATGTGCACCGACACAAGAAATTTCTATTTACAAATTTACAATGGCTTTTCTCACCGACCGTTACTAGAAGAAAAGTTTTACTGGTCACCAAGACCACTTGCCTAATGTCACGACGCCTGCGCGCCGGCTTCCTCCCATTGCCTCCGTAGCCAGCACATCGGCGTGCCTCGAGCCGCACCACCCACGACGACCTACGGACGAGCCCCAGAACACAAGAAGAAAGTTTTCCCGTCAGAGCCGTCTTTTATACCTTCGGCCAGCCTGCCGGCCAGAATCTACACGGGGTTCCCAAACTTGCCTCCATGGCAGCGCACGGGGTTCACCAACTTGCCCCCATGGCAGCGCACGACCGGCTGTTTCCTCGTCGCCAAAATATAGCCTTGTCTTGCGAAGCGTCCCTTCAGCACGCGCCCGCAACTATTTCCCATGTGGATTTCGACACACTGAAATGCACGCCTAATTTGCTATAAGGCGACTGTTATGACGCCACACTTTCTGCTGATGATCCGTCGCGTCCTATCAGGTGATCTTCTGCGACCCAAAGCAATGTATTTATGCAGTTTATTCTTAACTCTTCTCACGAGGCATTGAGAGGCACGTCGGAGAGGATACAATGCGTGCAACTCCGAAAAATATGCACTGCGATGCATCATCAGTGAATCGAACAAAACAAAAACTTTCAATGTCCAGGGTCTCAATTTTTGAGGAAGTAAAAAAAACTCATTTACTTCGAAAGGTTTTATATTTATTAACAGCTAAAAAACCTGATGTTTATTTACACCTTCTTTATGTAATCCTTATAGTATATTTGGTTTAGAATTTATGTAAATTAAGGGAAGCTGGAGGGGGTTCACGCCTCGAAGAAAATCGAATTTTGTTTTTTTGATTTAAAAAAATAATTTAATTATTGCTCTTCAAAATGCAATTTACATATCTGGTTTACGCGCTCTATAAATTGAGATATCGTTATTTTTATAAACGTATGCTCCGACTGTGGATGTGGTTCGACAATCTGACTTTCAAGATACGGTGTTCGATAGGTGTTTTATATTTATTATGATTCTTCTGAAGGGTTCGAATGGATGGGGGAATTTAACCCATAATGTACAGGTGTTCCTGTACTGAAATTTGAATGCATTAGCAACAATTAATTGCGTATGGGGAATAGAGAAAATTCAAATAAACCATTGCTACTACAAAACTAAGTGATAAGAAAACTACGAGGTAAGATGTCGATTCACTGATAAAACAATTAATAGGTTGCACAATTGTTATGGTTATGTTGTAAGACAAAATACTGTCTGCTGAAGACGCGAATAGGGCAGTATGGGCTATGTTCTTCTACGTGGCATATGAACAGCCAACCATAGCGCTCGTGCATTGTTGGCGAATCCGTGTGAGTCCAGTCATTGTTGGAGCTTCCTAGTTACATGTTTTTGTAATTTTTAGTACTAATCCATTGTTGTACTGCTAATTTGAACTAATAGAGCACTACGAAGTGCCAAAAGTTGGATATATGATCTTCTTCTGGTTATGAAACTTTAACATTCATTTCCCGAAAGTTTCAGAATTTCATGTTTGAGGAATATTTTCTCAGAAACTATAAACAGTAGATCACTGAGACTTTTTGACAATATTGCTAGCTCTATTTTAATTATTTTTGTAATAAACAGTAAAAATTTATTGCACGAGTCAAAAGTTATAAAATAAAACTTTTTCTTTAAAAAAATAGTGTCCTATTTTTAAAAAAATTGTATAACTAATACCAATCACTACTTATTTACAAAGCATCATGACTTGCTTTAAAAACACTCATAGAAAACGTTGTAAAAATTTCAGAAGCATACGCTTAGTAGTTTCTGCGAAAATGTTGCTTAAATTTGCTAAAATTAACATGGGGAAGATAGGCCACTCCGGCTCCCCTTAAATTTGCGGACTTCGAACCTTTTAGTATGGCATTGAGGTTTCAGTATTGAAGTACGCATATTTTAAAGAATTAATTATACTTTTTGAGAAAATCAAAGTAATCAAATGGAAAAGAAAGAAATAATTATTCTAAAAAATGTTGTCAAGTTCCCTAACTATTTGAAAATTAATTATGTTTTACAAAGAAAAGTTCCATTCCTTTTCATGTCACTGCTCTTCCACATTCACAGCACTTTTTCTTACAACCATAGTCTAACCTACAACTAGTGCAGGATCAAACTATCCTTTATAGTTTACATATTCTGCTCCTTTAATTCTAGCCGTCTTGATTTTACTCTTTTTCCACTCACTTTCATTTTTTCTCGTTATGCCCTGAAATCTGTTCTTCCATACTCTTACTGTTGAAATACCACGCAAAATGGATAAATTTCAACTTTGATTGCGAACTGAAATTTCAAAAATACGCATTTTAAACTCAACCTGATTTACAACGAAAGAAAACAATGAAAATGACAATAATTAAGTTGATACAACAATGAAATAAAGGCAAATAGAGAAAAGGAAAAATGAACGTCAAAGATCATATCACATTGTTATCTGCGTAAACTCCACCAACCGAGCAAATAAAAAGATTCTCAGTCCCGGAAATTGAACGCTTTTGCTTGCTACTAAGAGTAGAAGATCTCCTTACAGACATCACAGAGGCTCGAAACACAAATATTTATGCATGAAATGATGTGTTTATGTACTAGGAATCGTTTCCCGTCATAAACTCAAAACCCTAAAGACTGTGACAACGATTGTTTCCTCCGATTCAAGTGAAAGATTCTGACCTCCTTATTCCTATGATCCTATTCACCATGAAACCACTCAGAGTAGAGGCAATTAGTTTAATAAATTTTAAAAAAACATATTTTTTATTATACTTCGTATAATAAATATTATATTTATTTTATTTCATATTTGCGTGATTTGCAACTCCTTCTGTGGAGCACGTGAGAAATGGCGGAGAAAAAGCAGGGTTACTTGACGTCCTCTTGTCTGTGAAGTGGTAGTTTATCTGTACCCAACTAGATTATTTTAACAGGAAATCCAAAAACAAATGTTTGTAGCTTTTCTGAAAATAAATTAAATTGGGATTTTAATAAAATAATAAAAAACTACTTTTTAATGTTACAGAAGTCTGTATCTCTGAAACTATACCAACCGCCGCTAGCTGTCACCCTTATCCCTAGAAGTTGCAATATATATGGATTAAATTTGTAATTACAAAGCCATCAGCAACAGTGGAAGAGATAGATCACGTTTTTATAGTCTTTTGCATTTGTATTTTAGCGTTGCATTTGTGAATAATGTTCCATGGAACACTGCTGTATTTCAAGTTTGAATTCCACAATGACTGCTTCTCATGCATTAAAATTACTAGGATAGTTTATAGAATAGTTCTACAACTCAAATGGTTCCATCGCTTTCTAAAATAATGCACAAATTCGGGTTTATTTATTAAAACTTATTTTAATAAAAAAGGCAAAGAGCAATGTGTATTTTTGGGTGGATAATTTGGAAGGCAACATTGCTAAACCTCGATTACTGGTAAGCAAAGTTGTAAAATTGAACTACGCTACCTTCATCAAAAGACGTTTTTAGGATTGTATTCCAGAGTAGCGAAGGAATAGGCAAGCCCGATATCTGTCCTCGGAGAAATTGGAGGAACCGTGAAGCTGATAAGCAGAGCGGGTCTGCATCATAAAGGCGCAACAGTGCAGCTTACGGAGACTGCAGCCCCTGCAAAACTCGCAGCTCCTCTTATACTAGAGGCGAATATACGTCCATGGCTCGCTCCGGACCTTCTGTTACAGTGGCTTCCTTTTATAAGAGGAGAGCCATTTTCAAATGCCCCTACCACAACAGTAATTAAAGGAGTGGGGGTAGGTATTCCGGGGCTCAAGAAAACGAGAGTGTTAAGTACCTGACTACTGCGCAGTAGCAAAGTCGACGCAATGAGGCAAAAAGGAAATTTGTTGTCGTTTGCAATAAACGACAGAGATGGGAACACCGTTGTCGCACTTCTGACGGGCGTCCACAGTAACGGTCCGGCACGAAGTGATGGCTTCAGTCTGCTTTCGTAACTGCCAAGCAATGCTCTCTTCGTCTCTCCCTTCGCGCACAGTATTTTGCCATTCCGCTTCTTTCGTTCTCGTCATATATCAACGAGATTTATGAACCCGTTCTTTCCAGGTCAAGAGATTTTCCAAAGCATTTCCTCGTTTGTGAACCCTACGCGGATATCGATTTTAAATGTTGCAAATATTTCATCGCGTCCCTTCATTTTGTTATCGTTCATCTTGAGTGTTTCATAAAAAGTTGGAGGCTTCCAAAATTATATTTTATAGCAATTTGTGTTCACAGCAATGTATGTTCAACATTCGTACACTTCGTTTCTTTTCGTATAAATAAGAGAGATCGATATAGTAATGCCAATTGCTTGATTTAGAAATCAAGATGAAAATATTAGCTGCGAAATTCCATTGTTAAAATACGACTACAAATAAGAGACTACTTCAAGAAGTAGAATGAATATTTACCACACGTAATCAGACGTACATTGATGTTTGGAATTTGGTGTAAATTTACCGTGTTAATAAAAAAGGGTCAATTTGGATATTTTTTCACATATAACTCACCTTTCACCATTAATAGTTGTATTTAAAAATACCCCAATTTCTTTTCTTAAGTTGTAAAGGGAGCAACACAGCCAAAAAGGGCAGCGCCGAATTTGAGGATGCGGGCTCTAAGTGGAGTAAAAGGCTTTCTAAAGCGATAGTTCGACTCAATTATCGACACATCCACAATTATTGTCCATCCACCACCAACCACTCTGCATGAACACATTTGCCATCATTCATATGGATTAAATAATTACACACAGCCACTGCTATCGCCTGATATTATCAGTGTAGATCTAAGAAATTAAACTTCCTATATGGCCGACACTGGCTGAATGAATATGGCAATCATAATCATAATCAATATTCTAATGTTTACTATATAATAGTCTATCACTTGTTTTAATTATCCTTAATGCTCACAATGTCGAAAACAAACATCTACAACCTTCTCGAGAGGAAAGATGTTTTGGCATAAAAGAAACTACTGAGTGAGAAAGAAATGCCAGTTCGGCTCCGCTTTCACTGTACGAGAAGGAACTTGAAAAGAAGCTCGAAGGGACAGCGTACTCCAGCGCTTTAGGAAGTTCTACAGGAGGCTTCAAAAAATTGCACAACCGAGAGTACACGTAGAGGGAGTCGGGAAAACAGTTCTTGTCTCTGAACATTGAGTCAAGATGCCGAGGCTTGATTGTGTCAATACACACGACTCGGCATTCTAACAAGTACTCGTGTAGTAAGGTTAGTTACTACTTCTTGCTGAAAGGGGTAAAATAGAAATTAAGGCCAAAACATTGCCGTAGGAATTTCCAAGGAAAGTTACATTTTTACGAAAAGAAGAACAGTAAAACACTTTATTATTCGGTTGTGTTCAAAGTTATTATTCAGTTATCCTTATTAAGATAGTGTAATGCTAAAATCCTCATTCATTTTTTAGTACCTTCGTGCTCTTGTACTAAAATGCAACGCTGTTGTACGAGCCCTACTGGAATATTTATGGGTCTACCTCATCCCTCAAAGTGTGAAATATTGATCATTCACATGGCTCGAATGATCGTTTGTATGCAGAGTCTTCATAGAGACGGCCGCATATCTGATATAGACTAGTGCTTAGATCCATGGACGCATTGAGCATTTACTGACGGGAACTAATTGACTTTAGCCGCTCTAATCTCATCCATATTTCCTAAAGCCTCGCACATTGGAAAGGACAGTGGAGCAATCGCAGATTTTTCTCAGTGTGTGAGGAACTCGGGATGAACTTTGACCGCCCGGGGGGAAAATATTATTGATATGTTGTTTGTTGATTTCTGAATGTACTGTTCTCACTGTAATGTGAGATCTGGCTGCCGAATTACACGTCAGATTGCAGAGGATTTCCCAACTCTAGGTATCTTCTCCACTCCAACCATGACAAGCTCAAAGCTTCCGACTTGTCACATGCCATATGTGGTATTGAAGTAGATGTAAGTGATAGAGTTTATGAACTCAAGGATTAGGACACACTTACTTGTGGCAGAAGTTTCAATATTACATTAATATATCGAATTCAGTCGTTGTCTGGAGAAGAATTCCAGAGACCGGAAATTTTCCTTGGTTTCTCGATTAACAAGTGCCGGAGCGACACCCTAACAAACGGGCCACGGACCGCGCGCGATTATACTTCTTTGTTCTATTGTCACTCTTTATTTACACACCCTTCAACTTACAAGCACTTCACTACTACACATATTAAGAGGCAAAAACTTAAAATTTGTCCCAGCTGGTGGAAGATTCCCGCATAGATAAATCCCTCAAGCCGACGTTTAGTAGTTCAGATGTCCCTGTCCATCGGAGAAGGATCACAACCACATATCGTTATAAAATATGCAGTACACTTAAGGGAGCGATAACCATAGCAGTTGATGCGTCCGAAAAAAAATATTAGTAAGTCAAGTATTAGGAAGGAAAGATCATGCGCGATCCGTGGTGCGTTTTTAGGGTACTGCTCCGTCATTCACCTGATATTGTAACGTCGGCACAAGGCAGCCAGATCTTCGAACGGCTTGGCTCACAGGCTGCCGGACACATGGGACGGGCAAAAGCAGTGGAAAATGCCGTGCCCCCCGTGATGCAAGGCGAATGGGCAAGGGCCCCCGATGGGCACACATGTGGCCCTAAGTACCCTCGTCTTTACAGGGATGAAGGCGATCACGTGACCGCCAAAATAACTTAGCAGAGGCAGGAGCAGACGCCAGTTCGTACTGAGAGCACCTCGTGAGCAGACGAGTATGCTCACCCAAGACGGATGTGGATAGACACGGCGTGTGCGAAACACGGGTGTCGGGCCACTGGCGCGGTAAAGCAGCAAGGTGGGGGATGCACTAGCCCCAGGGACGGGGAGCAGGCGCGTGGGAGTCACGGAGGTACTGCCGAACATAACCTCAAAGCTGTATATTTGTAAATAGTGTTAATAAACAGATTTGTACATAGAGCTCGTGTCTGTGTAGCCATTTCGCTACCACGAAGTCACAATATACCACGGAAAACTACCGATGACCTATTTATCTAACTAGTACAAAAAATTCGCCACCGTTGAGATTGTGTTCTTAAGTCTAGGATATTCCGGTTAACGAGAGATCGCTGGGAAGCGTTTGAATGGGTAGGAGCTGTGGCCTCTCTCACCAAAGTCCTCCGTCTGCAAAGCGATCCTGGAAGCAGATCGTCGCACGGGGCCTTAAAGGTGATAAAATGTGCAAGTCCCTCGAGAAAACAAGGTATTGTTCTGATAACAATTCCATCCTAGGTTCTCTCTTTCGCTGGAGAAATGGATGAAATATTACAGTTAAAAGCAACACATTAATATAACTCTGGTCTTTTTTCGAAGGGATTAAATCCATAATGGTAATATATCTCTTCCTAGTGTACTATGAATTTATAGACATAAAAGAAACTTTTTTCAACTTACTTCTTTCCTATTTAAATGAAATAGTCTAATTCTCTTGCGCGATATAAAATTAGTATTTCAATTGGAACAAGCTTTGATTTGAAAATTATTTTTTGTTACAGAAAGGGAGCACAGCTAAATGTGAAATATCAAATTTATCGCTTCTGATGAATTTCTCTCCACATCTGACGCGTAGGAATCGCTACGGTACACGAGTGTTGCGTGCAATCTGAAGATGTGCTGCTCTGCACTGTCGCACCTTCGCAAACGAAGCGAAGCCAACTTGAATCACCATACGCGACGTCGCCACTTACATAATACTATTTGTTAGACAACACATTGTTGGCATATTAGCCATTTGGTGACGCGCTGACTAATATAGGTGTGCAGTTTTCCCTCAGCGTTAAGGGACCCGCACGCCCACAATGGTCCAGTGCGTAGATGGAGAATCGCTGTTGTTCATTTAACGTTACCCAGGAGACACGTACGGTAGACCACGCACGCGAGCAACTTGGCTCCCGCTGTGAATTATTATCATTATTATTATTATTATTATTATTATTATTAATGAATTAGGAGGTGATAGAATGTTGGTGATATATGAAAGATGATCGTGGACTTAAATCATCCCAGCATTTATCCTTATGACCAGGGAAACCATAGAAACCTCGGTGAGGCCCGGGGATCGAACCCTGACCTTACGACTGCGAAGGTAGCGCGCTACACACTGAGCTACTTCGCTCGGTACCGACATCATGCTGCTTTCTTGATCACGATACTTCATTTACGAGTACAGCTGTTCATAATTAAGTACAGCTTTCTTGTATCAAGGAGAAATTTGGTAATGAATACACATGGATATTTTAACAAGTGTTTCGATATTTTTGTTATAGAATTAGACATAAGATGAATCTCGAAACGATAAAAATTCTTGGTGATGTGTTAAAAGAACTTCTGTTTCTTGATCACGGAGCGTTTGTACTCGTTAAAATAATATCGTTTAGACTTGATACGAAATAAAAAGGCAATAGGAACAATGACGTATTTTATATTTCATTCATAAACGTAAATACCTGATACACGCAAAACTAAACACGTAACTGCGTGTAAATATTGTTGTAGTGATCTGAATTCCCTGTTCAAACCTTATCTTGTAAATAACATGTCTTCGATTCAGGCAAGAAAGCTCTTACAGAACATCACTCTCAGATCATAATCAGGTTGATGGGGTTGCACAGCCATAGTTGGAAACAGAACATCCAATTACTGTTATTCTTCACCGAAGATATTCAACATATCGTGAGCCAATGAGATTCTGGAATCAACCTTCACAGCTATATCCATCACATTTTTTTCAGTTTTTTTTTATTTCGCTGACATTATAAAATAGTTTATCAAACTGACAGCAATCGCACTTACATTGGAAGACCTTGGGGCAATAACATGCCATGTCACATATCTGATGTAATTGAGATATTTTCGATGCCTCATAAATGTATCTAGATGTTGGGTTTGTATTTTAAAGATTCGCCGCAAAATGGCAGTGCAATTCACAAATTAATGTTCTTTATTCCAATGTGTAGAATGAAATGTCTAAATCTTTACTTCACTTTTTCTCAGAACTTACGAATTGTGGCTTAGCGTGTTATTGCCGCCAAGTCTTCATTTGGAAGTAGAGCGGAGGAGTCCCCGCAAATACTCAGAATTCCAGCGTGGGTTCAAGGGTCTGCTGCCTGCGTGCAGTCGGCCTCGGCCCCCTGGACAAGGCAAGAGACGGCGGGCGTCTCTTCGCTGCACACGGCGCGGAGTTGGCGAGGGGGGGTGCGGGTGGGAGGGGAGGGGAGAGAAGGCGGCTGGCGTCCCTCCGGCGCCACAAAAGGAACTCTCTCCTCGCTACCTCGGCTCGAGGCGCTTGGGCCAATCCCATCAGCGTACGCCGCCGTCCCCGCCCACGCACGCTTAACGGTGCGGCCACTTTTTGCTTCCTCCTTTCTTTTTCTGTGTGCTTCTTCTTTTATGTTTTACTTTACTTCACTATTTTTGTCATTATTAGTTTTTTTTGTTTCTTTCCTCTCATTCTTTTTTTACTTTTTCCTGTTCCTAACATACTAGTGTATAGAAAGGATCGCTACAATGGTAACTGGCGATTTTTCGACGGAAACCTTGAATGCCTTACACCGAAGAAATGTGTAATTCTTTCTTCTAAATATTGTAAATAACTTTCGTGAATACGTTGGGTAATTAGGATCTACTTTTTTCGGCCCTTGATTATTTGAAATTGTAAATGTTTTTACGGCAAAACGATTGTCCATCCGTTTCTCTGTGAATATTGCCATCGGAGGTGTGAGAGGCAACAAAGACATTTTCACAAACACTGATATTCCCCAATTGATGTCGCGAACCTTTCAATTTTAAACGAATACTTTGATTTTGGGAGCACAACGACACAACCACGCAAAGATTCAACGAAATTAAAAAAATATGCGGACTCTTTAACAAACTTTGGCATTCATGGTTTTAGAAGTAAACTTCTTGGGAGATTTTATTAAATAATAATCCGTTCATTCATTATACCGCTGAACAGTGCCTGTTTGTCTAGGTTCCCGATGCTTCTTCTACGTGACTCCGTGTAAAGGCAGCCTACTCCGCCTTCGAGGTCCCTCCGTACAGCTCCCCGCTTCCTGCGACCCTTGGGCCCTGCGCACGGCAACTGCCAGCTGCTTGCTTTGGCTTTCTGCTGCGCCGTTCTGGCTTTTATTACCTCTTATAACACAATATGTCTCAGAGTAAATATATCAAAATTTAAAACCACGTACGGGAGTCGGAAGATCATGTTTGCCAAAGTAGATGTGGTGGAGTATAACAAAGTTAGTTAAGTGACATTTTTCCGGATTGATAGGCAACACATAGATTAAGGAATTTTGTCAGGTACATGTTGTAAGCAGAGAAATAGCTTTTGTGTACCCCCTGTACACCAGTGCAAGACAACATGCCTACCAGACGTAGATATTTCATGTGTAAATTTTTAATAAGAACATTTATACCACATGATGATTTGTAAAAAAATGGCCATTAATTGACCCCTTTACATGCTCAGGAATTTCGTAACATTTATTTTGAAACTATTTTACGCGACTATTTACATCTTGGGAGACTTCCTCAGTTTCACCTGCCAAAGACTACCAGGTGCACCCGCGCCATGCGCATAAATTAATTTGGTACTGAGATCTGATAAGCCTCCGAGGGCAACGGATGTTCAAGCCATACGATCATTCTTGAAGTGGCGATCGCTCAAGAGAACAGAATATCTACTCATCGTACAGATCCATTATTCTTGTAAGGAATTCGTTATGTCCATTCTTCAGTGCCCGAATCGTGATTTCTCTCTCGCCTCTCTCTCGTGCTTCTGTCGTCCCTCTGTCGTTCCTCTCTCGCCTTATCTCACCCTCTAATCCTCTCACACCTTCTCTCGCCCTTTCTCCCTCTCTCACCCTCTCGCACGCACCCTCACTATTTCGCTTTGCTCTCCCACGCTCTATCTCCCTCCCACATTCCATCACTCCTTCTTTCTCTCTCTCTCTCTCTCTCTCTCTCTATCTCTTTCACCCTCTTGTACTGTTTCATTGTGTAAAAAAAGGCTTTTGTGACGGAACTCCTAAATCACAATTTAGTTTCGAAATAGGGATTACATCTAAAGCAACAGTAAAAATACGTTATTTAAGACCGTTATCTCTCCGACGTACAGCATATTAAAGGAGACAGGAGGATGTAAAGTCTATGAAAGACACACAGGCGCTCCCCTCCCCTCCACCCCTGGAGGCGCCGGCGAAGAGGGAAACGCGTGACCAAGCACTTTCCTCCCCTTCCCCTTCCCCGGGGCTCTTTTTAGAGGTCGTGCTGTTTATAAAACACCGCGGTAAGAGTTTTCAAAAGCAGATTTACACTCGAGAGAGGCCAAGAGCTCGCGAGAGGACCGTAACACAGCGCTTGCGGTGGCAGAGGACCGGCGCCGAAGAGGGAGCGAAGAGGTGGCGTGGGTGTGGGTGCACGAGAACGTGGGCTGGGAAACGAGTGAGTATGCAGACTGGTTTGTGGATGAGAACGCGAATCGGTCTGATTGATTCCGGGTGCGTAAATTGCTAAGGTCGTTAGTCCCGTAAGTGTGCGCGTCTGCTTGCGGGGTTTTCCCCAACCAGGTGTCTCCCACCAGCCGGGCATCTTCCCACAAGTAAGATTCCGACTGGTTTCCCGACATGTGAAGTTGTGTTGCACATGTGTGTGTGTAAGGGTGAGGATGGGACATGGAAAAATTAAGGAAGGATCGCGTGCAATATGTGGCCGTTTGTTTTGGTACTGCCCCGGCATTCGTCTGGTGTTGATCGGAGAAACCACGGCAAACTACCGATCAGACCAGCCGGCCGCTAGAATTCTCCGTGAGACAGAGATTGAATCCGACCTAGCTATGTAGCTAGTATCGAAAATCCTGCCGCGTCGGGACGAAAATCCTAGGATGCTGTTCAGAGGCAATGAAATGGCATCAGTTGATACGCTGAGCCACCACAGTTTGTGAATGTGAGTAGGGACGCGGGCGAGGATGCGGGTGGAGAACGAAAACGGCGAAGTCCTGAGTGAGTACACGGCTTCAGGGGAGGTCAGAGCCGAGGCGGGAGCGCCGGAGAGGACTGGAACGTAAACGGGGACGGTGACCAACGACAGTGTGCAAGGATGGTTATAGATGCGCTGTCTGTGGTGTGGTGGGGCATTAAATCTCGAGCCGTAGCCTCCACTAGAACTCTACAGTACTGTAGGGCCTTCAGCATTTTAGCCCTCTCAAACGAAGCAACCGAACTGTGTTCGTGTCACTTTTATAAAGAGAGCACATTCATCACGCAATGCGTCAAGAAACGTAATATTAAGAATTGTGAGAATAGATGATAAAATATGTTTCAGGAGAACATTTTAACAATTTTTTAAATTTACAACTTGAAAGTTGAACTTTCTCGAAAGGTTTGCGGAAGTTAGACTTAAAATCCATAGATAATGCCATTGAAATTCTTTAAAAAGTGCATAAATTGTATCCAAAATGTATTTCATTATAACTTCTCATATTGTCAATCTATGAAAAGTAACATTCGTGGTCAATTAAATGCTATCGAGATAGTTTGCTTGGGATACTCCTACCAAGATTTTTCATGTCTCACATGCCCGATTATGCATGTTCATACTGGGACAATTTTGATTTGTACAGAAAATCTGTATCTGTTAGACAATTGTGCATGACATGAATTTTCTACGGAATCTTGCATCTTTCACTTTTTTAGGGTCTCATATCCGGCCTCTCTGGATCAAACCTAATAACTGATCGCAGAAACACTCGCTTTGACACATTCATGGACCAGACCACCTTCAGAAAATGTTGGTACAAATCATGTGAAGAAAATGCCCTTCTATGATAACAAATAACAACTCACATTTACGTAACATTATTTCGGAAAACATTGTGGCTGGAAATTTGAATCATTTATTGTAATTATTAGTACCTACAGATGAATAATGCGTTAATATCAGCAAAATTTTGAAGAAGCCATATCCTATTACCATTTCTGAAAAGCACGGCTATACTTGTTTCCCCTTCAAGAAGAGTTCTTTACCTAAACCGATTATTTTCCTTTGTTCCTTTATCCTCTCTCTAAGGACGTAAAATGTGTAATTGGGTCATACAGCTACATCAAACACTTCATTCCTTCAGCACAAGACTCCAATATAGCTAACGAATTCGTGAATTTCTGAAGAACACACAGCTTTTGTCCTGTTCCAAGAAATCTAAGGCGGATTAGCGCCATCCGATTTGCAACAAATGTTTATCCTAAGACGCCGCTCTAATCACTCAAGGGGCTTCCTTCGATCATGAAAAGATTGCACGTCATTCCCTCGAAATAATACCCTTTCATAATTATTTTCATCCGTCACCACGCGTCCTTATGATTGCCATTAAAGACATTCAAAAGTCTGAGAGGGGATTTGTGCGAGAGCTAGGCCGATCCTTACTGTCGCTTTGAGTAGGCTCATTGTTCTAAATTCGAGCATTTCTCTGGAAAGAGAGCGCAATAATAAATCCTTTCCACGCGGATTATCTCATTTGCAGGATTGATTTAATTTGTTATTTAAAAATAGAGATACAAAAATTAGTGAACAGTTGACAAATGAAGTTATAAAAATGAAAAGGATAATGAATAGGCCTAATATAACAAATCTGTTATATTAAAAAAACGAGAAAATAAAAATACGAAACAACAAAACATTACATGACAAGATATGTGTAGCGTATCAAGGGAAAGAGGTTGTCCTAAATCAAGGAGGGTGCCAAAATGATGTAGAATTAAAGGCTTACAGATCTGAAACCCACCTGTAGCACGAATGGTTACTAGTGTGTTATGGCATGGTGGGGCTCTCCCAATCACGATGCATTACATTTCAACTCTGTTCCTTTCATTGCTGTCCGACGAGGTAGCAAATGAGCTTTGCGTCCTCACGTATGTGTACAGTATATGTTATCCCATGGCCGAGGATTCACGTTCCGTGAAAGTCATGGGCATTCGATAATGTCGCACGGTATACTTCTCATTAGTGTGTTTTATCGATCAAATCCCATTTCTTCCAGTTCCAGAGATACACTCTCATCTATAGTTAGATATTTGAAGCCAAGCCGGAGCAAATGGGATTAAGCTCTTAGAAAGTTGTTATAACTTGCAGAGTTAGATCTACGGGCAGCTCTAACGTTCGAAGAGAGAAAGAGTTCCACTAAGGCATCGCAAAAGAAAATATGAGAAGGGTGACGAGACAAAACTTTCTTGGACCAAGCAAAGAATAACACGAAGTGACTGAATCTAATGGTTAAAAGCGACATAGTCAAAAATATAATTCTATACTGTGGCATCGGCAAACATGGTGCCACGATCTGCAGCCACGGGGGCTGCTGCGGAATGCGCTACGCTCGTAGTTGGAGCGGGCGATATGGCAAGCGTCAGCTGCAGCGCCGCTGACCGCCCAAAGCTAGACCGCCAACCTCCGTGTTCCGCTCGGGCAAGCTCAGCGAACCGTGGAGCAACCCCTTCGCTGCCAGGGAAAGGCTAGTCGCTATAAGGGGAGCGCCGTGCTGCCTCGGGGAGTCGAGATTGGAAGTCGAGTGCGAGTCATCAGAGTTCACCCGTCTGCAGAGAGATTACGTCACTACGCTGCGCTATTGAATTTGAATCACGGCTACTGGAGTTGCTATACTTACGCTAACTGAATTGTTTTACATCTTCTAGACGACGAAACCTGGCTTGTATTTTCGGATCTTTTATTTTGGAAATAAATTGTTGTTCTAATTTGAAGATTGTCAAATTCTTATTTAGTACACGACACATATAATATTTAAAAATATAAATCTAATAGTTACCTATCTCGATTGTTAACAAAACATAAAATATTGACAATGAAGGAGTTAATGAAGATTAGAGAAGCAGGAACGATGGTGGATAAGTCAAGTAGGTTCCCACCAGCTCCCACCTTTCCCACCGTTCACCTCGATTTCAACACCGCACCACCTCCCACTCCGCTCTCAAGGTATAACTCTCGCCGCCTCTTCCACCGATGTTAGCAAGAATGACGTGGATAGTTTTTCTTGGGTCCACCCGGCAAAATCTAGCGCAAGAGTTTGAAGATGAGTACTTTCAATGCTTACGGAATATTTAAGAATGTGACAGTATGTGGACTCCTAGTGGATCTCTTGTGAAGGTGGGAAATTGTCCTCGTCATATCATACCCACCCCTTCCCCTCGGTTCCTTCCTTCCCTCCCCTCCCGTACCTTTTCTGTGAGTCTCCACACGAGCCCAAACTCTCCGAGGTGACCTAGAGATGCAATTTTGTTCACCCCCCCCCCAGAATCGAATATCTGCGATCGTATCTGGACTCCTTGTGAATCTCTTGGGAAAGCGAGGACTTGCCTTCCTTTCCCCTCTGTCCCTTCTTCTCCCCGACCGTACCACACCACTGCATTTTGTGGCAGACTCAAATGGTTCCCGCAAACTTCCGAGAGGACACGCGGCTTTTTCACTATCTCTGCCGGAACCGAATACATACGATCGTCCCTGTGGACTCCCAGCGGATCTCCTGGGAGAGCGGGTACGAGCATTTTATACTGTGTCAGCCCCTCTACTTCCTCTGAGCTTTCTTCCGTTCTAGAAGACCCATCCTCGTCTCTCATTTCTCTTCTCCTCTTCCGTCCTCTCGTCAGCCCTTTCTTCACAGGCTAAAGAGGCACACGGAGCCCTTCCCAACCCAACTGCCACTGAGCCTCTGCACAAGTTAAGCAGCGGGTGTTGCAGCTCAGTACATGCGTGACACTTTCCATTACGTTGGTTCACAGAAAGTGACATCTACAAAATCGTGTTAAGTCAACTGAAGAATTGTTTTGATGATGGTATAGTTTTACTAATAGAAATTCAGTAAAATTACTTTACGAGGCACCCGGTAAGTACGGTAAAACTCTTAAAATGACTCGGTCTACGATTAAATTTTCTTCAGCAAATGAAAAAAACTAGTGGTGCTACAGAATGACACAGATATTCCCATATTAATTTCCTGTTTCTTTTGGACTCGCCTAGCTATTCGGACTTGCGACATATTCTTGCCAACTACCATCTATCGCCGCCCAAAGTACATTTTTTGACATTTTGTTAATTTTTCTGTTTCCTAATAGTAGAACGGAAATTTTATTTCAAATATTATTCAAATCCACGACCTTGATGTAACGGATGTTTAGGCGCAGCTGATTTAATTCCTGCATCACTAAGTCGATAAAAAAGTGAAGGTTGAAATTTCATAATGGTGGCCCCCCAACATGACATATCTCACAAGTAAACATTTATGTCCAAATTGGGTCCCCAAAGTAGGTACCTACGAGCCACGACTGACAGGGCTTGGTAATCCACGGTGATACATAGTGGTTGATACATAATGGTTGGGCCAATTCCACCGTATCACATTACACAACATCTATGCCTTTCATAGTATTCGAAATCACAGCCTTGACGTAACGCATGCTTAGGCGCAGCTGACTAACTTCCTGCTCCGCTAAGTTGATAAAAAAATTAAGGACGAAGGTAGAAATTAAATAACTGTGATTTGGTGCACCCCACTATGACGCATCCCACAAGCACGCATTCATGTTCCAATTCGATCCCCAAACTAGGTCTCTACGAGCCAAGGCACTGCTTGTCATATGTCACTATATCACAACATACAACATCCATATCGTTTGTAAAATAAGCCAATAAGGAATTTAAGGAAGAAAATTGAAGGAAGAATATAATAGCGGTTCGGAACGCCCCACCAAGTCACAGCTCACCAGCAAACATTCATGCCCAAATCTTATCTCCGACCCCAGTGCCTTTAAGCCAAGACCACCACGGCGCTGCTTAAAGATATCAGTTAACCAATCCGCCCCAGTAATTTACTTTCTTTCACATCAGGCTTTGCGTGGGCGGTGAAGATGCCATGACCCAGAAGTGCAACGTGCGTTCAACCACAGTAAGTGGATTCGATGACGTTACGGGGGGCGGGAACGCAGAAGTTACAGGGGGGGGCGCAGGGAGGGTGAAAGGTGCAAGAGCGTTGGAGTACGAGCCGTGTAGGGAGAGAGAGCTGGGCAGACAAATCGTCCTAGATGCTTCATCGATTCCCGGCGGCGCCTCGGCGTGAGACCGACTAATCGCGGCGAGAGACGTGAGAGGAAGGAGTAGAGGTAGCCAGGACCTTTGTAGCCCAAGAAGCGGGCAAAGTTTGCCAAACGATTCTGCCATAATGATTCTTGAATATGCTTCTAGGTTTCCAGAGCTAACCTTTATATTGTTGCAAACATTTTTACATACTTATACTTCAATTTTTAAGTGGCCGATGACATTAGGTTATTGTTACACCTCCTGCCTTACAAAATGTATATTTTTAAGAGCGGTAAACACATTTGTTAGATCACGAGCCCCGTTGAGAAGGGCGTTTGCGAACTAATGAAAACTATTCGTTTTATAAGGCAGGAGGGGTAATAATGGCCTAATGTCATCGGCCACTTTTAAAAAATCGATGTAAATAAGATATTGACAGCATGCAAAGTGCCAAACAAACTCAAGTGCTTGGTCATCAGGCCAACCCGCGAGCTGCGTTCTAGGGTCAACTAAAGCAAACAAAAGAATGTTTTAGTGTTTACACTATGTCTTACAATAGATAAAACGTTTTTGCTGCTGCAGGCTACTATAACTGTTGCAAAAATGATTATTTATAAAGCTGTACACTGAGTACTTTCTAATAAGCATGTAAACATGTTTGCATCAATATAAAGGTTTGTAATTGTAAGACATCCTGCCTAACAACCATAAGTAGATTGAATAATATAATAAATGTTGGAATCTATTTTTTTATTTTTATTGTCTCTTTTTATATTTTTACAATGATGTATTTGAACTGTACCTACTGCTAATCAGATATGCTTGACAAGTTATTGTACCATTGTAGGCTCGATTGGAAACCATCTGAAACCTACTTAAGACTTGTCAATGAAAAGAATGAGAATGGCCAAAGAACATCGAAAGAGAATATTTCAATGAGACCAACTTCTCCACCGCGAGCGCCTATTTTCGAAAAGAAGTAGTCCTTGATGCTAAGAGAGAGGGCTCCTGAGCTCAGGTGGTGAGGGGAGGAGCAGCTCACGACATTGCAATTTCCGGTTCAGGGTTCGTCTGTCGCTGCCTTGGAATACGCGCGTATTCATGTAGCCCTCCCCCACGCCCCGGCGAAACCATCCTTCAAAGGGGAAGTAAAGTCGGCTGTCCCATGTTAGTATATTTACTGCATGTAAAAGATCCTCAAGCCTAAATGAAGCCTCTGAGCTAAATTCAAATTGCCTGTTTCGTTGCCCAAGTAATACCTTCTTTGTTGCTTAGTTGGTGAAAGGAGCGTAGAGAAATTTACGAGGTCATACGGAAGAGCATGCCCCATGACCTAGTCTTGCCACTAAAATAAGGCATCAATTCAATTCACGAGGGCCACATTGGAAACCTTGGTTGCCGGTCGTACTTAAATATTAGGTCATCGTTTGGTAATATTTTGCAAATACTAGAGACGAAATGTTGGGTATAATTTAATAGAAACAAGGGGTTAATCGTTTGTAATTGCTTAACACACTGACAATTGCATAAAAAAGTGAAATTAAAAATAAACAACTTTTACATATAGTAAAATTGAATTTTAAGAAGAGCACTCAACGACGTCAGTTCATTTGAATTAACATTTGACGAAAACAAATACTACAAAATAGTTCGAAACAGACTGAAATTAATAAACTTGTCAAAATAAAATTGAAAAATATAACTTCAGTCGAAGTACTAAGTGTTTGATCAGCTGCATCTAATAATCAATTTTCTATCATGTCCGTCATGTCTACCTTCAATTCTGCTGTTTCTAATCTCAAACGACACAACAAAAGAAGAATCTACAAGTCGACTTCTGTACTGATTTTTAATAAATTTCATACACGAAAACACAATTTCACATGAATGCCTACTCACGAACACCGAAGTAATTTTTAGTTCAAATGTTCGTAAGTTCATGTTCTTTTCTATGGAGAGATGTTTTAAAAAATATGATATATTTTCTTGTTTAGTCTGTAGGAATATGTCGGCCTGTACATCGCACACGTTTTAAGTGTGGTTTTTGTTCCTCAAACAAGTTACTCTTGACTATTAACTATTTTTCAATTTCATTTCCTAATTTTTGCCCTATTAAAATAAATATATCTTTTTTAGCTACAAATATTTTGGCAATTTTCTTCAGGAAAAAATTATTTTTAAAAAATAGGCTCGCGCGCCATTTGTTCGAAATTTTCTAGCCTAACTAATGATTATTGTACTCGCCAAGTCATTTTTAACAGTATTAATCCAAATAATATCTTTGTGGGAATACAAAAAGAAGAGTTATGTGGGTTTTGTGCAGACCCCTAATGTAATTTAAATGGGAAGAGGTAATTATATATCCACTTTTACTCGAATACAACAAAACGAAGAAAATATAATTTTTATTGTTAGAAACACAACATTTTTCAGAAAATATCTCACTTTTTTAAGGACAAACGTGTATCGGACGTAGTATTGAAAATAAAACAAAATGGATCTTTTTACACTTTTCCGTTTTCCCACTAAAGACAAAAGCACGGTTCGTTTAACTATATCCACCATTACTCGTTATTGGACTATTCTTTGATGAAACACTATATGAAAAGATACGCACGAGAGCTAAATATGGATGAAAGTCCCAGTTTGATCAAGTATACCCATGTTCCGATATTTGCACACATTCTGAAGTTATAAATAAAAATGCAGTTTAAATGTATGAATATATTGTAATTCCTAATGTTATTTATAATACAGTATATTTTATTATAATAATTTAAAAATAAAATTTATCTACTTCATTTTCATCTCAGTTACACTTTTTATCTCAAAATAAGATACAGAACACACTCTTGATGTCCAACTATTGGATTGTTCTGAAACACACTGTAGTGCGTTCTCTAAGCATTAATTGTTAGACTGTAACTTGTCTCGAGAATAAAATACAACTCTAAATATTTTCCTAACTGCTCCAAATGCTTCTTTGGCTACATCCTCGATGTGGGGGAGCTCGGAAATAATTCACGGTAGAATGGGGAGAGCGCTATTTGGTCTAAGGGCCGACTCCTGCGAACGAAATGCATTAACAAGGCGATTTTTATGTCTCTACCTCAAGATATACGAGGCCCTTACTTGATCCCCTTAGAACTTATGAACTAAATTATTTAAGGATAAACGAGACATGTGTTCATCCCACTTTTAAAAGGAGAGGTCTACAACTGAAAATACTTTTGGGAACTCTAGTGCTACATAATGAAAAGCTTACAAATGATACACTAAATTCAACTCTTGCAATAACAAATAAGGGTAGACTTACAAAATGATTATTTTTATAATAATGTTATTATTAATATTATTATTATTATTACAATTATTATATGACCCACACATTAAACTCCAATTTTTGGCATGCATATTTCGTGCTTTCCCATCCACATCCATCTCCATCTTCTTTCTGTACATCACAATTAACTCTATGAACTACAATCAAATTACAGTCATGGAACTCATTCCTTTTCCCAACAATATTATTGAGAGTTTACAATATGCGACTGAAAAAAAGCATACCTCAGCGCTAAAATAACAAAACCAATGCATATTAAATTTTATAATATGCCTACTTTGAAATGAAATCCACAGTATTGTTTCATTGACCCCTTTTCAGTACTTATATTACTATTTTCGACCAGTGACTGACATGCGCAGACGTCTGAATTAATTTTAGGACTATCTGACTTTCATAAGTTGTTATTAAATATATTTTCAACGTGTATTTAGCAAGCGACAATCTCATTAATGTTATGCACGTGTTCTTAGGAGGAAATTGAACGATTTTGCAATAGAAAATTGGTTTTTTTGGTAATTTATTTCTCATTTATCTCGATAATTTTCTCTTCAAATTGGCCTTTGAATGACGCTGTCACTCGTAGAATTATTACTTTTACTCTTTATATGTAAATGCCTGCTTTCATTAGACTTAGGTAATGACTCCAATATTTATGTGTTGTAGCCAGCAAGTTGCATGTTGTAAGGCTAAACAATATAAAAAATTGTCAAAAAGAAGTAGTAATTGAAAATAATTATTCTGATGAAGGAAATTATTGAGCTGGCGTGTTTTGAGGGTTGCATCTTTAAAGTTTATTTCCCGAAAGTTTATATTTTTAATACTAAATGTACCGTTCCTCAGCTTGCATTGTAATAAAAGACTTATATTTTCAGGAATTGTTAATAAAGATCTCCTACATTTACCGAAATACAATTTTCTGATTACCTTAGTATTATATATTTTGCAGAACTTTATTTATTAGAAAACATTGTAAAAAATTGCATATCGGAATATATTTTTATCTACAAACATTGTAAAATATTTCCAAACCCGTTAGTTTACTTTAATATTATATCTGTAATCTTTAACAATTCCGCATGTTTAACGTAAATAGATTCTGAGAAGTAGACTCTAGCATCTAACATTGCCAGACTAGAGAATTCCGTTTCCCCATGTATTGTCAAGAATCTACACGCGACAGAGACAGAGAGACAGACAGAGGCAGACAGACAGAGACAGACATACAGACAGAGAATAAATAGATAGAGACAAGAGGCAGACAGACAGAGACAAACGGAGAGACACACAAAGAGACACACGGAGAGACATACAGAGAGGTACACAGACAGAGAAGCAGACAGGCAGAGAGGGAGACAGAGAGAAAGAGAGAGAGAGAGAGAGAGAGAGAGAGAGAGAGAACAACACAGCTTTTTCTCAATTTACAGTTGTTTAATACTGTGGTTTGCGAATAAAGCCCTTCTTTTTTGGGACAATTTTCAACAAATAATGGTAGAGGCTACAACGCGAATGTCACAAATGATACCTTTTTTAAAAATTGCCTTTAACTTTTAAAACAATATTAGAAACGGTTAGATTCTTTTATTTCCGACGTCCCACTAACTACTTTCATTCGATCTTCTGACAGTGAAAACTAGACAAGTGTTCTGGGAGGTTTACACGCGGGAACGAACGGTATTCGAGAAACTACGTAAATTTTTCAAATATAAATTATTATTAATTTATTAACACTATAATTTTACAATTTTTTTGCTACTAAAAGTTTCTTTGTTGAGTTTAATAAATTATCCTTTAAGCTCTATGATATTTTTTTCAGTACAGTAGTAATCAACATCATGAAAAGTAGTTTGGAAGGCATCAATACTAGCACGTGAAAACATTTGACTTATATTACATTTAATACAAAGCTGGGGTATAATTAAATATCTGCTATTCTGACGTATTTTTATGCTACAATAGAAATTATGACAAACAGTACATAACTGACATTAAATCGAAGTGAACGTAGGATTTGTTTTCCTATATCTGACATACTAGGAGATACATCTGTTTTATACCAAGTGAGTCCTAGAGTTCAGACAATGACAAATGAACAGATGTAGTGAAATGTTGACAAATAAAAAGAATCATTTATAGTAGTCATCTGAATGTACTTTGCAATAATATTAATAATGATATGTCTACATTTTATTTTGATTAATAACATATTTCACAAATATCCATTTTTTAAAGTTTTCTTCATTCGTAGGAATGAAAAAATGTCTACAAATGCTCTCCCACTTTCTGATGAACGTTTATAGTACATGCACGACACAACTACGCAACCCAACAATTAAAGACTATCTTCTACGCCGTCTTGACGAAATTATTTACGCTGTGGTTTCAACTACAAGGAACGTAAGAGATGCTCTGCTTCTTGTTGGGTAGTCACTTGCCTGGAAACTCTTCAAGACGGCAAAGAGTTATATGGAAACTGGTACACATGTTCAGGTAAAAACACGAAAATGTTGAACATGCGTGAATGTTTATCTCAAAACTCAGAGGAGCTTCGTTGGTAAGTTATCAAGGCTTTAAACAGAATGTAGACGTCTAAAAGCAAGTTGAATTTATCTCATGGCGAAATAATAGTGTTCATTGAAGCAAAAAACAATACAATCCGAAGCGCAAATATTTTCTTTTCTTTCTTAATCTTTAGCATAGCGCAATTGTATGGTTAATCAGGTCTTTCTATGCCATACCATGTGTGGATGTAGGAGATCGGCTCTTGGTGAAAGTCCGATCCGAGGGGCGGCTGACAAGAGGGAACGGGTTTGTTTCCCATTGCGCCTTTCCCAGAAGTGTGAGTGAAGCAGAGTAAGAGCTCAAAAGGCTCCCTTGGGGAATTTAAAGAGCGGCGACAAAACGTTCGCATCGTGTACAAAGCTGACATCCCATTAAGCACTTGCGATCTTTACTCTCTCTGCGTTTCAAATGGCTGTTGATATTCCACCATCAATGTCGACGCGCCCGACGGGTCTCCCGACATGTAGAGGAGTGTAAAGCATGTATGTATAAGTGTGCGTGCATGTGTGTTTGTATGTCTGTCCACAGAGATACGAGAGGACTAAGGAGGGATGTGTCTGTCCACAGGGATACGAGAGGATGAAGGGAAGGTCACGTGCCGTCCGTCAACAGTTTTTAGGTTTCAGATTCATTAACGTCAAGTACTGATCGCAAAAACGGAAATTACCTATCACAGCGACCGGCAGCTAGAATTCTCCTCCAGATATTTGCTGAATTGGACTCAGCTGTAGCTAATGACGAAAATTCCCTGCCGTCGGAATTCGAATGCTACGATCTGCAAGTCAGAGACGCTGCAGCGATAATGATTGTTGCCACTGAGCTATCCCCGTCGATTCAGTCTCCGCCTCGCCCAACCTTTTCGCCCTTGGACCAATCATGTTCCGCTACCTTATTTTGCACTGCCAACCCCCTTTCTACAATCCTTGGCCCTTCCCTCTTCTTCATTTTCTCTTGAATTAGCTCCCCCCCCATTGCACTGACCTCTACTTAAATCCACGCCCGTTTGCCACGACCTCACTCATGCCTAACGCCCCTGCCCATCGCCCACACCCGTCAGCCGTCGTCCGTCGCCCATCGCCCACGCCCGTCAGCTACCGTCCATTGCCCATTGCCCATCGCCCACGCCCGTCAGCCGTCGTCCGTCGCCCATCGCCCACGTTCGTCAGCCGTCAGCCAGCGTCCATCGCCCATCGCCCACGCCCGTCAGCTACCGTCCATTGCCCATTGCCCATCGCCCACGCTCGTCAGCCGTCGTCCGTCGCCCATCGCCCACGTTCGTCAGCCGTCAACCATCGTCCATCGCTCATCGCCCATGCCCGTCAGCTACCGTCCATTGCCCATTGCCCATCGCCCACGCCCGTCAGCCGTCGTCCGTCGCCCATCGCCCACGTTCGTCAGCCGTCAGCCAGCGTCCATCGCCCATCGCCCACGCCCGTCAGCTACCGTCCATTGCCCATTGCCCATCGCCCACGCCCGTCAGCCGTCGTCCGTCGCCCATCGCCCACGTTCGTCAGCCGTCAGCCAGCGTCCATCGCCCATCGCCCACGCCCGTCAGCTATCGTCCATTGCCCATTGTCTATCGCCCACGCCCGTCAGCTATCGTCCATCGCCCATCGCCCACGCCCGTCAGCTATCGCCCATCGCTCACGCCGCTCCTTTTCCCCACCCCAGAGCCTTGTCACACACCGTTAAACATCACATGCGACGAAACATCCACGTAGGTAGCATATACTCTGACATGAGGACCCCCTCCATTACACTAAAGTACAGCGCTCAGTGCGGTTAATCTATGTTACGCAGGGTAATGATGATTGCTCCACTCTGCTGCCAAGGGAAGGATAGAGAGAATGTTTGCGCATTTTACACGTCTCTTTACAAGTAAATTAATACATTGTTGGTTTGTCATTAGCTTTCATGTGAATGAATGAAGTGATTATGAGAATATGATCATTATTGATGAATGATGATGAGAATGTCTAAATAGAAATGAAATGATTTTATGCAATATGCTGGTGATATGAGAGGCATATCACAATCGCATTACGAAAGCTCATAAGTCTTACATGGAGGTGAATCTATACAACAGTATTAAGTACAACACACAGAAAAATATAAGGATTGTTAAACCCTAATAGAAATATTGCTTTAACTGGTAATGTGTTGTCGGCATTCCAAGTACGTGAATTGCCACATTTTGTCTAAAATGCGATAGATATGACATACTCTTCCCGCAAATACTTTAAAGGAATTTTTTAAAATAATGATATGAAAATTCATCTAAAGGCCAGAAATAAAAGAAAGAATATAGTAAAGGAAGACCAAGATAAAAAAAGGGTGTGCGTTTTTTTCAAACCATTCGCTCACTTTCCTTCCTAAACCTTGCTTTATTTTCAAAGAGCGTCATTGACAATCTCTGAAAAGTGGAAAACGGCAGGTCCAATGGTGTTTTAAAGCGATATTCGCTTTTTAATCTCTGCGTTGGAAAATAAACACTAATACATTCACTTGTATACAGGTGCTCTCTGCATTTTGAAAGGGTTGGTTCCTGCGGGATATATATTTTTGAAGCGACAATTATCGGACAATTCCTGACAATATTTATTGCAATAAAATTCGTTGATAGCAGAGTTTATTGTTTTGGTATGTAAAGACAATTAAAACAGGATTAATTACACCTTCCAAATACAAAATGAACGTGATAGATATGATATTTAAATCATTTGCATTCAGTTATAGTTGTAAGCCTTTGTAAGCCATAATTTTGTGTTTCAATGATGTAATATTTACTCTCTCAAATTACTTTGAAATTGGAGATAATACTACTTACACATGTAAGTGTCTAATTCATGTAACGTGGCATATCTTTTCTTTATTCTGCCATATCTTGTTAATTAATACGAGTTAACCGTTTTGCAACAAGAATGTAATTTCTCAATAGGCTTGTTTCTTTTAAAAAGGTTGCAAATCACGTTTTTGAACACAGGATGTCGATTAGTTCTGAATGTTGATATTTTGAAACGCTCTATCGTCCACATACATGAATTATACCTGCTAGAATCAGTATCTACTTGCTGATCGGATGACGCCGTGTTCCTGGGCACTAATACCAACGTTTCAGCCTTCTTGCTGCGACCTGGCCCTGCCCTCCATAGCATTTCGCCATAAGGAAGGTCGCAGCACGGCGGCCGAATCGTTGGCATCTGTGCTAGAACGCGACGTCTTCACCGGTCAGCCATGTAGATATAAAATTCCCTTGTCTCTGGTTGGGGGTTGAAGCAACAGGCCTGATCCCCATTCTTGAGAAAAAAGTCACAATTATAAAACTTCTCAAACGCGCCTCGAATTCACGAAAACGAAACTTAACGCCAGCAAAGGCGAACGAAAAATGAATAATGATTTTAGGGTGCTAGAGCATCCCAAGAGCTAAGAAATAAATCTATAGAAGTGGCGAACGTATAAAAATTGCACAAATTGAAAGAGCCGTACTAACAGAAATAAAGTCTCCGCTTATGTGTGAGAGCGGTCTGACATTTCCCACTTATGTTTGCCGAGTTTTGCAGGTACCTCGCTAAAGAGCGCTTCACACTGACAACGTTCTAAGAGCCGTTCCGCAAAGGGAGGGTAACGTTTCCTGAGCCTATACTCCAATTTAAATATAACTGCATTTCAGGACACGAGCTGGAAGGAGAAGAGAACACTGTCATCAGATCGGAACCTCCGTTAGGTCTTAACTTTTTGGTACTGGAGCTCCCGATTGGATAACAATGTCCGAGTCACTCGAGTCACTGCAGTGAAAGACAACCGTAAAGTGTGGACACTTTGGCGAGAATGACGACGGCAGCGATGTTCAGGAGGTCAAGGTATGCAACAGGGTACGGAATGCTGAATTCCTCTTCTTCGAAGTGCAAAGAATCTCTCCTTCTCAGTTTTCATTTTATATCTTTCGTCAAAATAACAGGTAATATTTTGTATCGCATTTTTGAGTATCAACAAAAGAAGCTCGGGTTAAACCCTGCTTACAATTTTGAAAATATAGAGAAAACTCTACTTAGAAAATATCTCTAAGAAGTTGCAAATATCTAGGTCATATAAGGGAGCATGTAAACAATTCTGTGTAAGAATACGTTAAGGTCAATGAATAGACGAGAATAAATGGTAAATTGATTGGAAACCATTAATTGTGTAACTAGCGGAATATTTGATGGGAGAAGTGTACTAAATGTGAGGATATAATTCAATAGTGGGCGAAAAAATCTAAGGATATTTTGCAGTCTCTTTATGCTAATATTGTGTATTACTCTGACAATGGTGAAGTACACCATCCACGCACTTTCTGGATAAATACATCCATTGCATTCGGTTTTCAAACAAACGAGTGATTTCATCTTTTTATGAAGAGACTCCATCAGCACGCTACCACATTAAAGGCTCCCTTATCCGTTCTAGCCTTTATAAATTTTCCACGTGCGACCTCCTTGTATCCTCTCAGTTGTGGCGGTGTAACGCAGATTGTCGCTGAAACGAGAACAGAGGAGTAAGGTAGATTACTACACATACATACATTGTAACCTATCTTACCATTGGTTTGTCTTTCGTGACCCGTTTCAGTGTGTGACGCTCTTCCATAATCATATTATTCTTATTTTTCACCCCAGTTTTCTTATTCGCCTGACGGTGGCCAGGTGACGTAAGCCTGACCCATTATCATTCCTTTATCTACATTTTCTTCTTCTACCCTCTCCACCTCCTCCACCACCTCCAGCGCCATTCCCTCTCCACTTTATGACGAATAGTACACTAAAATATTCTAACGGATTATTGAGGTTTCCTGGTGCGATACCTATTCTGATCATTAGTTTCTTAAATGTAGTGCATTACATATTCCGTGATATCACGGTGTTCATCCTTCCAATTTGAATTATTTTGGAAATATCCTGGTCATTTTTGCTAGGATTGCGTAGTGGTTTCCAGGGAGTTCTGTAGCACTGGTCATAAGGGACATCTAGTGGCTACTGCGGGGGAGGGGAGTGTAATGTTGGCGCAGGCGGCACCCGAGGGAGATGTCGTGACACGACGCTCTGCCTCCTCCCCACTGCCTCCTACCCTCCCCCTCTCCCTACCAGGTCAACGAGGGAGGTGGCACCAGGGAGACGTGTAGTGAACAGGTCATCTTGCTCTGCGAAATGCCAACAATCATTGCCATGTGTATTTCGGTCCTCACCTCTCCCTCTCTTTCTCTCCCTCCCTGTCTTTCTCTCCCTCCCTCTCTTTCTCTCCCTCCCTCTCTTTCTCTCCCTCCCTCTCTTTCTCTCCCTCCCTCTCTTTCTCTCCCTCCCTCTCTTTCTCTCCCTCCCTCTCTTTCTCTCCCTCCCTCTCTTTCTCTCCCTCCCTCTCTTTCTCTCCCTCCCTCTCTTTCTCTCCCTCCCTCTCTTTCTCTCCCTCCCTCTCTTTCTCTCCCTCCCTCTCTTTCTCTCCCTCCCTCCTCTTTCTCTCCCTCCCTCTCTTTCTCTCCCTCCCTCTCTTTCTCTCCCTCCCTCTCTTTCTCTCCCTCCTCTCTTTCTCTCCCTCCTCTCTTTCTCTCCCTCCTCTCTTTCTCTCCCTCCTCTCTCTCCCCTTCTCTCTCTCTCCCTTTTTTCTCTCTCTTTCTCTTTCTGTCAAAATGACATTGTTTTTTTCTAAATTAGTTGCAAATTTTTATTTTCATATTCTACTGCACCTTTCATAAAAAATAACTGGACGAATTTGCCCTTTCCGACACACGACGCAACAGAAATCTAGAGACCTTACCGCACACGGTCTTAAATAACGATGTAACAATGAACAGTACAGTTTTAAACGCACTTCATTATAAAATCGCATGAAGAGTAAAATGAAAGGTTAAAAAATCTACGATACCGTACATGGCAGTTAATTAAATGTTCTGTTACACTGACAATAGAGCTAAAGATTCTTTGAAAATTATAAGCGAAAGTGCATAAACTATACGCAGACTAATAGTAAATAATACAACAAGCCGTTGGCGAGCCAAGATTGAGCGGAAAATAGAGCGGGGTTCGATGGGGAAGAGCGGAAGCCGCGCTGGTAGAATAGAGCTCTGCGTTCTGTAGAAACACAATCCGCCCACAGCCGAGCGACTGTTAGTGGTGCGAACGCTCGAGCGCCGGTTGCCTCCGGTCGAGCGTTCTGCTGCCGGTTGCCTCCGGTCGGGCGTTCTGCAGCGGTTTGTCTCCAGTCGAGCGCTGAGTCGGGCGCGGTGACCGATCGCGCTCGCTCCCTTTAACGCACATAGACTGCCTCAACCGAAATCTCTTACCTCGGACAACATTACCTTGTTTCAACGAACGCAACTGCAGACGATTTTACCGATTATGTCATTCATGACATTGTAATCGACTCTCTTGGCAATGTTTCATTAATAAAAACCACATAGCATTCAGACAGGAATTTCGTTTTACCTGTAAGAACCGTTGTGTGTAATTTTGACGCATGACCTCGTGAGCATTAAAAAATCTAATACTATATTTTTCTCACTTACTACTTGTAAATTTGATAATTGAATAAAATGTCCATGTTTCTGGAACATTTGAATACATTACTCGTATATCTCAGAAATTTTGGAGTTACAAAATACTAAATTGTAAAAAGTAATACAGAACTTGAAATAATAGAGACAATACAGAGCAACGAATGAAAATATTAATGAATATTTATTAAAATGAAAATGAATTATATGAAAATTTAACGTGTACATCAATGTAGAAAGAAAAATGAGTGGTGCTAAAACACCACGTACTTTTTCAAAACACAAAATAAAATGTCGGTTTCAAATTCAAGGGTCTATCAGATCAATTCGGGAAAATCAATTTTCAAGAAAATCGGCTGAACGGTTTAGCCGCTAGCGTAGTTCACAAACGCACAGGTAGACGGACAGACATTTTGCCGTCATTTAATTTTTGGGCATCAAGGACCCCCAAAACATAGATTCTGGCATTACCACATATTAGAGGATTTTTTCTAAATTTAACAACTGGATTTATCCACTTTTCGTTACCAGGGTCCAGTAATAAGAGTTTTCCTGACAAAAACTGACATTTTCCTTTGCGCAGTATTACATTACTTTCTCTCTACTCCGTAGCGAGAATGTAAAAATGGATATATCTGAAAAGAATTTCTAGTGAAATTTCCAGATCTAAATTGTTTTTAGAGGTGCCTGAAAAATATTTCCTCAACAAAATTAGCTTTTATTGTAATTTTAGACATAACAGTATGTTAGCACATTTTTCTCGTCGCGGATAAAGTTGCAGTGACTTTCGCCCACCTGGGCACTCTTTGTGGTCTTCCCGCCAAATTATGGGATTTCCATGCTGCACCAGTGTGTTATGGGGGCGCGAACACAAAATTCGCGCGTCCTACTTAAAATAATAATTACTTAATTAATTAAAGATTTAATTAATTATTGTTTCCCTGCGCCTCTACGCATGGAGCACCCTCCTCCGTCACGCGGCTTCAACCACGCCGACGCCGACGCCGCCAGCGCCGGCGCCGCTGCCGCCACCACCACCACCACCGTCGCCGCCCCTCTCTCTCCCCCCGCCCGCCCGGCCGGCTGCCCCCCCTTCCACTCGCCCGGTGAGACCTCGGGACAGTGTGGAATGGTGGAGTGTGGGCTGGCGGAGAGAGGCAGAAGCCGGTGGAGAGAAAAGGCGACGAAGTGTGTGATAGGCAGCTCGCTGAGCACGGGAATTCAACAACGCCTGTGAACGTTGCCTTAAAAATGTATGAAATAGTAATACTGAAAAATGTATGCTCTGTGATAAAAGAATATTAATTAAAAACATAGGCGAAGCAAAAGTCGGCGTTGAACTGTCGAATCGTTCTGAAATCGAAAAGAAAACAACCCAATGTTCTAGGTCTGGACAAAATGTAGTATACTAACTTAGATGCCTCAAAGTCTTTGAAGCTACCCAAGGTTTTTAATATGGCTGCAGACCAGTATGCAGTCAGTAGTCTTTGTGCTTATGTTTCCAGCCCCTGAGTCAGAATGTTGAGTTATGAACTTCTTGGGTGCCTCATTGTTCATGTTAACTTATTATTTATGTTTCACTTTGCAATAAATTAGTATAATAATTACATATTTTCTTCGCAAGGAAATATTGATAAAATTTCGTTTTATTGCAATAATATAAAGAATCCTGTGTTCACTACTTTCGTTACCCCCGTTCGCCGGGGAACTCACCTGAAAGGGAAAAAAATCACAAGTTAAGTTTATAAAAAGTCTTAAGGGTCAATTTAAAAAGTTTCATCGTGTTTTGTAAGTAGAGAGATATTTTAGTACTATTAAATGTCTTTGGAACGATACACGATCTTGAACAAGTTACAAGTGTAAGTTAATAATTTTTATTCACTACTAAATCTTGTCGATTAAAAATTGAGTGAGTGATTAAAACTTACTAATGAATTCAAGTATTTAGGGTTAAGGTGAGTCCATTTGTTCCTGGTACACAAATATTAATTTTTTATTATATCTTAATTGTAAATAAACATAGTGTTTTTGTGTTTAGTCTAACTCCTGAAGAAGAGGAAAATTGTTCCTCGAAACGTTGAGATAAATAAATTTCCAAATTTGAAAAGATGACTTTTTATTAACCTTCTGAGCATTAAGAAATATAAATCTGTTTCAAAAAAAAACTGGACAAAGAAGGAAAATGAATGATAATCTGGTATCACTGAACACACATTACACATCCACTCACTTTTCGTAAGCGTCAAACTTACCCGTTAACCCTAGATTACAAAGGTGGCCTATATCTAGCTTTACAAACGCAGTCTGACAACCTACTTTGGCAAAAATCAAGAAAAACTCATTTTTACGAAGAAACACTAAATTTAATGGATTGAACATGTATGAATTGGAATTACAAAATGCATTTTAAACGTTTTAATAGACGTACCTAAATGAAATGACTCTCACAGCAGACATATTCTTGGTACTGTCCACTTGTGGCTTCTAAGAAGCGTCAGCAGAAGTACCTCGTCAAGTAACCTTTGTTATAATCGCCATCGTCCAATTATTTTGACAAATGTTCAAAACAAAACTTCAATGCTACAAGACGAAGAGCTTCTATTCATTATTCACGATATTAGTCAATATAGCACCAAAAATATCACGGATGTAACAACAAAATCGTAGTCTACAGGACGACGCGTGTTGAAATGGCATATACCGGAAAGAGACCTGCGCAGAAGGTTACGGGTATTTCACTAGCTAATCACACAATGAAGGTACCAAGAGTTTCAGAAGGCGCGAGTGAGGGAAAAGGAGTGGGGAAAGAATTCGAGTAGTCCCGTCGTCTGACAGACAACGCCTCTCAACGCCTGTAATCTTGGGTTAAAACGTAGATTTTCAGCAAGAAGCAACAAAAGAAGCTGCCCGCAACCATTAACCGAAAGGGAGGTGTTTCAATAGTAACAAAGCCGTTTCTTTTATTTCAACAAAAGTCTATTTCTGGAACAGGAAGCGAGTAAAGCTGTTTTGTACTCTGTTTTGATTTCTGAATCGCCATCCAAATTTCGTGTAATTTGTTACGCTGGGTGTACGTTTCGATAAGTGGCTCATTATGTAAACAAAATATTTTCAGAGTTTTCATAAAAAAACATTTTATTATTTCATTAAAATTTTTGAGGAACGACAAAAAGAATCGTGAAAAACATTGGTAAATAGATGTTCTATAACATTACCATTTATTTCAAAATCATTTAATTAAAGTATTTGAATATCCTTCGAAAATCCTTCGTTTCAAAATTGAAACCTGAATAGGAACCTTATGTTATCAAACCCGAAACCTAGACCTATTTTAATTAACCTTGACCGGAATGAAATTAGAAACGATTGGATGTCTTCGATACAGCACACGTGATTTAGATCATATTTTTCCAAATGATTGCGCTACATCTCGTCCTGTTAAAGATATGCGGAAGGTGCTTGCTTGATCTGCCCCGTCACCTGAGGTCCTATGTTTGTACGCAAAATGTGATGTCCATATTAAGCCCCTAAAAGCATTGACCCCTTCAAATTCAATTCACACTTTTACACAAATATTTTCTGCAACCTGGAAATCAATCGACTGGCACACAACGCTATTGTGTGAGGAAACTGAAGAGGGTTGCATACACGTGTGTAAAGTAACACTTACTATTCCTTTACACATTGTTCACAAATTTATGCACCGCACGGACATTCTACGCGTGGTCTTTATACGTGTAGGTACCAGTTTCGTGTCATATTTCATCAACGATAAGTGATATTATTTTGAAATGCACGATAGTGCACAGATGATAGTTAAACGATACCTTAGGGAACTATCTCCATATTTTAATGAAGCTCTCAAACGATGCGATCATTCGAACCGCAAACTAAGCTAGTAATCCTTCTGGACATCATGTACGAGTAATATGAAGTTGAGTATTATTTCTGCTGTGTTGGTTGTGAGGCCTAATTGTGACTGTATTGGGCCCTGCTGGGATTATGGAGCGGATAGGACGGGAAGGACGATGCGGTCGGTGATACGATGGCGGGGCACAGTGCGGCAGGATGATGCGGACTTGCCGAGACGGGCAAACCGAATTGGTGCGGGGTGGTGCTCGGAGGTGTGGAGAGTGCGGGGTGATAGGCGAGTGCAGGGTGGTGAGGGTGATGCAGGGTGTTGCAGGGTGGTGCGGGACGGTGCGGGGTGGTGAGGGGTAATGCAGGGTGTTGCAGGGTGGTGCGAGACGGTGCGGGATGGTGAGGGTGATGCAGGGTGTTGCAGGGTGTTGCAGGGTGGTGCGAGACGGTGCGGGATGGTGAGGGTGATGCAGGGTGTTGCAGGGTGGTGCGGGACGGTGCGGGGTGGTGAGGGGTGATGCAGGGTGTTGCAGGGTGGTGCGGGACGGTGCGGGGTGGTGAGGGGTGATGCAGGGTGTTGTAGGATGGTGCGGGACGGTGCGGGGTGGTGAGGGGTGATGCAGGGTGTTGCAGGGTGGTGCGGGACGGTGCGGGGTGGTAAGGGTGATGCAGGGTGTTGCAGGGTGGTGCGGGACGGTGCGGGGTGGTAAGGGTGTTGCAGGGTGTTGCAGGGTGGTGCGGGACGGTGCGGGGTGGTGAGGGGTGATGCAGGGTGTTGCAGGGTGGTGCGGGACGGTGCGGGGTGGTAAGGGTGATGCAGGGTGTTGCAGGGTGGTGCGGGACGGTGCGGGGTGGTAAGGGTGATGCAGGGTGTTGCAGAGTGGTGCGGGACGGTGCGGGGTGGTGAGGGGTGTTGCAGGGTGTTGCAGGGTGGTGCGGGACGGTGCGGGGTGGTAAGGGTGTTGCAGGGTGTTGCAGGGTGGTGCGGGACGGTGCGGGGTGGTGAGGGGTGATGCAGGGTGTTGCAGGGTGGTGCGGGACGGTGCGGGGTGGTAAGGGTGATGCAGGGTGTTTGCAGGGTGGTGCGGGACGGTGCGGGGTGGAGCAAGATTGTACGAGGTTGTGCGGGGAGGTGAGGATGGTGCAGGTTGTTGTGCGGGATGGTGTAGGGTAGTGTAGAATCGTGCAGGGTGGTGCGGGACGGTGCGAGGGGTGAGAGGTGATGCAGGGTGTTGCAGGGTGATGCGGGACGGTGCGGGGTGGGGCGGAATTGTACGAGGTGGTGCGGGGAGGTGCGAATGGTGCGGGTTGTTGTGCGGGATGGTGCACAGTGAAGCAGGGTGGTGCAGGGTAGTGCGGGGGTGGTGTGGGGCGGTGCGGGGCTGTATGACGTTGCGGATGGTGCGGGTTGTTGTGCGGGATGGTGCAGGGTGGTGCAGGTTGGCCCGGGGTGGTGAGGGGTAGTGCGGGGTGGTGCGGGGTAGTGCGTGGATATGCGCAGTGGAGCGGGCAAGTCGGAGAGGGTGCGGGGGAGGAGTGAAACGGGGTGGAGCGGGGTGGGGTGGGGAAGGTGGGTCAGGATACAGCGGGTTTGGGCAAGAAGGAAAGGGGTGGGGCGGGATGGAGCGCGGCAGGACGAGACTGGGCGGGCGAGGAAAACGAGGGGCAGGACGGAACAAGGCGAGGCGAGGTTAAAACGGGACGAAGCAGGACGGAATGACGAGGAATAGGAGGGGCCGAGGAAAGGGCGAGGGCGGGGAAAAGGAGAGGTGGGACGGAACGAGGCGAGGCGAGTTTGACACGGGAC